>CM041780.1:261669429-262106977 GCA_023374045.1 Limonium bicolor
AGGTGTTCTTGCACGAAATAAGGTAAAAACCTAAGTGTTTGGATGTGAGTATATACAAGAGAAGCTATGGCCAAATTTGGGAAAATGTGTGAGAAGTTCTAAGTGTTTAAGTGGTTTTGGTGAACTAGGAAGTGTTATAGGTGAATAAATGTTTACTTGAGAAGAAAACATGTGTTAAGGTGATTTAGAGTGATGCAAGGATTTGGGTGTTATCTTGGAAGTTCTAGGAATTCAATGTGTGTTTTGAGGATGTATTTAAGTCTTGGAGGAGTTTGTTTAAGGTTTAGGTAAGGTTAGTGTTCAAGGAATAAGTGATGTTTAGGTATGATGTGAAAAAGGAGATCTAGTTGGTAAGAAAAGAAGTTAAGAGGTGATGATAAGGTGTAGAGGAAACACCTTGGTATTGTGGTCATTATAGGTGAAATGCCACCTAGAAATCATAAGGAGAAAACATTGTAAGTGTTAGGAATTTTGTGGAGATATAAGTAAAGGTTTAAGGAATTAGGAAAAATAGTTTTGTGAGTGTTTAAGAATATCTTAAGGGTGTGTTTGAAGTTCCAAATGATGTTAGAACACATTAAGAGGCCTTAGGAGAAGTTTGGTGAAGATTTGGCAAAGTTTTGGTAAGTTTAAGTTTAGAAGCGACCGACCCAGGGGCGACCCAGTTTTGGGTCGGTCGAGCCTCTGTTAGATGTTAGGAATGTGTTCGGTAATGGTCCGACCCAAAAGGGTGGGCGGACATGGCGCGGTCGGTCAAGTTTCAAAGGAAGAAAATGTTCGCACATGGTCCGACCCAGTCGGGTAGTCGGACGTGGGTCGGACGGGCATGTTAATAAGGAAGTAAAAAGGGTTCTGTAATGGACCGACCCAGCTGGGGTCGGACGGTGGGTCGGTCGGACCAAAAACATGGTTTAAGGTTATGAAATGATATGTGATGATGGGGATTGGTAGGTAATGATGTTATAAGGATGTTAAGGACATGTTAGGTGAGTTTTTAATGACACCTAAGTGGGTTAAAAGTTGTATTAAAATGTGAGAGTAAAACAAGTTAAAAATGTTAAGTTATGTAACTAAGTTAACGGGGAAAAATTAAGCATTGACATTAAATGATCAAGCAAACCCCGATGTTAATGAAAAACATGTTATGTTAACAGTTGTTCGAGAATTGCTCGAGGTACATAAATGGACGTGATTAAGTGGACTCCGGTGACAGGTATGGTTTTCTTGCAACCTGCGTCCTACGGATTACACCGGCTTGTATGCCAATGTGTTTTTTGTATGTTTGCCACGTTGTAAGATATAAACATGTAATGAGTTTACAGTAATTCATTTATGTGGCGTGTACAACTCCGACCATTTAACCTCGAAAGTGTTAACCTTAGTTAACTGAGTCTGGGATCACATGAGTTCGGTATTCGGAGGTAAACGACCCGAACCATGGGACGTACTAACCACGGCTATGCGTGTGTTAATTGTGTGATATGTGTATGTGAATGTAGGGATCTCCCTTGTATGTTTAACCCAGTTGTAATACTGTATGAGTTGTTATGTGACAGGCTCCATAGTGGGGTTCTAAGTATTGTCTAAAGTAAGTATGTACTAACAGTAGTGAGGAATCCGGTTTGGCCGGTCGCGCGTTGTTTGGGAGAGGGTATCCTTCCTAGCCTTACCCTTCTCTTGTTATGGTTGTTTCCCTCACGGGTTATGATCTCCCATTAGCTTACTCCAAAGCTTGGCTATTCTGACTTATGATCGGTTTAGGGGGAACATGTGTTGTGTGGTGTGTTTCGGGCCTCCAAACCCGAACCGCCTTAACTTAAGTTACTCGTCCAACTATAGGACGGTAATGAGTGTTGTTGTTTTGTATAACGAGCTTATCATGAGACTGCAACATTCTCTAGGCTCACCAGGTGTAAACAATGTTGGGTCGGTTCCTAAGCGAACCATTCCCGTTTGTGTTATGTGTTTTGTTGTGATGCAATATCCATTGCGGTATTATGTGTGTACGAGGAATCGTGCAAAGTGTTGTTAGGTGTGGTATGTAGTGTATGTTATATGTTGTATAATGTAGAGTGTGTGGATCATGGATATGATTCCCAGTTTGTGATAAGAGGCGTTTAAGGATAACCCGATTTAAGGGTATGTGTCGTCTATTAAGGAAGTAGCTCCATTAGAGGAGGAACACTCTAGGGATATGAATACCTTGAGTGATTATTTAAGTAAGGATAGATTATCCGATTGTTGAGCCCATTGAGGCGAAATGTTAAGTGTTGTGTGTTTATTGTTACATGCATGATTTAATATAATCAACTGCATGTTAAGACGACAATTAGTTGTGCGTGGCCCGGTAGCATGTGGGCTGCGGGATTACCATACCAGCAAAGGTCTGAGCCCCTTGGGGCCACCCCTTTCTCTTCTTTCCTATTTCAGGTACGAAGTTCTGGAAGCCGTTCGAGAGTAGGACGGGTAGTCATTGTACATGGGTGAACTTCTTAAGTGTAAGTATATAGTAGGTGTAGTAAGACCGAATTGTTGTCGGCACCAGTTTTAAATACTCGGTATAGTTGATAAGGTGTAGGTTGTTGTGTTGTTAATGGAAAGGGATACTAATGTATAGTTGCTCGGGAATTTAGCCCATCAGACCGGTACATTGTGTATGTATTAGCCTTGTTAGCCACGTGGGTGGCTAACGGCGTGTAACACCAACAAGTTAAGTAATGTGATGAGGTTGTCTTCCGCTGCAGTTTGTAAGTATGTTAATGTTGGATGGGGTGTTACAAAAAGTGGTATCAGAGCGAAGTATCGCTCTGATGACTGAATTACCGAGCTTAGGAAGTACCGAGTTAGGATTTTAGCGCTTTGGGTTAAGGGTTGAGTGATAGCGTGAGAGATACGCTAGTTAGGAACTACCAGTGACTACTGGAAACCTACAATATCTATCCCACCCTCCACAATCCCTGTTTGATAACTTGGGAAAGAACGCCAGAGAGATGGAAGTCCTCTCTTACTCGGGAATACCCGATCTGGCTGTTATTAAATACCTTTAGGGTACGGAGAACTGTCATACGGTAGATCCGAAAACTGAGAATCCGGAGACGGTCTCCATCTGAATAATGTTAACCGCATTTCATAGCAATGAATGAAGGATCTTGTGTATTGGAGAATAGAATTTCCGGCAACCTGGGTCGACATGCAGAGCAGTCGAGAATAACCAGCTTGCAACGCACCTACCGTGCAACAGGCAAGAAATGGATTAATAACACCCGAGACAAGTGTCTACGGAACCACAGTTGATGAATAAAACACCAACGGTATACCAACCGACAAAGGAATACAACGTAGTGCCAACAAGAGACAAGTCTCAGTAACCACGACAAGTACGTGGAACGGGCTACAAAGTGAATACAATACTAAGAAAAAAAAAAGGGGTCTCCCAGAATGGGAAACACCCTAGTTAATGATTATCATGTGAAGACAGTGAGAAGTCACCTAGAAGAGTTATTATCAAGGCAGTAAGATCAGTGAGGGCCAACAAGGCCACTGATAACAGTATGGGCAAAAACAATACCACAACCGGTATGTGTTGAACCGATAGCCAGTTAGCATGGCGCACTTGCCATAGCAAGTGCTATAATAGGGCTGTTCGGGAAATTTATAACCACTACAAAGTACTTGGAAAAGTACAATAAAGTTAAATGTGAATGTCATAACAGTGGAAGGGCCTGTTAGCCTAACCTCTGTAATTGTAAGTACACCAGTCAGCAAGAAGCTAGACTTGGTTAAGGTAAGAAGATGTTGTGAAACCATGAAAATTTTCTTTCAAACCCAGATTTATTCAAACCCTTTCTTTTCAAAACCAGATTTTCTTTCAAACCAACACTTCTTTCCAACCTTCTTTTAAACCAAACCAGTAAAACCAAGAACAGTTGACAAGGATACAACAATGGATAAACTTTCCCTCGATTAAGTTCGGGAAGCAGGGAATGAATATTGTCACGGGACAATATAAGGGAGTTGACAACAGAATACTTCACCTAGGCGTGTGACGGACACTACAAGTGTACCAACTGTGTTGTGGGACGACCGCACTCCGATAGGAGCTTGTGGGCCTGACAGACCTACTTATGGGTTAGTTGGGTAAGTAGCAATGTATCAGTATGATACCCCATATATGTATACGAGTGGAGTCCGAAACACGGGAAGTAGTCGACTCCGTCTACGGTCAGCAGTATAAATCAAACAAGAGCTAAAGATTACAAGGAATGGTTGAAGTTAAGGAATTCAGTTAAGTTAGCAAGACTAAAAGGATTAGTGAACTCCTTTCAAGGAAATGTTTAAGAGTTAGGAAGTGCGATGGGCACAAACTGTTATGTAGAGACACCACATATGTCTTAAGGATCCTTAGGGATAAACATTATAGCTGGAATGGTGACCCAGCCTGTACATGGCAAGCAGATGCCTAATGTGGACACATTAATGTGCAATGAACGGATAAATTCCCAGAATGAGTACCTACACTACCAGGAAATGTTAATCTTCACAGAAGAAGATAATAACCAGTAAAGAACGCAAACGGCGTGGCTAGTGGAATGTACCAATAAGTGTGAAGCCAAATGTAAAGGCATAACTTAACAACACCCAGGAGCAATCCTTGAAGGGTGTTCACATCAACAATTGTTGAATGAAATGCATGACAGAAGCACAAGGGTTGAAACTAACACACAGTTTAGACATAAGTTGTCAGGAGACGGACTGACAAACCTAAGGGGCATCCCATGAAAGGAAACGTGATGCAACGACCTTGTAATATTGTACAGAGAAGTACATGTGTGTGGACAGCCTATAATGAGCCCAGCTCAAGGCAAATAAGGCTTATAATCCAAAAGCAGGATATATCATATAAATTCGATTGATGGTAGAAGTTTAGGTTGTATAAGCGAATAGAGTGGTAAACGAACCACTGCATTAAGAGTGGGGATACCTCTCGACATTGTGACACCGCAGGAGCGGTAGTTATGTGAATCAAGTTCAAGAAATATGTTAAGGATGGACGATGTTATTAATGAAAGAGAGTAATTAGCTTAGTAGTATGTGTATAAGGTGAAACACCAAGCTGAATAACGCCGGCTTGTGACTCGAATGATCGATGCTCAAGGAGCATTCAGTGGTCATCCAAATGAGGGATGAACCATAATGTGAATAATGTAAGTTTATGTGTGGAAGTTGAGGTGACAGTAGATACGATATAAGCTGATGTTGTACAGGGAGTAAGAGCACGGTGCGCAACAAGCGACCGTTGTATAAATGTTGTTAAACGAAAACGTAACAGATAAGATCAGTTATGAGTTAAACTCAGTGGAGATGCAAGATAAGTGATGTTGAACAGACTGGGCAATAAGCCAATGGTCGGTACTATGTGATAAGGAACTCAGTGTGAATTCCATGGCGAATCGCATAAGAGATTTACTGTCAAGAGTTTACGCCTCTGCACTCTGTATGACTGAGTGTTTTGGTATTGCTCTTGCGCAGTAATGATCGAATGAGATAGCTAGGAATTGGAAACATGTTGATTGTGGACAAATAATGTTATAATGGCCGATGCATAGGAAATGCAAGGCCGCACCAATAAAAAAGTACTTGTACAAAACCAAACGTGGAAATATGATTAACAGTAAGTGACTACAGTAGCACTAACTACCAAATATCGGTATTGAATATACCCCAAATATTGGAAATAGCAGAGAGAGCACTACACACTAGGTAGTAGCTCAATCTCAACCGACAGTAAGTCGGAAGGGAACAAGTCAATCATTGTGAAATACATAGCTGTATACACAGTAAATTATCATGGAAGTGGATGGAAAATTGTGAAACTCACCGAATCCGCTCAGGGTAAAAGATACCGTGCGTCGGTTGAGAAACCATTGTTACCAAGATGAAGGTGACAATTGGGGATGTACAATACAGTAAGAATAACAAAAGGGAGCAATTGAGCTCTACAGTTATTAGAGTTTCGCAGCAGAAACTAGTGAACCAGTGATTCAAATGTACAATGTGAATAACGAATATGAGTGGATGGCTAATTATTAACGCCTAGAAGCCTAGCAGGCCAGAATCGAAACTAACTAAGAGTTTGAGCAACTCCGATGAGAATTCTTGGTTAGGAACTAAACCGCCAATATGGTTAAGATCCTCAAATCAGAATCCATTGTGTAATAGACCGCGTGGAAGTTAAAACACTTCACGACGGCAGAACATTTAAGCCAATGTTTAGTGATTGATTACGTGGGCGTAATCCCTTTTAAGGGGGGTAGAGCGCAAAACCACTTGGTGTATATTACCGTACAAGTGTACGTAGTGTATGTGACTCATATTGTGCATAGCACAAAATTATTGTTTGTTTTGATGATTGGTGTGTGTGTTACGTAAACATACACATTCATTCATGGATTAATTGTGGTAATTGCGCACAGATGATGCGAATACCATTGTGATAAGTGTGTCGATTTGTTAACAGTTGTGTGTGATTGTACAAGTGTGGGGAGTAGATAAACTCCCGGGGGAACAAAAGCCCCGACAGTGTATAAATGTAAAACCAGGTGTTGTATTTTGGATAAAATATATGTGTATATATAATAAGTGATGCATGAAAGGGCATGATACCGACATAGAACCTAGTGAGAATAAGATTCCCTAGGCAACAGGATTAAAGTGAATGGAGGTAACTGATAGACGGAGTTCTATCCTTTGGAGATGTTGTGATCATGACTAGAATGATTCAAAAGATAGAAAATTGGAAATGAGTGACTTACTTGATGCTTGAAAATGAAGTGGGAGGTGGAACTTGATTGCATGTGATCAAGGGAAGCCGAACACAAATTGGGGTGGAAGGATAGTTTCAACACTGATGCTGATCACATCAGGGTTGGATGACTCTTGAAACTCCCTATAAGTGGTCACGAATAACCACGCTAATAAAAGAAGCAAAGAGCTTAAGTTGGACTTGGAGTTGTGTGTGTTTTCAAAAGGATTTTAAATTGGTATTTATAAAACGTTGATGGATACTTTATAATTAAAGTCTTCTTACTTAACCTCACAAGGAAATTTTAAACTTATGTGATTGTTTTAATCTCCTAAAGGCACGGGGACGGAAGGTGTCCATCGCGACCGGGTTCTGCGGGATCACAGTGTATATCAAGGATATTTTGATGCTATACATGCTCTGACATGTTGTGTGGTATGTGTAATGAATGTTGTTTTGACTTGGATTTCCTAAAGTGTATACTATCAAGGCCTATGAGTCTAAATGTGTGGTGTTACATAGACCTATGTGTCTAAAGACTGTTATGTTACCAGGACCTATGTGTCCAAATGTTGTTATGTTACCCAAGACCAGTGAGTCAAAGGGGTTGTTATGTATGTGTAAGTGTTGTTAAGATACCCGGACCATAGAGTCCGAGGTTATCATTTGGATATGTTATGTTATGTGTGGATGTGAATGTGTTGCCCGGACCATCAAGTCCGAGGTTGTGATGTAAAGTGTGTTTGGTTGGAAGTTTTTTCCAAGTGATTCCTGTGTACTAATCTAATGATGTGTGAAAAGTGTGAACTTCGAGGACGAAGTTCTTTTAAGGGGGGTAGATTGAAATACCCCAAACTTGATATGTGGTTTAAATATCAAATTATGGTATGTAAAGGCTAAAAAGTGCCTTAGTAACATCAGTGAACAATTTAAACCATAATAAATGCAATAAAGCATTAAGACACAGTTTGAGCAAAAACATGCTCTAAGCTATGAGTGAACTTGGTTAGGACCCAAAGAGCCTACCAAGACTTGATAACATTTAATTATGATTTAATAAGGCTAAATAAGTCCTTAAGAAACTTTGGTGGACAGTTAAACCAAATAAAACATAAGAAAATACCTTAAAGTCAATATGAGCAAAAATGTGCTCTAAGCTTGGGATGAATGTGTA
Organism: Limonium bicolor; assembly: GCA_023374045.1. NCBI lineage: Eukaryota > Viridiplantae > Streptophyta > Magnoliopsida > Caryophyllales > Plumbaginaceae > Limonium > Limonium bicolor. Next base: position 261,677,406 of record CM041780.1, read on the forward strand.
TAAGACCTAATGGTCATACCTATACCTTATTATATGTTAATGAACATATTAAATCAATTACTAAAGAAAACCAAGCTTGAAAACAAGTTAAAACACAAAATGTGCTTTAAGGGGGTCTTAAAGCACGTTTTTGAAAAATTGTCTTGTAAATGAGTTTTGAATGGCTAAATGTCCATCATTACTCTTTAATTAACATGTGTACTATATAGTATCACATTTGGGTGGCCATATTAGTGGGAAATCAAAAATTTCATCTATGTGCCTTAGTTTGTGAATAGTAATTTTTATGAGCTAGTTTGTAACATATAATGTTATAAGTAATTAAATTGGTCAACAAAGACTAGTATACCCTCCTAGGCATAATGGTGGCCGGTTTTTGTAGAAGTGAGTCACCAAGTTGTAAAAGAAATCAAATAAGTAAAGTAAAACTTTAAGTAAAGTACTATTTGCTTATAAGTTACAAATATCTCTTAAAAGCAAATTCTATCATTCTTCCTTCTTTCTCATTTCACACGGTCCCATTCTCCTTCTTCTCCCTTCTTCTTGTTCTCTCTCGGTAATGCTACTACCACCATGGAAGTTCCAACTTTGAACACATGTAAAATCTGCTCACTGTTCAAATCAAAAAACAAACACCACCATTCTCTTCCTCTCATCAAGCTCTTCATTCCTATCTTCTCAAAATTTGAAGATCACCATTTCGGTGCCATGGAGTTCCACCATTGATGGAGCTTGAGCCCATCTTTTCACATATTCATGCTCTCCTTTGCTTCAAGGTAAGGAAACTCAAAGAAAATCCATGTTTCCTCCATGTTTTCATGTTGTCCGAAAATTCACCTCACAATGGTGTATTTATCTTGCTTGTTTTAGCTTCATTTGAATCTTCCAAGGGCTAGGAGGAGTCCTCTCTTGATACTTATTCAAGTTCTCTTCCAATTCCAAGGTAAAACAATTACCTTAATGTGTTAAAACAATATGTGTAACTAGGGTTTACAATGAGATGAAGCACAATGCTTGAATACTCATTCTATTGTTTGTATAATGTTTAATAGTTGAAAAGGGACCAAATGCCCTACCGGTTTTACAAGGAAACAAGAAAGAAATTTGTGAGGAAAAAGAGGTAAACAAACTATCTCAATGTAGTTTAAGTGCCTTAGGAAAATGAGCTTGATTTGCTTGATAAAATACCTAAGGAGCCAATGGTGAGTGACCTAGTAAAGTGTTCTCAAGGAGACTAGTAAAGAACATATGTTTTGGTGTATGTATTTGCAGGTTAAAGGCATACTTATTGGGAAATTCAGTGTTTAAGGTTATGCAATTTAAGGGCCTAAGACCATGCTATTTAAGGGCCTAAGTGCCAAGCAATTTAAGTTATGACTATATTGTGATGTAGGCTAAATGTGTGAAGTTTTGTATAAGATGTGTTTGATGGATTTTAGGTGTTCTTGCAGCACTAAGGTAAAAACCTAAGTGTTTGGATGAGTAGATACAACGTAAGCGGCCAATTTTGGGAAAATGTGTGAGAAGTTCTAAGTGTTTAAGTGGTTTTGGTGACTAGGAAGTGTTATAGGTGAATAAATGTTCTTGAGAAGAAACATGTGTTTAGGTGATTTAGAGTGATGCAAGGATTTGGGTGTTATCTTGGAAGTTCTAGAATTCAATGTGTGTTTTGATGATGTATTTAAGTCTTGGGAGAGTTTGTTTAAGGTTTAGGTAAGGTTAGTGTTCAAGGAATAGTGATGTTTAGGTATGATGTGAAAGAAGAGATCTAGTTGGTAATAAAAGAAGTTAAGAGGTGATGATAAGGTGTAGAGGAAACACTTGGTATTGTGGTCATTATAGGTGAAATGCCCCTAGAATCATAAGGAGAAAACATTGTAAGTGTGGAATTTTGTGGAGATATAAGTAAAGGTTTTAGGAATTAGGAAAAAGTTTTGTGAGTGTTTAAGAATATCTTAAGGGTGTTTTAAGTGCCAATGATGTTAGAACACATTAAGAGGCCTTAGGAGAAGTTTGGTGAAGATTTGGCAAGTTTGGTAAGTTTTAGAGGCCCCGACCCAGGGTCCGACCCCGTTTTTGGGTCGGTCGAGCCTCTTTAATGTTAGGAATGTGTTCGTAATGGTCCGACCCAAAAGGGTGGGTCGGACATGGGTCGGTCGGTCAAGTTTTCAAAGGAAGAAAATGTTCGCACATGGTCCGACCCATCGGGTGAGTCGACGTGGGTCGGACGGGCATGTTAATAAGGAAGTAAAAGGGTTCTGTAATGGACCGACCCAGCTGTGGTCGGACGGTGGGCGGTCGGACCAAAAACATGGTTTAAGGTTATGAAATGATATGTGATGATGGGGATTGGTAGGTAATGATTTATAAGGATGTTAAGGACATGTTAGGTGAGTTTTTAATGACACCTAAGTGGGTTAAAAGTTGTATTAAAATGTGAGAGTAAAACAAGTTAAAAATGTTAAGTTATGTAACTAAGTTAACGGGAAAAATTAAGCATTGACATTAATGATCAAGCAACCCCGATGTTAATGAAAACACATGTTATGTTAACAGTTGTTCGAGAATTGCTCGAGGTACATAAATGGACGTGATTAAGTGGACTCCGGTGACAGTATGGTTTTCTTGCAACCTGCGTCCTACCGGATTACACCGGCTTGTATGCCAATGTGTTTTTTTCTTATGTTTGCCACGTTGTAAGATTAAACATGTAATGAGTTTACAGTAATTCATTTATGTGGCGTGTACAACTCCGATACCATTTAACCTCGAAAGTGTTAACCTTAGTTAACTGAGTCTAGGATCACATGAGAGTTCGGTATTCGGAGTAACGACCCGAACCATGGGACGTACTAACCACGGCTATGCGTGTGTTAATTGTGTGATATGTGTATGTGAATGTAGGGATCTCCCTTGTATGTTTAACCCAGTTGTAATACTGTATGAGTTGTTATGTGACAGGCTCCATAGTGGGGTTCTAAGTATTGTCTAAAGTAAGTATGTACTAACAGTAGTGAGGAATCCGGTTTGGCCGGTCGCGCGTTGTTTGGGAGAGGGTATCCTTCCTAGCCTTACCCTTCTCTTTGTTATGGTTGTTTCCCTCACGGGTTATGATCTCCCATTAGCTTACTCCAAAGCTTGGCTATTCTGACTTATGATCGGTTTAGGGGGAACATGTGTTTGTGTGGTGTGTTCGGCCTCCAAACCCGAACCGCCTTAACTTAAGTTACTCGTCCAACTATTAGGACGGTAATGAGTGTTGTTGTTATTGTATACGAGCTTATCATGAGACTGGCAACATTCTCTAGGCTCACCAGTGGTAAACAATGTTTGGGTCGGTTCCTAAGCGAACCATTCCCGTTGTGTTATGTGTTTTGTTGTGATGCAATATCCATTGCGGTATTATGTTGTGTACGAGGAATCGTGCAAAGTGTTGTTAGGTGTGGTATGTAGTATGTTATATGTTGTATAATGTAGAGTGTGTGGATCATGGATATGATTCCCAGTTTGTGATAAGAGGCGTTTAAGGATAACCCGATTTAAGGGTATGTGTCGTCTATTAAGGAAGTAGCTCCATTAGAGGAGGAACACTCTAGGGATATTGAATACCTTGAGTGATTATTTAAGTAAGGATAGATTATCCGATTGTTGAGCCCATTGAGGCGAAATGTTAAGTGTTGTGTGTTTATTGTTACATGCATGATTTAAATATAATCAACTGCATGTTAAGACGACAATTAGTTGTGCGTGGCCCGGTAGCATGTGGGCTGCGGGATTACCATACCAGCAAAGGTGCTGAGCCCCTTGGGGCCACCCCTTTCTCTTCTTTTCCTATTTCAGGTACGAAGTTCTGGAAGCCGTTCGAGAGTAGGACGGGTAGTCATTGTACATGGGTGAACTTCTAAGTGTAAGTATATAGTAGGTGTAGTAAGACCGAAATTGTTGTCGGCACCAGTTTAAATACTCGGTATAGTTGATAAGGTGTATGTTGTTGTTGTTGTTAATGGAAAGGGATACTAATGTATAGTTGCTCGGGAATTTAGCCCATCAGACCGGTACATTGTGTATGTATTAGCCTTGTTAGCCACGTGGGTGGCTAACGGCGTGTAACACCAACAAGTTAAGTAATGTGATGAGGTTGTTCTTCCGCTGCAGTTGTTGTAAGTATGTTAATGTTGGATGGGGTGTTACAAAAAGTGGTATCAGAGCGAAGTATCGCTCTGATGACTGAATTACCGAGCTTAGGAAGTACCGAGTTAGGATTTTAGCGCTTTGGGTTAAGGGTTGAGTGATAGCGTGAGAGATACGCTAGTTAGGAACTACCAGTGACTACTGGAAACCTACAATATCTATCCCACCCTCCACAATCCCTGTTTGATAACTTGGGAAAGAACGCCAGAGAGATGGAAGTCCTCTCTTACTCGGGAATACCCGATCTGGCTGTTATTAAATACCTTTAGGGTACGGAGAACCTGTCATACGGTAGATCCCGAAAACTGAGAATCCCGGAGACGGTCTCCATCTGAATAATGTTAACCGCATTTCATAGCAATGAATGAAGGATCTTGTGTATTGGAGAATAGAATTTCCGGCAACCTGGGTCGACATGCAGAGCAGTCGAGAATAACCAGCTTGCAACGCACCTACCGTGCAACAGGCAAGAAATGGATTAATAACACCCGAGACAAGTGTCTACGGAACCACAGTTGATGAATAAAACACCAACGGTATACCAACCGACAAAGGAACTACAACGTAGTGCCCAACAAGAGACAAGTCTCAGTAACCACGACAAGTACGTGGAACGGGCTACAAAGTGAATACAATACTAAGAAAAAAAAAAGGGGTCTCCCAGAATGGGAAACACCCTAGTTAATGATTATCATGTGAAGACAGTGAGAATCACCTAGAAGATTATTATCAAGGCAGTAAGATCAGTGAGGGCCAACAAGGCCACTGATAACAGTATGGGCAAAAACAATACCACAACCGGTATGTGTTGAACCGATAGCCAGTTAGCATGGCGCACTTGCCATAGCAAGTGCTGCTATAATAGGGCTGTTCGGGAAATTTATAACCACTACAAAGTACTTGGAAAAGTACAATAAAGTTAAATGTGAATGTCATAACAGTGGAAGGGCCTGTTAGCCTAACCTCTGTAATTGTAAGTACACCAGTCAGCAAGAAGCTAGACTTGGTTAAGGTAAGAAGATGTTGTGAAACCATGAAAATTTTTCTTTCAAACCCAGATTTATTCAAACCCTTTTCTTTTCAAAACCAGATTTTCTTTCAAACCAACACTTCTTTCCAACCTTCTTTTAAACCAAACCAGTAAAACCAAGAACAGTTGACAAGGATACAACAATGGATAAACTTTCCCTCGATTAAGTTCGGGAAGCAGGGAATGAATATTGTCACGGGACAATATAAGGGAGTTGACAACAGAATACTTCACCTAGGCGTGTGACGGACACTACAAGTGTACCAACTGTGTTGTGGGACGACCGCACTCCGATAGGAGCTTGTGGGCCTGACAGACCTACTTATGGGTTAGTTGGGTAAGTAGCAATGTATCAGTATGATACCCCATATATGTATACGAGTGGAGTCCGAAACACGGGAAGTAGTCGACTCCGTCTACGGTCAGCAGTATAATCAAACAAGAGCTAAAGATTACAAGGAATGGTTGAAGTTAAGGAATTCAGTTAAGTTAGCAAGACTAAAAGGATTAGTGAACTCCTTTCAAGGAAATGTTTAAGAGTTAGGAAGTGCGATGGGCACAACTGTTATGTAGAGACACCACATATGTCTTAAGGATCCTTAGGGATAAACATTATAGCTGGAATGGTGACCCAGCCTGTACATGGCAAGCAATGCCTAATGTGGACACATTAATGTGCAATGAACGGATAAATTCCCAGAATGAGTACCTACACTACCAGGAAATGTTAATCTTCACAGAAGAAGATAATAACCAGTAAAGAACGCAAACGGCGTGGCTAGTGGAATGTACCAATAAGTTGAAGCCAAATGTAAAGGCAAACTTAACAACACCCAGGAGCAATCCTTGAAGGGTGTTCACATCAACAATTGTTGAATGAAATGCATGACAGAAGCACAAGGGTTGAAACTAACACAGTTTAGACATAAGTTGTCAGGAGACGGACTGACAAACCTAAGGGGCATCCCATGAAAGGAAACGTGATGCAACGACCTTGTAATATTGTACAGAGAAGTACATGTGTGTGGACAGCCTATAATGAGCCCAGCTCAAGGCAAATAAGGCTTATAATCCAAAAGCAGGATATATCATATAAATTCGATTGATGGTAGAAGTTTAGGTTGTATAAGCGAATAGAGTGGTAAACGAACCACTGCATTAAGAGTGGGGATACCTCTCGACATTGTGACAACCGCAGGAGCGGTAGTTATGTGAATCAAGTTCAAGAATATGTAAGGATGGACGATGTTATTAATGAAGAGAGTAATTAGCTTAGTAGTATGTGTATAAGGTGAAACACCAAGCTGAATAACGCCGGCTTGTGACTCGAATGATCGATGCTCAAGGAGCATTCAGTGGTCATCCAAATGAGGGATGAACCATAATGTGAATAATGTAAGTTTATGTGTGGAAGTTGAGGTGACAGTAGATACGATATAAGCTGATGTTGTACAGGGAGTAAGAGCACGGTGCGCAACAAGCGACCGTTGTATAAATGTTGTTAAACGAAAACGTAACAGATAAGATCAGTTATGAGTTAAACTCAGTGGAGATGCAAGATAAGTGATGTTGAACAGACTGGGCAATAAGCCAATGGTCGGTACTATGTGATAAGGAACTCAGTGTGAATTCCATGGCGAATCGCATAAGAGATTTACTGTCAAGAGTTTACGCCTCTGCACTCTGTATGACTGAGTGTTGTGGTATTGCTCTTGCGCAGTAATGATCGAATGAGATAGCTAGGAATTGGAAACATGTTGATTGTGGACAAATAATGTTATAATGGCCGATGCATAGGAAATGCAAGGCCGCACCAATAAAAAGTACTTGTACAAAACCAAACGTGGAAATATGATTAACAGTAAGTGACTACAGTAGCACTAACTACCAAATATCGGTATTGAATATACCCCAAATATTGGAAATAGCAGAGAGAGCACTACACACTAGGTAGTAGCTCAATCTCAACCGACAGTAAGTCGGAAGGGAACAAGTCAATCATTGTGAAATACATAGCTGTATACACAGTAAATTATCATGGAAGTGGATGGAAAATTGTGAAACTCACCGAATCCGCTCAGGGTAAAAGATACCGTGCGTCGGTTGAGAAACCATTGTTACCAAGATGAAGGTGACAATTGGGGATGTACAATCAGTAAGAATAACAAAGGGAGCAATTGAGCTCTACAGTTATTAGAGTTTCGCAGCAGAAACTAGTGAACCAGTGATTCAAATGTACAATGTGAATAACGAATATGAGTGGATGGCTAATTATTAACGCCTAGAAGCCTAGCAGGCCAGAATCGAAACTAACTAAGAGTTTGAGCAACTCCGATGAGAATTCTTGGTTAGGAACTAAACCGCCAATATGGTTAAGATCCTCAAATCAGAATCCATTGTGTAATAGACCGCGTGGAAGTTAAAACACTTCACGACGGCAGAACATTTAAGCCAATGTTTAGTGATTGATTACGTGGGCGTAATCCCTTTTAAGGGGGGTAGAGCGCAAAACCACTTGGTGTATATTACCGTACAAGTGTACGTAGTGTATGTGACTCATATTGTGCATAGCACAAAATTATGTTTGTTTTGATGATTGGTGTGTGTGTTACGTAAACATACACATTCATTCATGGATTAATTGTGGTAATTGCGCACAGATGATGCGAATACCATTGTGATAAGTGTGTCGATTTGTTAACAGTTGTGTGTGATTGTACAAGTGTGGGGAGTAGATAAACTCCCGGGGGAACAAAAGCCCCGACAGTGTATAAATGTAAAACCAGGTGTTGTATTTTGGATAAAATATATGTGTATATATATATAAGTGATGCATGAAAGGGCATGATACCGACATAGAACCTAGTGAGAATAAGATTCCCTAGGCAACAGGATTAAAAGTGAATGGAGGTAACTGATAGACGGAGTTCTATCCTTTGGAGATGTTGTGATCATGACTAGAATGATTCAAAAGATAGAAAATTGGAAATGAGTGACTTACTTGATGCTTGAAAATGAAGTGGGAGGTGGAACTTGATTTGCATGTGATCAAGGGAAGCCGAACACAAATTGGGGTGGAAGGATAGTTCACACTGATGCTGATCACATCAGGGTTGGATGACTCTTGAAACTCCCTATAAGTGGTCACGAATAACCACGCTAATAAAAGAAGCAAAGAGCTTAAGTTGGACTTGGAGTTGTGTGTGTTTTCAAAGGATTTTAAATTGGTATTTATAAAACGTTGATGGATACTTTACATAATTAAAGTCTTCTTACTTAACCTCACAAGGAAATTTTAAACTTATGTGATTGTTTTAATCTCCTAAAGGCACGGGGACGGAAGGTGTCCATCGCGACCGGGTTCTGCGGGATCACAGTGTATATCAAGGATATTTTTGATTGCTATACATGCTCTGACATGTTGTGTGGTATGTGTAATGAATGTTGTTTTGACTTGGATTTCCTAAAGTGTATACTATCAAGGCCTATGAGTCTAAATGTGTGGTGTTACATAGACCTATGTGTCTAAAGACTGTTATGTTACCAGGACCTATGTGTCCAAATGTTGTTATGTTACCCAAGACCAGTGAGTCAAAGGGGTTGTTATGTATGTGTAAGTGTTGTTAAGATACCCGGACCATAGAGTCCGAGGTTATCATTTGGATATGTTATGTTATGTGTGGATGTGAATGTGTTGCCCGGACCATCAAGTCCGAGGTTGTGATGTAAAGTGTGTTTGGTTATGGAAGTTTATTTCCAAGTGATTCCTGTGTACTAATCTAATGATGTGTGAAAAGTGTGAACTTCGAGGACGAAGTTCTTTTAAGGGGGGTAGATTGAAATACCCCAAACTTTGATATGTGGTTTAAATATCAAATTATGGTATGTAAAGGCTAAAAAGTGCCTTAGTAACATCAGTGAACAATTTAAACCATAATAAATGCAATAAAGCATTAAGACACAGTTTGAGCAAAAACATGCTCTAAGCTATGAGTGAACTTGGTTAGGACCCAAAGAGCCTACCAAGACTTGATAACATTTAATTATGATTTAATAAGGCTAAATAAGTCCTTAAGAAACTTTGGTGGACAGTTAAACCAAATAAAACATAAGAAATACCTTAAAGTCAATAGCAAAAATGTGCTCTAAGCTTGGGATGAATGTGTATAAGACCTAATGGTCATACCTATACCTTATTTATATGTTAATGAACATATTAAATCAATTACTAAAGAAAACCAAGCTTGAAAAATTAAAACACAAAATGTGCTTTAAGGGGGTCTTAAAGCACGTTTTTGAAAAATTGTCTTGTAAATGAGTTTTGAATGGCTAAATGTCCATCATTACTCTTTAATTAACATGTGTACTATATAGTATCACATTTGGGTGGCCATATTAGTGGGAAATCAAAAATTTCACTTCTATGTGCCTTAGTTTGTGAATAGTAATTTTTATGAGCTAGTTTGTAACATATAATGTTATAAGTAATTAAATTGGTCAACAAAGACTAGTATACCCTCCTAGGCATAATGGTGGCCGGTTTTTGTAGAAGTGAGTCACCAAGTTGTAAAAGAAATCAAATAAGTAAAGTAAAACTTTAAGTAAAGTACTATTTGCTTTATAAGTTACAAATATCTCTTAAAAGCAAATTCTATCTTCATTCTTCCTTCTCTTCTCATTCACACGGGTCCCATTCTCCTTCTTCCTCCCTTCTTCTTGTTCTCTCTCGGTAATGCTACTACCACCATGGAAGTTCCAACTTTGAACACATGTAAAATCTGCTCACTTGTTCAAATCAAAACAAACACCACCATTCTCTTCCTCTCATCAAGCTCTTCATTCCTATCTTCTCAAAATTTGAAGATCACCATTTCGGTGCCATGGAGTTCCACCATTGATGGAGCTTGAGCCCATCTTTTCACATATTCATGCTCTCCTTTGCTTCAATAAGGAAACTCAAAGAAAATCCATGTTTCCTCCATGTTTTCATGTTGTCCGAAAATTCACCTCACAATGGTGTATTTATCTTGCTTGTTTTAGCTTCATTTGAATCTTCCAAGGGCTAGGAGGAGTCCTCTCTTTGATACTTATTCAAGTTCTCTTCCAATTCCAAGGTAAAACAATTACCTTAATGTGTTAAAACAATATGTGTAACTAGGGTTTACAATGAGATGAAGCACAATGCTTGAATACTCATTCTATTGTTTGTATAATGTTTAATAGTTGAAAAGGGACCAAATGCCCTACCGGTTTTACAAGGAAACAAGAAAGAAATTTGTGAGGAAAAAGAGGTAAACAAACTATCTCAATGTAGTTTAAGTGCCTTAGGAAAATGAGCTTGATTTGCTTGATAAAATACCTAAGGAGCCAATGGTGAGTGACCTAGTAAAGTGTTCTCAAGGAGACTAGTAAAAGAACATATGTTTTGGTGTATGTATTTGCAGGTTAAAGGCATACTTATGTGGGAAATTCAGTGTTTAAGGTTATGCAATTTAAGGGCCTAAGAGCCATGCTATTTAAGGGCCTAAGTGCCAAGCAATTTAAGTTATGCACTATATTGTGATGTAGTGCTAAATGTGTGAAGTTTGTGTATAAAGATGTGTTTGATGGATTTTAGGTGTTCTTGCACGAAATAAGGTAAAAACCTAAGTGTTTGGATGTGAGTATATACAAGAGAAGCTATGGCCAAATTTGGGAAAATGTGTGAGAAGTTCTAAGTGTTTAAGTGGTTTTGGTGAACTAGGAAGTGTTATAGGTGAATAAATGTTTACTTGAGAAGAAAACATGTGTTAAGGTGATTTAGAGTGATGCAAGGATTTGGGTGTTATCTTGGAAGTTCTAGGAATTCAATGTGTGTTTTGAGATGTATTAAGTCTTGGAGGAGTTTGTTTAAGGTTTAGGTAAGGTTAGTGTTCAAGGAATAAGTGATGTTTAGGTATGATGTGAAAAAGGAGATCTAGTTGGTAAGAAAAGAAGTTAAGAGGTGATGATAAGGTGTAGAGGAAACCTTGGTATTGTGGTCATTATAGGTGAAATGCCACCTAGAAATCATAAGGAGAAAACATTGTAAGTGTTAGGAATTTTGTGGAGATATAAGTAAAGGTTTAAGGAATTAGGAAAAATAGTTTTGTGAGTGTTTAAGAATATCTTAAGGTGTGTTTGAAGTGCCAAATGATGTTAGAACACATTAAGAGGCCTTAGGAGAAGTTTGGTGAAGATTTGGCAAAGTTTTGGTAAGTTTAGAAGGCGACCGACCCAGGGGCCGACCCAGTTTTTGGGTCGGTCGAGCCTCTGTTAGATGTTAGGAATGTGTTCGGTAATGGTCCGACCCAAAAGGGTGGGTCGGACATGGGTCGGTCGGTCAAGTTTCAAAGGAAGAAAATGTTCGCACATGGTCCGACCCAGTCGGGTGAGTCGGACGTGGGTCGGACGGGCATGTTAATAAGGAAGTAAAAAGGGTTCTGTAATGGACCGACCCAGCTGTGGGTCGGACGGTGGGTCGGTCGGACCAAAAACATGGTTTAAGGTTATGAAATGATATGTGATGATGGGGATTGGTAGGTAATGATGTTATAAGGATGTTAAGGACATGTTAGGTGAGTTTTTAATGACACCTAAGTGGGTTAAAAGTTGTATTAAAATGTGAGAGTAAAACAAGTTAAAAATGTTAAGTTATGTAACTAAGTTAACGGGGAAAAATTAAGCATTGACATTAAATGATCAAGCAAACCCCGATGTTAATGAAAACACATGTTATGTTAACAGTTGTTCGAGAATTGCTCGAGGTACATAAATGGACGTGATTAAGTGGACTCCGGTGACAGGTATGGTTTTCTTGCAACCTGCGTCCTACCGGATTACACCGGCTTGTATGCCAATGTGTTTTTCTGTATGTTTGCCACGTTGTAAGATTAAACATGTAATGAGTTTACAGTAATTCATTTATGTGGCGTGTACAACTCCGATACCATTTAACCTCGAAAGTGTTAACCTTAGTTAACTGAGTCTGGGATCACATGAGAGTTCGGTATTCGGAGTAAACGACCCGAACCATGGGACGTACTAACCACGGCTATGCGTGTGTTAATTGTGTGATATGTGTATGTGAATGTAGGGATCTCCCTTGTATGTTTAACCCAGTTGTAATACTGTATGAGTTGTTATGTGACAGGCTCCATAGTGGGGTTCTAAGTATTGTCTAAAGTAAGTATGTACTAACAGTAGTGAGGAATCCGGTTTGGCCGGTCGCGCGTTTTTGGGAGAGGGTATCCTTCCTAGCCTTACCCTTCTCTTTGTTATGGTTGTTTCCCTCACGGGTTATGATCTCCCATTAGCTTACTCCAAAGCTTGGCTATTCTGACTTATGATCGGTTTAGGGGGAACATGTGTTTGTGTTGTGTTCGGGCCTCCAAACCCGAACCGCCTTAACTTAAGTTACTCGTCCAACTATTAGGACGGTAATGAGTGTTGTTGTTATTGTATAACGAGCTTATCATGAGACTGGCAACATTCTCTAGGCTCACCAGTGTGTAAACAATGTTTGGGTCGGTTCCTAAGCGAACCATTCCCGTTGTGTTATGTGTTTTGTTGTGATGCAATATCCATTGCGGTATTATGTTGTGTACGAGGAATCGTGCAAAGTGTTGTTAGGTGTGGTATGTAGTGTATGTTATATGTTGTATAATGTAGAGTGTGTGGATCATGGATATGATTCCCAGTTTGTGATAAGAGGCGTTTAAGGATAACCCGATTTAAGGGTATGTGTCGTCTATTAAGGAAGTAGCTCCATTAGAGGAGGAACACTCTAGGGATATTGAATACCTTGAGTGATTATTTAAGTAAGGATAGATTATCCGATTGTTGAGCCCATTGAGGCGAAATGTTAAGTGTTGTGTGTTTATTGTTACATGCATGATTTAAATATAATCAACTGCATGTTAAGACGACAATTAGTTGTGCGTGGCCCGGTAGCATGTGGGCTGCGGGATTACCATACCAGCAAAGGTGCTGAGCCCCTTGGGCCACCCCTTTCTCTTCTTTTCCTATTTCAGGTACGAAGTTCTGGAAGCCGTTCGAGAGTAGGACGGGTAGTCATTGTACATGGGTGAACTTCTAAGTGTAAGTATATAGTAGGTGTAGTAAGACCGAAATTGTTTCGGCACCAGTTTAATACTCGGTATAGTTGATAAGGTGTATGTTGGTGTTGTTAATGGAAAGGGATACTAATGTATAGTTGCTCGGGAATTTAGCCCATCAGACCGGTACATTGTGTATGTATTAGCCTTGTTAGCCACGTGGGTGGCTAACGGCGTGTAACACCAACAAGTTAAGTAATGTGATGAGGTTGTTCTTCCGCTGCAGTTGTTGTAAGTATGTTAATGTTGGATGGGGTGTTACAGTGATGAAATAGCATGAACCAAAATAAAATTAATAGGCAAATAAATAAGCGAATAAATAACTGACTAACATGAAATAAATCAAAAATAAAATAGTAAAATAAGTAAATAACGAAGAGGGGCGGGTATGAACACGGATGCGTTGAAAATCGTTTTGAAAAATTCGTCACAAAATGGCAGTTTCATTTTGGTATGCACATGAATAAGATTTGATAAGAAAGGTGACGACTCTCTTATTTTTTTCTATTTGTTTGAATTTTTTTTATGGGGTGAGAATTTTTGGTGTCTACACCGCCTACCTTTGCTATGTTCAAAATCTAGGAATAGAGGATGAGAAGTTGAATGGTATTCGAGTGGTAGATGAATTTCCTGACGTATTCCCTGAGGAAATTCCGGGTCTTCCACCTGTGAGGAAGGTGGAGTTCAGCGTGGATCTGGTACCAGGGAATACACCAATTTCTAAGGCCCCATACCAGATGGCACGGCTGAAATGAAGGATCTGATGACTCAACTGGGACATTTTGGGGAAGGGGTACATTCGCCCGAGTGTGTCACCTTGAGGGGCCTATGTCCTATTTGTTAAGAGAAGGACGAAAGCATGAGGTTATGTATCGATTATAGGGAACAAAATCATGTCACTGTTAAGAATCGGTATCCCTTGCCAAGAATTGATGACCTCTTTGATCAACTGCAAGGGGCAGGAGTGTTCTCTAAGATTGATCTGCGATCTGGTTTTCATGAGCTCCGAATTGTGGAGAAGAACATTCAGAAGACAACTTTCAGGACCAGATGGTTTTATGAATTCACAGTGATGCCTTTTGGATTATCTAATGCGCTGGCAGTGTTCATGGAGTTGATGAATCGGTATTCAACCCGTACTTAGACAAGTTCGTGGTAGTGTTTTATAGATGATATCTTAGTGTACTCCAAGGATAAGGAGGAACATGAGAGCCACCTGAGGTTGGTACTGTAGACTCTGAGGGAAAATCAACTGTATGCTAAATTATGCAAGTGTGAATTCTGGCTGGACCAGATTGCCTTTCTGGGGCATGTTATCTCGAATGAGGGGATCTCGGTAGATCCATCTAAAGTGCAGGCAGTGAAGGAGTGGCCCAGCCAATCAATGGACAGAAGTTTGTAGTTTCCTGGGTCTAGCAGGCTACTACATGAGGTTTGTGAAAGACTTCTCAAGGATTGCCAGACTACTTACCAACTTGATGAAGAAAGTAGTGCAGTTCCAGTGGTGCAAAGAGTATGAAAAGGCTTTTCAGACCTTGAAGGAGAGGTTGACCACGGCTCCGGTATTAACCTTACCTTCAGAAACAGAGGGGCTTGAGGTATTTAGCGATGACTCCAAATATGATATGGGCTGTGAATTGATGCAAAATGGCAAAGTTATTGCGTACGCTTCGAGGCAGTTGAAAGAATATGAGACCCAATATCCCACCCATGACCTGGAATTGGCTGCTATTGTGTTTGCTATTAAAATATGGCGACATTACCTTTATGGCACGTCGTGCAAGGTTTTCACAGATCATAAGAGCCTGAAATACATCTTCACTCAAAAGGAACTAAATATGAGGCAACGGAGGTGGCTTGAGCTTATAAAAGATTACGCCTTGCAGAAATTGTATCACGAGGGGAAGTCTAACCTGGTAGCCGACGCTTTGAGCAGAAAGAGGAGTCACACTGTAGATTCTTTGTGGGTACTCCCTAAGGAGTTGGTCAGAGACTTCCGGAGACTGAATCTAAAAGTGAAGGAATCCAGAGGTGTTGAACAGGAGGTTAAGCTATGCATTATGTTTATCACTACTGATATGTTTTATGAGATCAAGAAAGGACAGCTTGGAGATATTAAGCTAGAGAGAATTCGAGAGAAGGACAAGGAGGGTAAGTCACCTGATTTCACCCGGTGTGAAGATGGGAGCCTCCGCTTTAGGGGGAGATGGAGCGTACCACAGAATTGTGTGGAAGTGAAAGAGACACTGGTGAAGAGGCCCATACCTCACCTGAAATACCCTTAAGGTTCATAACCAAATTAAAAGACAATTAATGAGTTAAGAAGGCTAATAAGCCTTAATGAAACCATGAATCATGAAACTCCTAGCACACTTATATAAATAATATATATTCCATGAAGGTTACTAAAACTTATATAAACATGGACATAAGTGAAGCATAGTAAAGGATGAAAATCAACCTACAATTGATTTATCATGATATATATAACTTCATGAACAAAGAACTCAAACACTTAAGGAAAAATATACCTTAAGAAGTCAAAATGACTTGTGAGTAAAATATCACTTATAACGCAAGTATGCACCTTTGTACATCAAATGAAACATGTTAACACATTAAACAAGTCCAAGATACACAATATGTACAAAAAGAACATCAATATCAAAGGTGAATCAAAGTATACATTTTTACTAGTTATAATGACAGTAAAGTATACCAATTTCTCAAGAATACATATTTACACACTTTAGGACAAGGAATCATGTTGGTAACAAACTAACACATACTATATGTCCAAGTGTACAAGTTATAAGTCATCACATTACAAATAAAGTAAAAAGATAATTATACCCTTGGATCATAATGTGGCAGGCAAAATCCAACCCCATGGCTGCCACCTTGCTTATTTTGAATCAAAATATCTCATTAGAATGAGCTTAGTCACCAATGACTATTCAAGACCCATACTTTCCATTAAGACATAAAGGTCAAGTTTACTCTCTTTCCTCCTCACTTCCCTTTGGCTGTCGAGAACACTCACCCTTTTCCCTCCATTATTCTTTAACTTCGGAGCTAAGATCAAGGTTAGAAGAAAATTAATTCCTAAGGCATAAGGTAAGGTCTTAATGCACATGATAGTTCATTCTCTTCCTCTTATCAATATCAATCAATTGATATAAGATTCAACTCATTTCCCCATTAGGCTGAAGGAAGTAAGTAAGACAAAGTCATCCTTTAAGGTAAAAATGTGCTCTAAGCACCTACCTTCCTTTATATTTGTATTTTGGCTGATTCATATGAAATAAACCCTCTATAGTCTTCATGTTTTCATACTAGAACCTTGGTGAACTACAATTCCCTTGGAGGTGGCTGAAATCGCTCCAAAAACCCCATTTAAAGAGGTTAAAAGAGTAAGTGTTCTAGCTTCTGATTGGCTGAGTTAAACCACCATTTTGGCTTGGTTTTATAAATGGAATAGCACCCTTCATTATTCTGTAAAATAGGGTTGTGGAACACTTGGTAACAGCTTGTGATTCTAAGGTAAAAATCCATGTTTTAAGACCTTAAATCATTCTTATGGTTAGTTTCTGTTTTGAGCTGAACCATAACTTTTCCTCTTTGTATAATGCATGTCCAGAGGTTTATAAACACACCTCCAAATTGCTGTGGCTGTCCAAAGAGAGAAACCTAAGTTTAAAGCCATTTTCAAGGTAAAATATAGGTTTTTCATGGCTTATAGTTGTTCTTATGGTTAGTTCAATTTCTGGAACTTAACTATATCTTATCTTGCTGTTAGAACACATTTAAGAAGCTGTAGAAATTTCTCCTCAAGCTTCTGTGGCCAAAGCTAGGCTTTAATGTTATGTTATTATACTTTGGGGCTTATGTTATAAAATGTGCCGTGAGTGAACCTATTTAAATGGTCATTTTTTACTTCAAAAGTGACTAGGAAATGTTATAGAAAACTTTGACTAATTAATTAAGTGATTTAATAACATAATTGTCAAATTTAAGACATTATGTGGAAGTTTGGTAATTATTGGAAAATCTGGAGCAAGGCCGAGAGTTTATAATGTTTTTGTTGCCTTTTAAGTGTAATTTATATTACAAATTCAAAGTTGTAATAAGGCCATGTCATTAGGCTATTTTATTTAAGTTATTTAAGCTTAAAAGTATATTTAAATTAATTTATGCACTTAGAATAATATTTGGGGTATAAACCTTAAATAAATAAAATTTGGAGGGTTGTCGAAGAATATAGCCGAAAACTAGGTATTAAAAAGAGTTTAAATAAAAATTATAAGTTTTTATAAAGATTTAGGGATAAATTGTAATTATAGGAGAGATTAGGGTAATAACTGTAATTACCAAGAGATTGAGGTCAAAACTGTGCTTGAAGGTCAAACATTGACCATATAGGAGACTTTGACAGGATTTGATAATTTATTGAATTAAATACTAACTTATAATAAGTTATGTAATAAATTGTAAAAGTTGTATAATATTTGGGGTGTATTTGGATTTGCCAAAAGTTTAGGGTATGAAATGGAGTTTTTAACACCCTTGGTCTGTTGGGAATTTTTAGAAATTTATTGGGTTGATTTTGGAGTTAAATGAACTAGGTGTATAATATATAGTTTATTATGTCATTATTATATATACATAATAAAAGGGGTCAAATGGTAATTTAAGAAAGTTAGTAGGTTTGGAAATAATTCTGGACAGTACATGGGTCTGTCAGAATTTTTAAAATGCGTTACAACTATAGGTTATAAAATATAAGAGTATAATATCATAATATAAGCTATATGGTATAGTTGTTGAACAATATAATAACATTCATTTAAAAGTAAAGGTGAAACGAATAAAGAAACCGAGAGGACTTAGGGTCTGTTTGGTAATTTATGGACAGATTATAACTATATGTTATAAATGTATAATGTATAATGTATAAAATATAGTTTATGACTATAATATAGCATATTATTAATAATGTGGTGGTTTTGTAAATAAAGGAAAAACATAAGGGCTGTTACGGTAATGGAGTATTGGAAATGAAATATATAATATGGTTTATAATGTTATAAGAGTGGTAACAAAATAAGATAGTAATATTCATTACGAAAGAATGAATGTACATTATAAGAAATTCATAGTTAATAAATGGTCCCATAATTCATATATATAAATAAAATATAGTTATGGAGTGAATTATATAATATGGTTTACTAACCATATAGTATCATAGTGAAGTAATATAAGATGAGAAGATGTAATTATAAACATTAGATAAGGAATTCTAATGTTGTAATGCATACGAAAAATAATAATGAACTATATGATCAAGGTATTTGATATGAATTATATAAGTATTATATACTTGGATAAAGTTAACCAAGATAAATACAACTTGACTTGGTCAACTAAATTGACCAACCTTTGGGTAATAAAAAATACTAAGGAGAGTATATAACATAAGATCAAGCTATACATAACATATAGTGTCAACTATATAAAATATAATGGTATAATAGTGTACATGCGATAATGACTTTATAAACCATAACCTATAACTAAAGGATATAGTCTGTTAGGAGGTTATATCATAGTCAATAATGTATGTAACACCCCTACTACGCACATAACTATACTTGGAATCGCAGCGGAAAATAAACAACTAAACGGTAACTAAACGATTGGTGCTACAATGCCGTCAACCACCCCGTGGCTAACAAGGCTGAAAAATACAATTGTACCGGTCTGATGATCAGACTCCCGAGCATAGAACTAACAACCATATATACATCAACATAATACCGAGTATTTACATAAATCCTTCACTGTATACTTCACTGTAAACCATCACAAACAAGTAATAATACGCCACGGGAGCACAGGCGCAACCCGGGCAACATCCAACAGTACTCCAAAAGAAACTACTCTCTAGGATCTAGAGCCACTCTGCTTCTTCGATCCTCATCCTGCAATAAAAATATGGAGCCCCCGAGGGGGTCAGCACCTTTGCTGGTATGGCTAACGCGCAGCCCATCGGCTACCGGGATACGCGCAACCAATTGTCATGATGACATGGTATTTATTTTAAAACACACAACACATACATATATAACATAACACAGGTATTGCACAAACATAACACACATCAAAACATACAATTCCTTTTAGGAAGAGAACCAACACAGTTAGCCCCATTGAGAGCTTAGAGAAGTTGCCATGCTCATACTTAGCTCGTTACATAACTCGTTACCATCCGGCATCCGTTAATTGAACGGTTAACTTAACACAAGGTGTCTCGGATATAGTGATCCAAGCACCGAAACAAACACATAGTATGCCCCTGTGGCGCCTACGTGAGTCAGTAAAATAGCCTTGGTTAAGCTAAAGGAAGGTTAGAAACCAAATTGGAAACTTAACCATCACATACAGAGAGAATCTCACCGGTTATGACATCGACCTCTCCTATCCCACTCACACCGCTGCCGGAACGACCGGACTCCTCACTTCCCCCGTTAGCCCTTGTTAGAAGTTCATCATTGAACTCAACAACAATTCACAATATGGTCCAGTCTTGTTAGACACACACAAGGGAAGAGAGTCATCTCAACAACATATGATATTTAAACAACGGTAAACTCTTACATGTTTAATCTTACAAATCATAAACACACAGAAAAACAACTACAACAAACCGGTGTAAACCGGTAGGCACATGCAAGAAACCATACCTTGGTCCTTGCCTCGACTGTTTCCACCTTGAGAGAAACCCTAAACACATTAGTAATGTCGGTTAATTATTTATTTAACTTCAAACTTACTAAGTATTTACATGGTTGTATGACATATTTTAATGCCTATCTTACCCTAGGTTACCTTCATTACACCCTAGGGTTAACTACATAAGTCACATTCTTTTCTGTTTTTTTTTTTACAAGTTTTGGTCCGACCGACCTTGCCGACCGAACTTGTCCAAGTTCGGTCGATTCCAGAACACATTTCCGTCAAAATTTTCTACTCCGACCGAACTTACCAAGTCCCGGTCCTATGTTCTCGGCCTTTTCCCGGAGTTTCTCTCCCTTTCTTAAATTTAGCCCGACCGAACTTACCAAGTCCGGTCCTATGTTCGGTCTTTTCCAGTAACTCAATCCGTACTCAAAATACAGGCCCGACCGACCTTGCAAGTCCGGTCCCCAAGGTCGGTCTTTTCCAGAAGCCAATTCTCCGCAGGGTAAACTGGCTCGACCGAACTTGCAAGTTCGGTCGCAAGTTCGGTCTGCCCCAGACCTTTGTTTTCCTTTTCACATTCAACTCCAACTTCACCCCATACACCTAGTACCCCCTAATCTCATTTGGGCACTTCAAACACACTTTAGACATCCTTAAACACTGATAAAACTCATTATCTAATTCCTTAAGCCTTTACTCTTTTCTTCAAAAATTCCTAACACTTACAATGTTTTCTCCAAGTTTCCAAGTGGTGTTCATACCTATGATAACTACTATCCCAAAATGCTTTCTCCTCCTCTTAACATCATCTTTTAAGCATTATCTCTCACAACTAACTCCTTATATCCTTCTTGAAATTCTTTTCCAGTTTACACTTCTCCTTGTTTTACCAAAGTTTGCCTAGGTATTTACCTAAGTCCCAAAGTGACTTTGGTACTCACTAAATCTTAAGATCATGTCTAAGTCCTTTTTACACCCTAGAGTACTTTCCTAGTACATCAAAATTCCTTAAGAACATCATGAACTTCTTATTCATCTCCTACACTTTCTAACTCACCAAAACTTATGTAAACACTTAGAACTTCTTACTTTTACCTAAATTTTGACATGGGTTCACCTAGAACATTACTAAGCCTAAACACTTTGTTTTCTCCTCCATTAAACACACAAAACATCTAGAACACTTTCTTACACAACTTCACACACAAATTCACCACATCACATATAGTGCATAATTAAATTGCATGGCACTTAGGCCCTTAAAATGCATGGCTCTTAGGCCCTTAAAGTGCTTAAATCATAAACACTGAATTTCCACAATATATATGCCTTTAACCTGCGATTACATACAACAAGACATATGTTATTTTACTAGTCTCTTGAGAACATTTACTAGGTCATTCCATTGCTCTTTAGGTAGTTTTAATAAGCATTATAGCTCATTTCTCCTAAGGCATTAAACAACATTAAGTTAGTAGATTTACCTCTTTTTCCAACACACTTCCTTCTTGTTTCCTTACAAAACCGTATGGTATTTTGATTCCTTGTCAAGTTCTAAACATGTACAAACATCATAATGAGTAATCAAGCTATAGGCTTCATCTCATTGTAAACCCTAATTTGACATTGTTTCAAAAACATTAATGTAGTTGTTTTACCTTGATCTTTGAAGAGAGTTTGGATATATAACAAGAGAGGACTCCACCTAGTCCATGAAGAGTTGAAATGAAGCTAGAACAAAGTCACACAAAGAGCTATATCAATGTGTATTTTCGGACATGACAAAAACAAGGAGGAAACTTGATTTTTGTTTGAGATTCCTTACCTAGAAGCAAAGGAGAGTAATAATATGTCAAAATATAAGCTCAAGCTCCTTCAATGGTGGAACACCTTGGCACCGAAATGGAGCTCTTGGAGTTTTGAGAAGATAGGAATGAAGAGCTTGATGAGAGGAAGAGATTGGTGGTCTTTGTTTTTGATTTGGACAAGTGAGCTAGATTTAACAAGTGGTCAAAGTTGGAGTTTCCATGGTGATAGTGGTATTACCGAGAGAGAACAAGGAAGAAGGAAGAAGAGAGGTGTTTGCAAACCGTGGGAATGAAGGAAAGAAATGAGAATGAAGATAGAACTTGCTTTTAGGAGATATTTATGTTTATAAAGTAAAAGTAAGTTTACTTAGTTTTCTTTACTTACTTATAATATCAACTAGAGAGTGGTGAGTCACACACTTATAAAAACCGGCCCCCTTTATTATGTGAGGGTGTTTTAGTCTTTGTTTGTCAATTTAATTACTTAATACAACATATGTTATAAACTAGCTTATAAAAAGTACTATTCACCTAAACAAGGCACTTAGAAGTGAAATTTTTGATTTCCCACTAATATAGCCACCCAAATGTGATACTATATAGTACACATGTATATTTAAGAGTAATGATGGACATTTAGCCATTCAAAACTCATTTACAAGACAATTTTTCAAAAACGTGCTTTAAGACTTCTTAAAGCACATTTTGTGTTTTAACTTGTTTTCAAGCTTGGTTTTCTTTGGTAATTGGTTTAATATGTTCATTAGTGTATAAATGAGGTCTTGGTAAGCTCATTAGGCCTTACTCAAGTTTATCCCAAGCTTAGAGCACATTTTAGCTCTTATTGACTTTAAAGCACATTTGTGTTTCCTTTTGTTTAAATTTGTTTACTAAGGTTTCTAAGACTCTTTTTAGTCTTATTACACCCTATTTAGGTGTTTAAACAACATAACTAGGTTTGGGGTATTTCAATCTACCCCCCTTAAAAGAACTTTGTCCCCAAAGTTCATACTTCCACATAACTTAAACATTAGAACATGAGAACATATTAACAACACTTCTATATCACATTAACAACATCTTACATCATATCGGACACATGGTCCAAACAACAAAACATCACAACATCATTCAGACTCAGCGGTCTGTAATTTAATAACATGACAATACAACACAGACAATGTATTCAAATACATGTCATACACATAACCGAAACGGCTCTACCCCCCTTAAATAGGGGTACGCCCCGTACCCTATACATACAAATACTAAGAAGTAAACAACGACGGGTACTTCGCCTTCATCTTATCTTCCAGCTCCCAAGTGGCCTCCTCAACGTCCTGGTTAGACCAGAGAACCTTCACCAGTCTCACAGACTTATGGCGAGTGTCTCGAGTCTTAGTGTCCAGAATCCGTACCGGAGTCTCCACTGATCGCATGGTCGGCTCTAAAGTTAGCCTTTCAGGCTGAAGCACATGAGACGGATGAGACATATACTTCTTCAACTGGGACACATGAAATACATCATGTACCTTGCCCAGCTCGGCGGGTAAGTCAAGTCTATAAGCTACCGGGCCGATCCGCTCCGTCACAACATAAGGCCCCACATATTTTGGGCTCAACTTGCCTTTCTGGCCAAAACGAAACACTCCCTTCATGGGGGATACTCTCAAAATACCTGATCGCCCACGGCGAACTCCAGGTCACGTCGGCGCACATCTGCGTACGACTTCTGTCTATCCTGAGCTGCTTTCATATTAGCCCTGATCTGGCGAACTTCTGCCTGAACTTGCTCAAGATACTCTGGTCCTATAATGACCGTCTCACTCGACTCATCCCAGCATAATGGCGTGCGGCATGGTCTACCGTACAATGCCTGGAAGGGAGACATCTTGATCGATGCATGATAACTGTTGTTGTAGCTAAACTCGATCAGATGTAACTTATCAATCCAGCTGGTCTGAAATCAAGTGCACATGCACGAGCATATCCTCAAGTGTCTGATGGTGCGCTCACTCTGACCATCGGTCTGTGGGTGAAACGCCGTACTCAATTTCAGTTCAGTACCAAGTGCCTCTCGTGTAGACTTCCAATATCTGGATAAGAATCTGGTATCTCTGTCGGATACAATCGTCTTTGGTACACCCATGATGTCTAACAATCTCTTTGTCGAATAGTTCTGCCAATCTTGCCACTTTCCAGGTGTCCTTCATCGGAATGAATCGGGACACCTTGGTCAGTCGGTCTACCACAACCCAAATCATATTCAGACCTCCCCTTGTAGGCGGAAGCCCTACTACGAAGTCCATAGATATGTCATGGAACTTCCACTCCGGCACTGGCATTGGCTGCACCATACCACCAGGCCGTCGGTGCTCAAACTTGACCTTCTGACAAGTGAGACACCTCAACACATAGTCATTCATCCTTTTTCATTCCAGCCCACCAAATATCTTTTCATACCTTTATACATCTTTGAAGCTCCGGGGTGAATCGAAGTAGTAGAACAATGGGATTCACTCAATATGCGCTCCTTCAACTCAGCGCTACTCCTGGGTATACACAATCCATTAAGCCTAATCAGGTCATCATCGTGGAGTCTGAAGTCGTACTTCTGACCCTCGAATGTGCCATCAATAAGCTTCTGTCTAATCTCCATCATGTACTGATCCGTCATCTGAGCACTCCGCACCTCTTCAACCAAGCCAGTATGAGAGACTAGCGAATGGAGAGAGTGTGCTCGGCGACTCAATGCGTCAGCTACCACATTTGCCTTACCCTCCTTGTACTGTAAATTGATGTCATAATCATTCAGGAATTCAACCCATCTTCTCTGTCTCATGTTCAACTCCTTCTGAGTGAACAAGTACTTTAAACTCTTGTGGTCAGAATAGATCGTCACACTTACCCCATACAAGTGATGTCGCCATATCTTCAGTGCGAAGACAATGGCCCCCAATTCTAAGTCGTGGGTAGGGTAGTTCTCCTCATGCTTCTTCAGCTGTCGGGAGGCGTAAGCCACGACCTTCCCGTGTTGCATCAACACACAACCCATACCCTTGCCTGATGCGTCGCAATAGACCTCAAAACCATCTGGACCGTCTGGTAATGTCAGAACCGGTGCAGATGTCAGAGCATCCTTGAGACTCGCGAAAGCCCTCTCACAGTCGACTGTCCACTCGAATGGTGCATCCTTCTTCATCAAGGAAGTCATCGGCTTCGAGACACTGGAGAAGTCCTTCACAAATCTCCTATAGTAACCTGCCAGACCGAGGAAGCTCCTGATATCGGTAACTGTCTTCGGCCTAGGCCAGGTGCGCACTGCATCTATCTTTGCCGGATCAACAGCGATCCCGGCCTCAGAAATCACATGCCAAGGAAGATACTTGGTTCAACCAAAATTCACACTTAGAAAATTTAGCATACAACTGGTTCTTTCTCAATGTTTGCAACACATCCTCAGGTGGCTTTCATGCTCACCTCTGGATTTCGAATACACAAGTATGTCATCGATGAAGACTACCACTGATTTGTCCAACTGATCTTGGAACAAACGGTTCATTAAGTCCATGAACTTAGCTGGTGCATTTGACAAGCCAAACGGCATAACTGTGAACTCATAATGCCCATACCTAGTTCTGAAAGCTGTCTTTTCTATATCACTGTCTCGGATGGCAATCTGGTGGTATCCGGAACGTAGTCTATCTTGGAGAATACTGATGCTCCCCTCAGCTGATCAAATAGATCGTCGATGCGTGGTAAGGGGTAACGGTTCTTCACCGTAACAGCATTCAGCTCCCGATAATCAATACATAGGCGGAGGCTACCGTCCTTCTTCTTCACGAAGAGGACCGGCGCTCCCCATGGTGAAACACTAGGGCGGATAAAGCCCTTGTCGAGTAGGTCTCTCAGCTGCTCTTGAGCTCTGTCATTTCTGCTGGAGCCATACGGTAAGGTGCTTTTGCAATGGGTCCGGTGCCCGGAATAATCAATCTCAAACTCAACCTCTCGTGCTGGCGGCATGCCCGGCAGTTCCTTAGGAAATACATCAGGAAACTCCGACACTACCGGCACATCTGGGCTAAACTCAGGGTCTCTCTCTATGTCCTGGACATAGCAGAGGTATACATCACTCCCTCGTCGTAACTCGTGATACATAGCCATGGCGGTGATGATCTGAGTCGAAGGCTCCCTGGGCCTCTGGCGGTAAGATATGGTAACCCCAGATGGACTCCGAAGAAGCAGTCGATGCTCGGCACACAGGATTCTGCCCTTGTGCCGCTCCAACCAGTTCATCCCGACAATCACATCAAAGCCTAGTCCGTCGAACTCTATCAAGTCGATCGGAAACTCTTCACCCCTGATTTACAATAGCACCTCGGTAGTAGCGGGTACATCGGATCCGCTCTTTCGACGGGAGAGTAACCACGAAGTCTGGCATCTCTTCACCATCTAACCCCAGCCTCTTCGCAAATGATAGCGAAATGAATGTGTGTGAGGCTCCAGAGTCGAACAAGATCGATGCATCCACGCCATTCACTGGAAAGGTACCGGTGAGGATTGTGCCGCTCTTGCCGGCTTCTGCCTTATTGCAGACACTCAGTATACCTCCCGTTCCGAGTGCACAGCCTAATTCATTGGCAAACTAATAAGTATTGGGTAACAACACGGTTTATATGCTTCAAACAACTCCACTTTATTCATTAACACACTCTTTTTACAACATTCATTGGCTTATACTGTCGCCATGATTCACACTTACAACATCCTTAATACATACTGTTTATCACATAATTATACAAGGCTTAAAACTGTCTGAAGGTCAAATTCAGACGTCCGGGTTTCATGTGTGTGGCATTGATCACTGCCGACGGTGCGGTGTTCAGTTTGATCTTTCTGATGCCGTGGTATAGCATCCTTGCTTGTCCCCCCATGATTAGTACATCTCCCGATTTCAGCAGTAGCTTCTTTGCGAGTCAGCACGCTTCTGCTCGCCATACACAATACTGCGGTATCACCAATGGACCAAGACACCACGGGTACTCCCTTACTTAGAGACTCGGGTGACTCGTCCTTATCTTGGTGTATACCTAACCGTCCACCTTTCTGGTAGAAGTTAACGATGCATAGATCTGCTTTTACACTTGGAATTGATTCCGTTTCAACTTGCTGAGCAATTCCCACGGCGTGGTTAACGACCGCGTGGAACTCCTCTGGTATACTTGATACTGTTGCTCCATCTTCAGCTCGAACTTCTTGATATGACTTGGTGTAAGGGTTCCAGTCCTTACCCATGCACATCATCTTCAATTGCATCCTCGCTCCGTTCGGGTATTCGGGTGTGTAAAACCCTCCTGGTTTTGCTCCAAGTTCGTCGCATCGTCTGATGATATGGATTTGTGCCTCCGGTGTCAGGTATCCATTTAGAAGTATCATACCTGGCTGGATGACCTGACATTGCTCCAATGGAAAGTCGGTGATGTTGATGGTGGTTTCTTCAGGGTTTGGTGTGGGTGGGATTGGATAACTATATTGAAAGTTCCTTTAAGTTTAGAATACTCTAATTAGGTAAATCTCACACTATACTTTATTTATTTACTCACATGGTTGTTTATTTAAACTCACTCACACATGCATGAAATGCGGTATGCAGACACTTATTTCATTCAATTTAGGCGGTACCTGGTCTAGAAGAGGGCCCTGGCGCCTCAGACCGGTCCACCACATTCAGGGTGGCCTTGTTGGACCCCGACCCCTTCCCCTTCTGGGACTCTGTGTACCTCTGATCTGGGGGTGGCTGGTTCGCCGTCTTCTGGCCATCGGTGGTCGCAGTGGCCTTACCCTTCCATTGCCCCTTGGGCCTGAAGTTCCTACTGTTCGGGTTCTGCCAACATTCATGGTCGCGGTGACCCATCTTCTTACAGTACCGGCACTGAACATCATTACCCTTGCAGTCCTTGCCGGGGTGGTCTCCGTTGCACCACTTGCAGTAATAGTGGCGCTCCGGTCCAGAGCCCGTGCTAGCTGCTATCACAATACACCATTAATACTTGTTTCACAACTTATTAACATATACTCTAACTTATCACACAGGATTAGACAATTACCCTTAGGTGGGTAAGAACGTAGGGGCTTGGCCGCATACGCATAGGTGAGCTGCAGAGGCTCCTCAGCAGTGGTGGTCTGGGTCTGGCCCTTGCCACCCTGTTGCTGTCCTTTCTGGGACTGGGGGTATGACTTCTTCTTCTTCCCTCCCCACTGCCCTTGCGTGCCTTGGCCCTCGTTCTGAGCCTTGCGCTTGAGCGCACTCTCCTCGTCCCTCAGACGGACGGTGATCTCCACAATAGCAGCGGCATGATAGCACTCCTATATTTAGGGTGTCAGTTATGCCCCGCCAAATAAACTCACATCACATTAACACATCGTACACACTTATTCACATTACACTGTAATTCCTTTACCTGCAAGGTGGTATATCCAGTAGGCCCCATGCCGTAGCGTAGGCGATAGTTCAGTCCGTTGTAGAAACGGTTCACAAGGATCCGGTCTGAGTAACCCAGATCCGGTAGCAGGTGGATAAGTCCGATGAAGGCTGAGTAGTACTCATCTACCGTCATCTTATCCCCTTGTCTCAGATTATCCAACTCCAGGCGCTTGGCCTCTTGCACATGTATAGGGTAGTATTTGGCTCGCAGCAGAGCCGTGTACTCCCTCCACTGAACGTCGGGTCAGCAACTCTACCCTCGCGCACAAGCTTCCACCAGTTTTGTGCCGAGCCCTTCAAATAAGCAGCAAGTCGTACCTTGACCTGCTCAGGTGGTGCTAGGGTTTCGAAGGCGGTCTCCATCTCGGAGATGTATGCCTCGAGCTTACGGGGATCGGTCTCCCCACTGAATGAGGGCGGCCTCAGATCAGCCAACGCCTTGACCCAATTGGTCTCTCGTGGCGGTGGTGGTGGTGGCTGAACTCCAGGCTGTCGCCCTTGCTGTATAGCAGCAACTAAGTCGGGTACCAGCTGAGCTACGGCGGCTGCAACTGCCTCAGCCATGGTCTGTGCCGTAGTATCATCACCCTGGTCACCCATACCTCCAGTACCGCGCCCGCGGCCTCTCCCTCGTGGTCTACCTGCCATCTGAATCATATGAACATCTCATTAGCATTATGCTTGCACACTTATCGGTCCAACGATTGTAACGCTTCCCGATAATAAGGTATCTCCACACTTAGTTAGTGGTCAACCTTTCCAATATGTTCACTTAGGTATCTGTAGTTAGGTTTCCTAACTCGGTATATCCCTAAGCTCGGTATTCTAGTCATCAGAGCGATACTTCGCTCTGATACCACTTTTTGTAACACCCCTACTACGCACATAACTATACTTGGAATCGCAGCGGAAAATAAACAACTAAACGGTAACTAAACGATTGGTGCTACAATGCCGTCAACCACCCACGTGGCTAACAAGGCTGAATAAATACAATTGTACCGGTCTGATGATCAGACTCCCGAGCATAGAACTAACAACCATATATATACATCAACATAATACCGAGTATTTACTAAATCCTTCACTGTATACTCACTGTAAACCATCACAAATACATAATACGCCACGGGAGCACAGGCGCAACCCGGGCAACATCCAAAAGTACTCCAAAAGTAAACTACTCTCTAGGATCTAGAGCCACTCTGCTTCTTCGATCCTCATCCTGCAATAAAAATATGGAGCCCCCGAGGGGTCAGCACCTTTGCTGGTATGGCTAACGCGCAGCCCATCGGCTACCGGGATACGCGCAACCAATTGTCATGATGACATGGTATTTATTTTAAAACACCAACACATACATATATAACATAACACAGGTATTGCACACAACATAACACACATCACAAACATACAATTCCTTTTAGGAAGAGAACCACACAGTTAGCCCCATTGAGACTTAGAGAATGTTGCCATGGTCATACTTAGCTCGTTACTAACTCGTTACCGTACGGTTAAATTGAACGGTTAACTTAACACAAGGTGCCTGGATATAGTGATCCAGCACACCGAAACAAAAACACATAGTGCCCCTGTGGCCCGACGTGAGTCAGTAAAATAGCCTTGGTTAAGCTAAAGGGAAGGTTAGAAACCAAATTGGAAACTTAACCATAACACAGAGAGAATCGAACCGGTAGTTATGACATCGACTCCCATACTCACACGCGTGGCCGGAACAGACCGGACTCCTCACTTCCCCCGTTAGCCCTTGTTAGAAGTTCATCATTGAACTCAACAACAATTCACAATAATAGGTCCCAGTCTTGTTAGACACACACAAGGGAAGAGAGAGTCATACTCAAAACATATGATATTAACACGGTAAACTCTTTACATGGTTTAATCTTACAAAGTCATAAACACACAGAAAAACAAATAACACACAAGCCGGTGTAAACCGGTAGGCAACAGACTGCAAGAAACCATACCTTGGTCCTTGCTCGACTGATTTCCACCTTGAGAGAACCCTAAACACATTAGTAATGTCGGTTAATTATTTATTTAACTTCAAACTTACTAAGTATTACTGGTTGTATGACATATTTTAATGCCTATCTTACCCTAGGTTACCTTCATTATACACCCTAGGGTTAACTACATAAGTCACATTCTTTTCTGTTTTTTTTTTACAAGTTTTGGTCCGACCGACCTTGCCGACCGAACTTGTCAAGTTCGGTCGATTCCAGAACACATTTCCGTCAAAATTTCTACTCCGACCGAACTTACCAAGTCCGGTCCTATGTTCGGCCTTTTCCCGAGAGTTTCTCCCTTGTAAATTTAGCCCGACCGAACTTACCAAGTCCGGTCCTATGTTCGGTCTTTTCCAGTAACTCAATCCGTACTCAAAATACAGGCCCGACCGACTTGCAAGTCCGGTCCCAAGGTCGGTCTTTTCCAGAAGCCAATTCTCGCAGGGTAAACTGGGCTCGACCGAACTTGCAAGTTCGGTCGCAAGTTCGGTCTGCCCCAGACCTTTGTTTTCCTTTTCACATTCAACTCCAAACTTCACCCCATACAACCTAGTACCCCCTAATCTCATTTGGGCACTTCAAACACACCTTAAGACATCCTTAAACACTGATAAAACTCATTATCTAATTCCTTAAGCCTTTACTCTTTTCTTCACAAAATTCCTAACACTTACAATGTTTTCTCCAAGTTTCCAAGTGGTGTTTCATACCTATGATAACTACTATCCCAAAATGCTTTCTCCTCCTCTTAACATCATCTTTTAAGCATTATCTCTCACAACTAACTCCTTATATCCTTCTTGAAATTCTTTTCCAAGTTTACACTTCTCCTTGTTTTACCAAAGTTTGCCTAGGTATTTACCTAAGTCCCAAAGTGACTTTGGTACTCACTAAATCTTAAGATCATGTCTAAGTCCTTTTTACACCCTAGAGTACTTCCTAGTACATCAAAATTCCTTAAGAACATCATGAACTTCTTATTCATCTCCTACACTTTCTAACTCACCAAAACTTATGTAAACACTTAGAACTTCTTACTTATTACCTAAATTTTGACATGGGTTCACCTAGAACATTACTAAGCCTAAACACTTTGTTTTCTCCATTAAACACACAAAACATCTAGAACACTTTCTTACACAACTTCACCAAATTCACACCACATCACAATATAGTGCATAACTTAAATTGCATGGCACTTAGGCCCTTAAAATGCATGGCTCTTAGGCCCTTAAAGTGCTTAAATCATAAACACTGAATTTCCACAATATATATGCCTTTAACCTGCGATTACATACAACAAGACATATGTTATTTTACTAGTCTCCTTGAGAACATTTACTAGGTCATTTACCATGTGCTCTTTAGGTAGTTTTAATAAGCAATTATAGCTCATTTCTCCTAAGGCATTAAACAACATTAAGTTAGTGGATTTACCTCTTTTTCCAACACACTTCCTTCTTGTTTCCTTACAAAACCGTATGGTATTTTGATTCCTTGTCAAGTTCTAAACAATGTACAAACATCATAATGAGTAATCAAGCTATAGGCTTCATCTCATTGTAAACCCTAATTTGACATTGTTTCAAAAACATTAATGTAGTTGTTTTACCTTGATCTTTGAAGAGAGTTTGGATATATAACAAGAGAGGACTCCACCTAGTCCATGAAGAGTTGCTATGAAGCTAGAACAAAGTCACACAAGGAGCTATATCAATGTGTATTTTCGGACATGACAAAAACAAGGAGGAAACTTGATTTTTGTTTGAGATTCCTTACCTAGAAGCAAAGGAGAGTAATAATATGTCAAAATATAAGCTCAAGCTCCTTCAATGGTGGAACACCTTGGCACCGAAATGGAGCTCTTGGAGTTTTGAGAAGATAGGAATGAAGAGCTTGATGAGAGGAAGAGATTGGTGGTCTTTGTTTTTGATTTGGACAAGTGAGCTAGATTTAACAAGTGGTCAAAGTTGGAGTTTCCATGGTGATAGTGGTATTACCGAGAGAGAACAAGGAAGAAGGAAGAAGAGAGGTGTTTGCAAACCGTGGGAATGAAGGAAAGAAATGAGAATGAAGATAGAACTTGCTTTTAGGAGATATTTATGTTTATAAAGTAAAAAGTAAGTTTACTTAGTTTCCTTTACTTACTTATAATATTAACTAGAGAGTGGTGAGTCACACACTCATAAAAACCGGCCCCCTTTATTAGTATGAGGGTGTTTTAGTCTTTGTTTGTCAATTTAATTACTTAATACAACATATGTTATAAACTAGCTTATAAAAGTACTATTCACCTAAACAAGGCACTTAGAAGTGAAATTTTTGATTTCCCACTAATATAGCCACCCAAATGTGATACTATATAGTACACATGTATATTTAAGAGTAATGATGGACATTTAGCCATTCAAAACTCATTTACAAGACAATTTTTCAAAAACGTGCTTTAAGACTTCTTAAAGCACATTTTGTGTTTTAACTTGTTTTCAAGCTTGGTTTTCTTTGGTAATTGGTTTAATATGTTCATTAGTGTATAAATGAGGTCTTGGTAAGCTCATTAGGCCTTACTCAAGTTTATCCCAAGCTTAGAGCACATTTTAGCTCTTATTGACTTTAAAGCACATTTGTGTTTCCTTTTGTTTAAATTTGTTTACTAAGGTTTCTAAGATTCTTTTTAGTCTTATTACACCCTATTTAGGTGTTTAAACAACATAACTAGGTTTGGGGTATTTCAATCTACCCCCCTTAAAAGAACTTTGTCCCCAAAGTTCATACTTCCACATAACTTAAACATTAGAACATGAGAACATATATTAACAACACTTCTATATCACATTAACAACATCTTACATCATATCGGACACATGGTCCAAACAACAAAAAATCACAACATCATTCAGACTCAGCGGTCTGTAATATTAATAACATGACAATACAACACAGACAATGTATTCAAATACATGTCATACACATAACCGAAACGGCTCTACCCCCCTTAAATAGGGGTACGCCCCGTACCCTATACATACAAATACTAAGAAGTAAACACTGATGGGTACTTCGCCTTCATTTTATCTTCCAGCTCCCAAGTGGCCTCCTCAACGTCCTGGTTAGACCAGAGAACCTTCACCAGTCTCAGAACTTATGGCGAGTGTCTCGAGTCTTAGTGTCCAGAATCCGTACCGAGTCTCCACTGATCGCATGGTCGGCTCTAAAGTTAGCCTTTCAGGCTGAAGTACATGAGACGGATGAGACATATACTTCTTCAACTGGGACACATGAAATACATCATGTACCTTGCCCAGCTCGGCGGGTAAGTCAAGTCTATAAGCTACCGGGCCGATCCGCTCCGTCACAACATAAGGCCCCACATATTTTGGGCTCAACTTGCCTTTCTGGCCAAAACGAAACACTCCCTTCATGGGGGATACTCTCAAAAATACCCGATCGCCCACGGCGAACTCCAGGTCACGTCGGCGCACATCTGCGTACGACTTCTGTCTATCCTGAGCTGCTTTCATATTAGCCCTGATCTGGCGAACTTCTGCCTGAACTTGCTCAAGATACTCTGGTCCTATAATGACCGTCTCACTCGACTCATCCCAGCATAATGGCGTGCGGCATGGTCAACCGTACAATGCCTGGAAGGGAGACATCTTGATCGATGCATGATAACTGTTGTTGTAGCTAAACTCGATCAGATGTAACTTATCAATCCAGCTGGTCTGAAAATCAAGTGCACATGCACGAAGCATATCCTCAAGTGTCTGAATGGTGCGCTCACTCTGGCCATCGGTCTGTGGGTGAAACGCTGTACTCAATTTCAGTTCAGTACCAAGTGCCTCTCGTGTAGACTTCCAATATCTGGATAAGAATCTGGTATCTCTGTCGGATACAATCGTCTTTGGTACACCATGATGTCTAACAATCTCTTTGTCGAATAGTTCTGCCAATCTTGCCACTTTCCAGGTGTCCTTCATCGGAATGAATCGGGACACCTTGGTCAGTCGGTCTACCACAACCCAAATCATATTTAGACCTCCCCTTGTAGGCGGAAGCCCTACTACGAAGTCCATAGATATGTCGTGGAACTTCCACTCCGGCACTGGCATTGGCTGCACCATACCACCAGGCCGTCGGTGCTCAAACTTGACCTTCTGACAAGTGAGACACCTCAACACATAGTCATTCACATCCTTTTTCATTCCAGCCCACCAGAAATATCTTTTCATACCTTTATACATCTTTGAAGCTCCGGGGTGAATCGAAGTAGTAGAACAATGGGATTCACTCAATATGCGCTCCTTCAACTCAGCGCTACTCCTGGGTATACACAATCTGCCATTAAGCCTAATCAGGTCATCATCGTGGAGTCTGAAGTCGTACTTCTGACCCTCGAATGTGCCATCAATAAGCTTCTGTCTAATCTCCATCATGTACTGATCCGTCATCTGAGCACTCCGCACCTCTTCAACCAAGCCAGTATGAGAGACTAGCGAATGGAGAGAGTGTGCTCGGCGACTCAATGCGTCAGCTACCACATTTGCCTTACCCTCCTTGTACTGTAAATTGATGTCATACATTCAGGAATTCAACCCATCTTCTCTGTCTCATGTTCAACTCCTTCTGAGTGAACAAGTACTTCAAACTCTTATGGTCGGAATAGATTGTCACGCTTACCCCATACAAATGATGTCGCCATATCTTCAATGCGAAGACGATGGCACCCATCTAGTCGTGGGTAGGGTAGTTCTCCTCGCTGCTTCTTCAACTGTCGGGCGTAAGCCACGACCTTCCCTGTTGCATCAACACACCAACCCATACCCCTGCCTGATGCGTCGCAATAGACGCTCAAACCATCTGGACCGTCTGGTAATGTCAGAACCGGTGCAGATGTCAGAGCATCCTTGAGACTCGTGAAAGCCCTCTCACAGTCGACTGTCCACTCGAATGGTGCATCCTTCTTCATCAAGGAAGTCATCGGCTTCGAGACACTGGAGAAGTCCTTCACAAATCTCCTATAGTAGCCTGCCAGACCGAGGAAGCTCCTGATATCGGTAACTGTCTTCGGCCTAGGCCAGGTGCGCACTGCATCTATCTTTGCCGGATCAACAGCGATCCCGGCCTCAGAAATCACATGCCCAATGAAAGATACTTGGTTCAACCAAAATTCACACTTAGAAAATTTAGCATACAACTGGTTCTTTCTCAATGTTTGCAACACATTGTTTATAATTCTTGTTATTTCACCTTGTTTTTTATTGCTTACGCTATATGGTTATGTGTTGTATGAAACGCATGTAAATGGTTGTTTTATTGTATGGCTATTACTGTTAATTGTTCTACAGTTTAAATGTTAAACCGGTATTGCATGTAAATGAATCTCATGCTCTCGACCAATTATCAGGGGGTTTGAGGGGTACAATAGGCATGTAATAACATACTCAGCAGGGGCAGATTCCATACCACAAACCATATTACTTTTCAGGAGAGTAGCTGATTGTTGACGCGGGGAGCGACCTTTTCTTTAGTGGTATATTTTGGTATGAACTTGTACGGTTATTCTGGACTCGGGTTTTATGAACCGAGGTGTATATATTTTTAGACGCTCACGTGTACGGACTTGTACGGGATGGACTGATGTTTTGGTATATTAAAACTGCGATCTATCTCTTGTAGTCACTGCAGGAATATATTTCATGTTGTGATCATCTTGTAACACGTTATTACTCATATGGGCGAGTAAGAACGGTAACACCAGTAGTTCGACAGTCTTTTAATTACCGATGTGATTTAATTGTTTAAGCACGACGATTATACGACAAGTTAGGAGCCGTATTAGTAGAGGTGATACAAAAGTGGTATCAGAGCGGAGTACCGCTCTAATTACAAGAGATAGTAGTTAAAGTACCGTGAGCTTAGGATACTTAATTACGGAAAACCGTTAAGGAAGTTGAGATCAAGTAAAGTTCATGAAATTACTGAGTGTGGAGGGTGATTTTTTCGGTATGCGGGGGTTCTATCTAAGTATGGTTTGACTAAGAAGTCTAGATCCTAGAAATTGCCATTCTATGGGGGGTGAAAACCCGTTAACCATAGCAGCCCTCAAATACCTACTTTATCATCTGTCTTTCCCAAAATACATAAAGGAGAGTGCAAGTGTGCACTACTTCCGCTCTCAATGGGCTTCACGTGGACTTATGCCCTAAAGGCGGGAAATGGCTAGAGTCGCCACCTAATTTAACCTAAAGAACTAGGAAGGGAGGAAAAGGGTTATGAGAACCATTAGTTGACTCTGAAGTTATTGCCTAGGGATAGGACTTATATGGTCATTTGTAGAGATTCTATTATAGGTTCGCACTGGGTTACACCCCTTGGAAGTGGCAACGACCACGACTTCGGATTGGTGCCCGAGGAAACCTTGGTCTCCAATTGTCGGGATTACCTTCTTTCAAAATCTTTTTAAAGAGATTCATTTAAGAGCCAAGAATAGGATTAGGTCGGGAAGAGAGGAAGAAAGTGGATGAGATAAGCTTTTCTGCCAAACTAGCATCAGATGAAAGGATTGACAGGTTGAGAGTTGAGTAAATGTAGAATAGAAAACCCAGGAAGGGTTTAAGGATCGATTGAATGAAGATGACCTGAAGTCTAAAGGTTTTAAGGATTCTATATAAGTCGGGAGATATTTGAATGCTTTGAGAGGTATGAGTACCGTCTCATGGTGGGAAAAGGGTTTTTTTGATTTGGAATGGGGTCGCACCCTAGATGGGCTGCCTACATACTCAACTCCCTGTTGAGACCAGACCTTACGTAGTTCATGATTTTTTATTTTACAGAGATTTTGGGGTTTTAAAGGAATTAGGGTTTTGACCTTTTGGGTCTTTGAAGGGTCAAAGAGGTTTTGTGGTCATTTTGTGGGGGGTTTGATGGATTTTCGGGTTTGTTTTGGACTTTGAGGTGCGAGAGTCTGTGAGATGTTCAATTCTATGAGACACTTGGATTCTTGAAATGATGAAGTCTGTGAGACGCTCAGGTCTGTAGGACAATCAAGGATTGAAAGGGTTATGAAGTTTGAAGGTGTTCGGGTTTGAGAAGCTGAGGGTTTTTGAGGTGATTGAGTTTGCCTAGTCTATTGAGATATTTGAGTTTGTTGAGCTGCTGAGACATTTGAGTCTGTTGAGATGTTGAGACTTTCGAGTCTGTTGAGTTGTTGAGACGTTTGAGTTTGTTGAGCTGTAGAGACATTCAAGTCTGTTGAGCTGTTTAGTCGTTCAAGTTTGTTGAGCTGTTAAGACTTTCGAGTCTGTTAAGCTGTTGAGACGTTCGAGTCTGTTGAGCTGTTGAGACTTTCGAGTCTGTTGAGTTGTTGAGATGTTTAGAGATTCGAGATGCTTGAGTTCTAAGGAGTTTAGAGTTTTAAGGAGTTCGAAGTATTAAGGAATTTGGGATTTTATGATGTTTGAAATCGTTTGAAATGAAATTGAATTGGATTGGGAATGAAAAGCGTTTTGAATTGAATTGGATTGAAATTGAGATTGAATCTAATTGAATTGAATTGAGATTGAATTGGAGTTGAATTGAAAATGAGATTGAATTAGAGTTGAATTGGAATTGAATTTGAAATTGGATTTGAATTGAGTTTGAATGAATTTGGAATTGAATTTGAATGAAGTTTTGAATTGAAATTAGAATTGAGATGCGTTTTGATTTGAATTGGAATGAATTTTGAATTGAGATGAATTTTGAATTGAGATAAATTTTGAATTGAAATGAATTAATTTTTGAACTGAATTGAGTTTGAATGAATTTTGAATTGAATTGAATTGAATTAAACTGTAATTGAAATGATTTGGAGTTGAAATTGAATCTGAATTTGAATTGGCATTGAATGATTTTAAATCTACTTGGAATTGAATGAATTTGAATCGAATCGAAATTGAATGAGTTGAAAGAATTTTTGTCGAATTGGAATTGAATGAATATTAATCGAATCGGAATTGAATGAATTGAATGAATTTTATCGAATAAGAAATGATTTGAGTTTTTAAGTTTTGAATCTTCATTAAAGAATGGTTTAGAAAGTTTTGAAGGAAAGGAAACTTCACTTAACAGATTAGAGACCTGTGCTATGAAGAAACACCTTCTACGGCTTTTCTACACTAGGCTCGAGGGCCAAGAAATAATTGAGTAAGCCTAGAAGGCTGTCTAGGGTCGCCAGTGAAATCAATTAACAATCAAAGCAAAAGCAGAATAAAGGTCAAGCAAAGTAGACGTAAAGACTTTAACTAGATATGTCAAAGTAGTAGAATTAAATAAGGTCTAGCAATTAACAAGTTGGTCTCGAGTGGAGAGTGAATTAAAATCAAGCTAGAATCAAATTACAAACCAAATATATTCACAAGAGGCAAACAACTGTATTGGAAATGAAGATAAATCATTGATCAAAATCAGAATGAGTATTGGAAATGAAGACAAATTATTGATCAAAATCAGAATGAGTTGTAGGTGATAGAAAACCAACCGACGGGGTGGCCTGCCCCCGGTTTATCATTAAATCAAGCACAAGGAAAATCCAGCCAAATAGAAGGTCCAGCATTCCCGTCTTGGTCATGATGTCCAAGCCCGTGAGTGGATGTGCAGCCAAGAAATTCCTCGAACTTGGTCAACTTGCAAAATCCAATGCCAGGTCCTAGCCAATGTGGAAGTCACAAGCCCAAATGCATCCGCAGAGCCCGAAGTTAAACTCCAAGTCAAGCAGGCGTGATCCATGTCAAACAAACACAGCCATTCCAATGGTTTATATGGACTTCAGTCAAGCATTGAAACAAAGAAAGGAGGGAGCTAAAGCAAACGACAACATCAAAAGAGGTGAAATGAAGTTTAATCTAAATGAAATAATGACACTGACACCTAAATCCACAAAACGAGACTGCAAGTGTGGTAAAACCGAATATCTATATAGGGAAAACATAGCAAATATGGATTCAGAGAGAACTGCGAGTCCATATATATAGTCAATTCATGACAAAATTTTGAATCGAAATATCAAACGGGTTCAAGGTCTTTCACTATTAGAGCTAGTGTGTATCTAGGATTATTATAACATGCGATGTAATCTTCTAGTGTGTATTCTAGGTACCTTACATGTATTTTATTCCTAGGTCCTTGTCAATATAAAAGGACATAGTCTCTGCTACACATAATACATACATGATATATATATCCCTCCTGTATACTGAGACTCTTACTCTCGGTAACAAAACTCTCTTACAGAAATACAAGATCAGTTTTACTTTCCTATCTTTTGTCATGGCATCAGAGCAATCTTCGATCCCTCAGTAGAACAAAATGGATCCACCAGCGGGAAAGAAACCCGCAATCGGCGACGCAAAAACAAGCTCCGCGATCGACCAGAGTGATCCTCTGTATGTCGCCAGCAACGAGCAAACTGGTCAAGCTATCGCCCCGAAATTCGACGGAAAGGGTTTTCTCGCTTGGAAATGGACAATCCAAGAAGCGCTAATTGCCAAGAACAAGATTGGTTTCATAGATGGGACAATCACCAAACCCGACTACAGCGAACCGATTCGCGCAGCGGCATGGAGGCAAGCGAATTCCCTAGTCGTGACCTGGCTGATCTCTTCTCTTGCTCCAAACATTGCTCGATCTGTGATGTACACCAGCGACCCGAAGAAGATCTGGGAATGGCTGTGCAAACGTTTCGAGAAGAAGAACCTGGCAACCCTTCATCACATCAAGACTCAGATTGTAAATCTACGCCAGGGAGATGACTCAATCACGGACTACTTCATGAAGTCGAGGGAAATTTGGGCCCAGTACGAGCTAGCCAAACCCATCGACGAATGCAAGTGTTGCTCCTCCTGCAAATCGACTGAAAATCAGGAGAAATCACGAGTCGAAGAAGAGACGCTCCACTTCTTGATGGGTCTGAGTAAGTCGTATTCCCAATTGCGCACGCAAATCTTTGCATTGAGTCAAATTCCTACCCTAGAAGAGATTTACTCTCTCATGATCCAAGAGGAAGAAACTAGAGAGAATATGGACTCTAGAGACGAGTCAGAACAATCGGTCACTCTTTTCACCAAGGCGAGAGGCAATTCTTCATACGGACGGCAAAAGAGTAACAATACCAGATCTAGCTTCAAAAACCCTAACAAGAAAGGCACAACCAAACCCGGCACTGGCCTCAAGAACGATCCACCCAAATGCTCGAATTGCGGAAAGGTTGGCCATTCACGTGGAGATTGCTGGTGGCTAGTAGGTTTCCCGACGGACGAAACCAAGAAGCAGAAGGAAGCGAGAATTGGGTCTATAGTCGCTGAGCAAACAGAAGAAACTTCGCAAGGCGACGAGATGATTCAACAGTCTCCAGTTCGAGGTTTGAGTCCAGATCAACTCCAGCAACTGGTGGCTTACCTCGAGCAGCAAAAGAGCTCAAGCGGCGCTGCCAAGCAACTAGCATTTGAGAATTTTTCAGGTAATCTCGTAACTACATTGAATTCTCTACCATGTTTTAGCTCGAACGTAAATTCCATCTTCCATGAACTGCAAGATTTATGGATTCTAGATTCTGGGGCTACCGAACATGTTAGCGGAAATAAATGTTTGCTATCTGAGTGCTTAAATCTTGAGGTAAAGAAGGATATAATCCTTCCTAATGGGAATAGAAAATGCGTTGCTTGTATTGGTAATCTGACCTTCGATGGAGAAACTTGTTTGAAAGGCATAATGTATGTTCCTGCTTTCCAGTTTAATATCAT
This sequence comes from Limonium bicolor, assembly GCA_023374045.1. Lineage (NCBI taxonomy): Eukaryota > Viridiplantae > Streptophyta > Magnoliopsida > Caryophyllales > Plumbaginaceae > Limonium > Limonium bicolor. The sequence goes on from CM041780.1 coordinate 261,718,609, forward strand.
CTCTGTTTCTAAGCTAATACGGGACTCAGATTTATCTGTTGTGTTTATGGAAAACGCATGTTGTTTGCAGGACTCTAGGAGCAATTTTACTCAGCAAATTGGAAAGAAAATTAATGGATTGTATGTTGTTGACCTGAATGTCCTGTGCAATTTTCTGTTGAATAGAAATTCTGTTTCGGTTGGCATGGACTTGAATACTGATGTAAATACTTTGTACAGTCCTATGCTGAATAAAAACTGCACATCTGTTTGCATGAATTTGGATGCACAACCCTCACGGGTCAATCTGTCACACAATTACTTGTTATGGCATAACAGAATGGGACATATGTCTCTAAAGCGAATGAGTAAAATAATACAAGTTAACATACCCAAACATTTAGAGAATAGTCATATGCCATGTACAATCTGCTATAAATCCAAAGCCAAACGTCTGAAATTCCCTACATCCTCTATCAAATCCACCGAACCTTTTGAGCTCCTGCACATAGATATATGCGGCCCCATGAGAACCAAAACCCTTGATGGTCATAGGTATTTTCTCACCATAGTCGACGATCACACTAGAGCCACGTGGGTCACCCTTCTCAAGCTAAAATCAGAGGCTATGGATCACATAAAGACCTTCATTAATTTAATAGAAAAACAAATGAACAAGCACATCAAAATTATCCGAAGCGACAATGCTAGAGAATTAGGAAAATCCCATGAAGGGGCCGATTACTTTGCCAGCAAAGGTATTGTGCATCAAACATCCTGCCCACACACACCCCAACAAAACGGGGTGGTAGAGAGGAAACAAGGCAACCTTATGCAAATTGCTAGAGCTCTCCTTTTCCAAGCCGGGTTAGATGATGAATATTGGGGTTTATGTGTAGAGCACGCTGCACATCTAATTAACCGGATGCCTAGCAAGGCCATTAAGAATCTAACCCCCTTTGAGAAACTATACGGAAAGAAACCTGACTACAATGAAATCAAAAGCTTTGGATGTTTGTGTTACATGACTAATGTTGACCCAAACAAAGGAAAGCTTGATCCTCGATCATCCACTTGTGTTTATGTTGGGAACGCGAAAAACACAAAAGGTTTCAAAGTTTTAACCCTAGAAGAGAAAGACATTAGGGTCACACGTGATCTTGTCTTCTTTGAAGACATCTATCCCTTAACGGATAAGGAATGGACCAACACTCTAGATAAAAATCAAACACACTCAGACATCTTCTCTCCTCCTTCCACTCAGACAATAGAGGATGATTCTTGTACGTCTCAGCTTTCTGAGATAAGAGAAGAACCACATCCCTCTATCCAAGAACAGCCTCCTATAGAAGCCCACCAACCTGAACCCACAGGTCTTCGAAGATCCACCCGTGAACACAAAATTCCCACTAGGTTCGATGACTACATTCTTTCATCAAAAATAGAGCCAAGAGACCCTTTCTCTCTCATCCTTGCCCAAAGACTTGAAGACAACCATTCTTCTCTCCTTAATCAACCTATTTTAAACACATTGACCGACCTCATACCCAATACCACCATCCTTTCTTGCTCATTACACCAAAACACAAACAAACTCCTGGCCCACCTACATGATATCAAGGAACCCACCAATTTCAAATCAGCCAGCAAGGACCCCAGATGGATCCAAGCCATGGCTGCGGAGTTTGAAGCCCTAAGGCAAAACAAAACTTGGACTATCACAGACTTACCCAAGGGTAAACGGGCAATCAGCTGCAAATGGGTGTATAAGGTAAAACTCAAAGCAAATGGGGATGTAGAAAGGTTTAAGGCCAGGTTGGTAGTTAGAGGTTTTACACAAAAGCATGGTCTTAATTACGAGGAGACTTTCTCCCCGGTAATCAAAATGACCACAGTTAGGGCCCTGATAATAGTAGCAATGAAGAATGGGTGGATCCTCGATCAACTAGACGTCAATAATGCCTTTTTGCATGGAGACCTGCATGAAGACGTCTACATGACTATACCAGAAGGGGTTAAGGTAGATGGTAAAAACAAAGTATGCAAACTCCATAAGTCCCTCTATGGTTTAAAGCAAGCTTCTCGGCAGTGGTACGAGAAGCTGGCCAATTTCCTACAACATCTAGGTTTTCACCATTCCCAAAACGATTACTCCCTTTTTGTTAAAAGGAAGAAAAACAGTATCACCCTTCTTGGCATATATGTAGACGATATCCTAGTGGTGGGGAATGACACCAAGGAAGTCAAAACATTGAAAAACCAACTCGACAAAGAGTTCAAAATCAAAGATCTAGGTAGACTAAATTTTTTCCTTGGGATGGAGTTCCTCCAAACCAACAATGGTATGATTATGTCTCAGCAACGCTACATCAATCAAATTCTTCATGGTTTTGATGCTCAAGACATCAAACCATCCGTCTCTCCTCTACCAATCAACTTAAAACACCATGCAGAAAGTGGTTCAAAACTGGAAAATCCCATGACATATAGATGTCTTGTGGGCAAACTTAACTTCCTCACCAATACAAGACCCGACATATGTTATGCAGTCCAATACTTAAGCCAGTTCCTCCAGAATCCTACTTCAGCCCACCTAGGAGCAGCCTATCACACCCTTTCCTACATTAAGGGAACCTCCGGTTTCGGGCTATACTTCAATAAGGAACCAACATATAAACTAGAAGCCTATTGTGATTCTGATTGGGCCTCTTGTCCAATCACACGCAAGTCTGTTTCTGGATATTACATTCTCTTGGGTGGTTGCCCCCTAAGTTGGAAATAAAAAAAACAGACTACCATGGCCCTATCTTCAGCTGAAGCAGAATATAAGGCTATGCGTCAGGTCACCGGGGAACTAAGCTGGCTAAGTAGACTAATAAACGAAATTGGCATCAAGGACATAAATCCTATACCACTCAAATGTGATAATTTAGCGGCAATACATATAGCTAGGAATCCTGTTTCTCATGAACGCACTAAACATATCGAATTAGATTGCCATTTTGTGCGTGAAAAACTACAGGCAGGTCTCATACAGGTCCAGTACGTTCCTAGCACGCATCAGCTAGCCGACATGATGACAAAACCGCTCACAGGTAAAAGTTATCATAATTCTTTTGATTCTTTGGGTTTACAAAGCCAAGAAAAAAGGTAGTTTCTTTTTCTTTGCAGGTACAGAACATCTCACACCTAGCAGCAGTTGGTGCAAAGAGCACACCCTCACTCCCCAAGGTGCACGAAGGATGTACTCTTTGAGGGGGGGGGGGTATTAGAGCTAGTGTGTATCTAGGATTATTATAACATGTGATGTAATCTTCTAGTGTGTATTCTAGGTACCTTACATGTATTTTATTCCTAGGTCCTTGTCAATATAAAAGGACATAGTGTCTGCTACACATAATACATACAGGATATATATATCCCTCCTGTATCCTGAGACTCTTACTCTCGGTAACAAAACTCTCTTACAGAAATACAAGATCAGTTTTACTTTCCTATCTTTTGTCATTCACCGCACCGAAACATGCCATTGTTCTACACGAACACAAATCTTAACTTCAGAGTAGATTAATACTAATAAGTCACCTAATCATTCGTGTTGCTAATAAGCATAATCGCATACCCAGAGAACGGAGACTAACATATTAAGAATAAATGAAGTCGGTCACATTCTTAATCGGTTTCAATATATGACAGATTCCAGGAGAATTGTATGATGACGAAATGAGAAACAAATTCCAGATAAGGAGTAGAGCGGAATAGAACACAAACCACAACCAGTGACGAAGTCTCTTTGACCGTTCGAGCAGAAGTGAGGTCGGAGCTCGACCCAAACAAAGAAATCCATCGCACGGCAACTCAATTCTCTGCGCTGAGCTAGGGGAGAGGCTTGGTGATGATTTTTCTTGGAAGTCTATGTTGGAATTAGCGTATAAGTGTATAGAAGTGTTTAGTTTGACAACAATAATATAAACTGTAAGCGTTGTTCTGTTTATTCATGATAGCAAGGAGAGAATATATAAGTACAGTCCTAGCAAATATTCTAGAGAGAAAATGTAACGATCCTAAAACCACCCTGGTTCTGAGACCGTCACACGCCGCGCGCTTACTACCTAACACACGCAAGGCTACTCTTCGACTAATCCCAAACTATTAGACATGTATTTAGGATATAATACATTGTACTTTTCTAGATTGTATTCTAGGATATATTATATGTATTTGCTCCTTATCTTTAGTCAAGTGACTTAGTATATAAGTCCTTGACCCCCTCTCATAACAAATACATACACATATACACGGAGTCTTATTCGATCGTCTCTGTAATTCTCCCTTCCGTCAATAAAGAAATGCTTTGCTAATTGCAAAGTTTCACATGGTACCAGAGCACCCCTTTCAACTTCGACAAAGAAAACAATGGCGGACGATCTCACAGGGAAGAAATCAGAGAATACCGGCGCAAGCTCGACGACTCCAATCGATCCAACTGACCCGCTTTACGTCGCCAATACAGAACAAACTGGGCAAGCCCTCGCACCCAAATTCAGCGGTGAGGGATTTCTAGGTTGGAAATGGACAATGCAAGAGGCATTGATCGCCAAGAACAAGATTGGTTTCATCGACGGCACCATTTCTCAACCCGATCCCAAGGACACTCTTCGCACCGCGGCTTGGAGACGGGCGAAATCGCTAGTTGTCTCTTGGTTGATTTCGTCCCTTTCTCCGACCATTGCCCGAAGTTTGATGTACACCAGCGACCCGAAGTACATTTGGGACTGGTTGTGCAAAAGATTTGAGAAAAAGAACCTAGCGACGCTACAAAATCAAAGGGCAGATTGTTAACCTGAGGCAGGGAGACGATTCCATCACCGAGTACTTCATGAAGTCTAGAGAGGTCTGGGCACAGTTCGAGCTAGCGCGCCCCATCGAAGAGTGTTCCTGCTGCGCTTCTTGCAAATCCTCCGAAAAACAAAACAAGCTTCGAACGGAGGAAGAAACCATTCACTTTCTGATGGGTCTGAGCAAGCCATATACTCAGCTTCGAGCCCAGATTCTGGCGATGAGCGAACTTCCCGCGCTAGAAGAGATATTCTCTCTAGTAATTCAAGAGGAGCAGACTAGAGAGAACTTGGAGTCTAGGGACGAGTCGGAGCAATCTATCACCCTAGTTTCCAGAGGGAGCGCGAATTACAACTTCGCGAAGCAAAAAGGAAATAGTACGCCCGCAAACAACTTCAAGACTCAGAATCGGAAGACCACGAACAAGCCCACCGGTGGATTCAAGAAGGACGCCCCCAAATGCTCGAATTGTGGCAAGATTGGACACAGCCGCGGTGATTGTTGGTGGCTGATTGGCTTCCCAAATGATGAGCCGAGGAAGAAATCGGAAGGAAAAGTCGGGTCCGCCGTGGGAGAAAGTTCCAGTTCGAACGACGAAATTCAAGAATCGTCGCCAGTCCAAGGGTTCAGCACAGAACAATTGACCCAGTTGGTCGCTTTTCTCCAGCAAAAGAACGCCAATGGAGCAGGCAAGCAATTGAACTTTGGGGAATTCTCAGGTAATTTCGTTACCAGTTTTAGTACCCTATTGTGTTTGAACTCTAACCCTGACTTGATAACCCATGATCTATCTGATTCTTGGATTTTGGATTCCGGTGCGACTGAGCATGTCACCGGAAACAATAAACTCATCTCTGAATGCTCAAATTATTGTGGAAAAAAGGATATCATTCTTCCTGATGGAAATAGAAAACATGTTGTCTCTGTTGGTAATCTATCACACCGGGGAAAAATTTGCTTGCAAAACGTTCTGTTGGTTCCATCTTTCCAGTTTAACATTATATCTGTTTCTAGATTGGTAGAGAACTTGAAAACTTCTGTTTCATTCTGCAAAGGAAATTGTTCTATGCAGGACCCTAAGAGTGGTATCTCTGTGCAAATCGGAAGACAAGTGAATGGCTTATATGTTGTTGATGTGGACTGCTTGTACAGTTTTCTTTTGAATAAAGATCATGTAATAGCTTGTATGAATCCTGATATTGAATTTTCTGATGTTGAGCATTCACGTATTGATTTGCCTAGTAAATCTGGTTTGTCTGATGACTTTATCATGTGGCACAATAGGCTAGGCCATCCGTCATTAAAAAGAATGAGCAACATCATTAATGTGAAAATACCCAATCGACTTAAAAACAACCCATTACCTTGTACAGTCTGTTACAAGGCAAAAGGCAAGCGGTCAAAATTTCCCACATCCGAAATCAAAACCACTCAACCATTTGACCTCCTACATATAGATGTTTGTGGTCCTTTAAGAACACAAAGCATAAACGGTCATAGATATTTCCTTACCCTTGTTGACGACTACACTAGGGCCACGTGGGTTACACTCCTTAAATTCAAATCAGAGGCCATGGAGCAAATAAAAACTTTCATCAACTTGATTGAAACCCAAATGGGCAAGCACATAAAAACCATCCGAAGTGATAATGCCCGTGAGCTAGGAAAGTCTCAAGAAGGAATCGAATACTATACCAAGAAGGGCATCGTTCACCAAACCAGTTGCCCCCACACACCCCAGCAAAATGGGGTCGTGGAACGGAAACAAGGAAACCTTATGGAGATTGCCCGGGCCTTGCTTTTCCAATCAGGATTAGAAGACGAATACTGGAATCTTTGCGTAGAACATGCAGCCTACCTTATCAACAGATTGCCCAGCAAATCCATTCAAAACCTAACCCCATTTGAAAAACTATACGGTTATAAACCTGAATATAAGGAAATCAAAAGCTTCGGATGTCTATGCTACATGACCAACGTCGACCCGGGCAAGGGAAAACTTGACCCAAGGTCCACCGTCTGTATATATGTTGGCCAACCCAAGAACACAAAAGGCCATAAGGTCCTGACTCTAAGGGAAAGGCAACTCAAGGTGACACGGGATGTCACGTTCTTCGAAAGCACCTATCCTTTAAAGAACAAAGATTGGACCGACTCATTAGATGTTGAACAAAATAACACAGATATTTTCTCTTCTCCTCCCAATCACATCATGGAAGAGGATTCTTGTACACCTCAGCATTCTGAGGTAAGAGAAGAATCTCACCTTCCAGAACATCCTATAACTGAAAACCCGGAAACACAGACCACCCAACTCAGGAGATCCTCTCACCTTCCAGAACATCCTATAACTGAAAACCTGGAAACACAGACCACCCAACTCAGGAGATCCACCCGTGAGCACAGAATCCCTTCTAGATATGATGACTATATCCTCTCATCTAGCTCGGGCCAAGGAGACCTCTTCTCTTACATTTTGGCCCAAAGATTGGAAGACACAAAACCCTCACCCAGTGCACAAAACACCCTCAACACTCTAACCGATCACATACCCAACACCACCATCCTCTCATGTTCTCTCCAACACAATGCCAACAAACTCTTAAGTCGCCTCCACAGCCTCAAAGAACCAACAAACTACAAAACAGCATCCAAAGATCCCAGATGGGTCCAAGCCATGGCCACAGAATTCGAGGCTCTAAGGCAAAACAACACTTGGACCATAGTGGACCTTCCCAAGGGCAAACGGCCCATCACCTGCAAATGGGTATACAAGATAAAACTTAAGTCAGATGGAGAAATAGAGAGATTTAAGGCTAGATTAGTTGTCAGAGGCTTCACACAGAAACCCGGTATTGACTACGAGGAAACTTTTTCCCCCGTGGTCAAAATAACTACCGTAAGGGCCCTGATAATAACGGCTATAAAGAACGGGTGGATTTTGGATCAGCTAGATGTCAATAACGCCTTCTTGCATGGAGATCTTCATGAAGACGTTTATATGACGATACCAGAAGGAATAAAGGTCAACGGGGAAAACAAAGTGTGCAAACTGCACAAATCCCTTTATGGGCTTAAACAGGCCTCACGACAATGGTACGAAAAACTTGCCAATTTCCTAAAGGGCCTGGGTTTCAACCATTCTCAAAATGATTACTCTTTGTTTGTGAAGAGAAAGAAGAATAGCATCACATTACTAGGAATATATGTCGATGACATACTAGTGGTGGGCAATGATAGCAAGGAAGTCAAGTTCCTCAAACGAAGGCTCGACGAGGAATTTAGGATAAAGGACCTTGGGAGATTAAATTTCTTCCTAGGAATCGAATTCCTAGAAACGAATGACGGGATGATTATGTCCCAACAACAATACATCAACCAAATCCTTCATGACTTCAATGCGTCGGACATTAAGCCCTCCGTTTCCCCCCTTCCAATCAACTTAAAGCTATATGAGAACAGCGGCTCTAAACTCGAAAACCCCACGACATACAGATGCCTAGTAGGAAAGCTCAATTTCCTCACAAACACAAGGCCCGACATATGTTACGCGGTCCAATTCCTGAGCCAATTTCTCCAAAACCCTACCTCAGCACATCTAGAAGCAGCTTACCATACCCTCTCCTACGTTAAGGGAACAGCGGGGTTTGGTCTATATTTCAACAAGCAACCAACCTACAATTTGGAGGCATATTGTGATTCGGATTGGGCCTCATGCCCAATCACACGAAGGTCCGTTTCCGGATACTATATCCTCCTAGGAGGTTCTCCCTTGAGTTGGAAATCTAAGAAACAATCGACCATAGCCCTATCCTCTGCCGAGGCAGAGTATAAGGCTATGCGGCAAGTAACGGGAGAACTAAGTTGGCTAAGTAGACTTCTTACTGAGATAGGCATTAAAGACATAAACCCCATACCATTAAAGTGTGATAATCTGGCCGCGATACATATAGCTAGGAACCCCGTTTCTCATGAACGAACTAAACATATAGAAATAGACTGCCATTTTGTGCGTGAAAAATTGCAGGCAGGTTTGATTCAAGTTCAGTACGTTCCTAGCACTCATCAATTGGCGGACATGATGACCAAGTCACTCTCAGGTAAAAGTTATCATAACACTTTTGACATTATGGGTTTGCAAAAACGAGGAAAGGGATAGTTTCTTTGTTTTTGTTTTGCAGGTACATACACCATCATCTCCAGCGCAAGGCAGAGGGCTTCCCTCCAGCGTTTGGATCCGAAACAAAGAGCACACCTTCAGCCCTTGCATGTACAAGGAAAGGATGTACTCTTTGAGGGGGGGTATTAGACATGTATTTAGGATATAATACATTGTACTTTTCTAGATTGTATTCTAGGATATATTATATGTATTTGCTCCTTATCTTTAGTCAAGTGACTTAGTATATAAGTCCTTGACCCCCTCTCATACACGGAGTCTTATTCGATCGTCTCTGTAATTCTCCCTTCCGTCAATAAAGAAATGCTTTGCTAATTGCAAAGTTTCACACAAACAGATACAAATGCTCTTCTATGACATAAATAATGATTACAACTTGTCTCACAAATTACAAAGCGGAAGCCAAAAGAATTACAAAGCAGAAATCCTAAATAATACAAAGGCTGCGAAGCCACAAATAATTACAAAGCCCATGAAGAAAAACTAAAAGCAGAACCAGAAGTGGAAGCCTTCAAATAGAGCTAAAACCTGCAAATCAGACGGAATATATGGGTGAGCAAACCACAGCTCAGTAAGTGATAAACTTCATCAGCATAAGCATGCTCAAAACATTTTTACGTAACATAGCTTATATAGATATAAGTTAGCAAATTAGATTCAAAATCAAAATCAAACGGAAGCACCTCAAAACGGTACAAAGTCAAATGAAAAGTAGAATGAAATAGAGGTTACAAAGGTAACTTAACAGTGGAAGACTTTTACGAAAACCATAAAGCTTTTCAGAAATCGAAAGTCACATATAGACTATCAAAAGAAGGGAGTAAATCATAAGCATAGTTTCTTTACAAAGCTCATCTGCAATACAAATCTAATCTTCACAAAACGAAAACCATAAACTAAGGCTGACAAAACAGAGGAGACAAAACGAAGCTGAAGCCACATTCACAGAATGAGACAAAGCACAAAGCAGTGTCTCATGTCAGAAGCTGCCGTCGCTCAAAACTGAACAGAAGCAAATCAGAATCTTATACACATCAGAACGTTATCGAAAACATAGTTTTTAAGGGACCCTAGTTCAGAGCATACATAATAGGTTATGAGACCTCAGATAACAGAACGGGTCTGAAGACCCCAGAATGAGTCCGTCGACTCGAGATAACAGAATGAGTCCATCGACTCCAGAAACAGAATAAGTCCATCGACTCCAGATAACAGAACAGGAAATGCCCGTGATACAGATACAGAAGGACGTCCTACGCAGCGCGCTACGGGATAACTTGACCCAATCATCCACGGCTCAGAAAGCAATAAACTAGGTCCCAAAATATATTATTTCACAAAGTTCATATCCAAAATCACACTACAGTTAAAATATGTATGTATTTAACCAAAGTCTTAAAATGGTGAATAAAACGCAAATTAACTTGATTACGCTCATAGCAAAACATACACGCATATATATACGATCAAAATCTGTTATACCAACTCATTGTAAAACAATATAAGATATATGCGCACATGCGTAAAGATCAGTGTATACCCATTTAAATTAGTTCTATAAAAGAAAATCGATTCCATGTACTGTCATGATAGAGTACATAAATATATCAGATAAGGGTGAATTGAAACCAATTTACAAAAATTGAAAATATACCACCTAATAGCTTTACAATATCAATTGTTATTATAAAATAGAATATTCAAACTCTATATCAAATCTACAACAACCGGGTTTATCGGCAAATGTTGTAAGTTTGTAAACTTTGTAACTTAAATACTGCATACGATAAATTATAAACACGTACAAAAACAAGTACTAGTTCAAAATGAATACAATCAAATGGATATGAAGAGCGAAGTTATTATATGTATAAATAATATAAAAACTGAATAATTATGACATGTATATATAATAAAGTACCTCAAAAATATTTCCATGGCAAGTATAGTCAAACGAATACGTAAAAGTAGTATTGATATATATATATATAAATCGTACATGGATTATGAAATTATTCCATTTATACAACATAGTAGCGAACACTTAACTGAAAACCGATAACGTGGAGCTCTAAACAATACTTACAATATTAATATATTGGTGGTAAATCTACATTAATATATTCAATTACCTATCAAATACTTCAATAATAAAAATATCGTGTTGGCTGATTCCATTACTAAAACGTATATATAATTCAAATTTATAATATATTGTTACAAGGCTGTTCAGTAACGAGGGTACAAAAAAAATAGCCAGATAAAAGATTAGCCATCTCTGTCAATATAATTTTCAAAATATTTTAAGATATTCGTATTAGATACAACTACGAAGTAAACATATTTTCAAATTCTTTTGCATACAGTCACATAATGTATACAAAGTTTATAGGAGTAGAACAAGTCAAATCATCGGAATTAGTTTCGGAAACAAAATGCAGAAACCACCAGCACGAAGTGCTAAATTAATAGCAGTAGTCATAGCGACAAAAACAATTTAGGGTGTTGAAATAGTTTACTATTATAATTAACACACTTTCGATATCAAAATAGATAATCAATAAAAAAATACCATGGGGTTTTAAGCGGAGTGAAAACGTATATCAAAATCAATCCAGATTCACATCGAAATCAAATATCAAGTAAACACATTTAGAAATGAAACAAGATCTAGAACCCCCATGGGTGAACACACCCATACCGAATCCATCTACCACCTACCCCACATCCGACGCAAAGCAAATCTCTTCCACAGACTCCACACATCGCCCTCTTCGAATCCCTTCTCAAACAACGAACTCTCGACTCGAAGACCATTGACTGACGAACGGAATTACAAGAAAATAATTCCAACGATTTAGACTTAAGAGAGATTGGATGAGAAGGATGCAAAGGGAGGAACTTTACTTGGAGAGAAGAAACAAGGAGGAGAGGGGGAATGAGCGTTTAAAGAGTCGCCCATGCGTCAAAGAGGAAGAAGAGGAATTAAAATAAAAACTAGCCTTCCTTAACTTAAAATAAGTAAGAATAATTAATTTAAATAGGGAAGGGAAGAAAAAGGAAGTTAGTAATTTTTTTACTAACATAAATTAAATTGAAACAGAAGATCCTTCTTCCCGAAGCTAATATAATAACAATTAGAATTGTCACAAACTCCTCTTGTAAATCAGAAATAAGAAAGAAAGAGAGAAAAAAAAAATTTGGGGCGCAACAGAAAATCTGTAACAACAATATTCTATGTAATAGCAATATTCTATCTTTATCTTCTGTTAAGATTTTATATAACAGATTTTGTTTATTCTAATAACCAGTTAACTAAAATAAACAACATGGGCTTAAATACTAAAAGCCCAACAACTTCATAATCCAATACCCCGCTCAAGCCGTAGGCAAGCGAAGGTTGCCCAGGCTTGACTTGTCAGTGTAGCTCATGCCCATATGCGGTAACTGCCGAGCATATTGAACTCCTGGTAACACCTTGGTCATCATGTCAGCCAGTTGTGTGGAAGTGTGTGTATAAGTAATATCAACTAACCCTTGTTGTATCTTGTCCCGGACAAAATGACAGTCAATCTCAATGTGTTTGGTACACTCATGAAAAACCGGATTACGCGCAATATAAACAGCAGACTGATTATCACACTTGACAGGAACCGGTATGATATTCGGGACCCCAAGCTCATGTAACAAGCGTGTAAGCCAAGTCAATTCTGCAGTAACCCGTCGCAAAGATCTGTATTCTGCTTCAGCACTGGAGAGAGAAACAGATCCTTGTTTCTTCGTTTTCCAAGAGATGGGACTATCACCAAGAAAGATATAATATCCAGACACGGATTGTCGTGTGTTAGGACAAGCAGCCCAATCAGAATCACAATAAGCCTGGAGATCAAGAGAAACCTGGTGGGTTTTGGTGAGAACAATACCATAATTGATCGTCCCTTTGATGTAACATAATGCATGCATAGCAGCTTCCATATGCAAATCACTAGGCCGCTGCATAAACTGACTCAGCACCTGAACTGTAAAACTGATATCAGGCCGTGTGTGAGTCAGATAATTAAGTTTGCCAACCAAACAGCAAGAAGAAGTGGGATCATCAAGAAGTTCACCATCATCAGCACGCAGATGCTTGCCCACTACCATCGGTCCCTTGGTGACATGTAAATCATGACACCGATAGTCCGCAAGTAGCTCGTTGCAAAACTTCCGCTGAGAAAGAATAAAACCTCCATTGTGGGGAATAAATTCAATGCCCAAGAAATAATGGAGCGTGCCTAAATCCTTAATACGAAAATTAAGATCCAAGGCACGCTTGATATCATCAATTTCCGGTTGATGAGCTCCAACTATCAACATGTCATCCACATAAACAGCTATAAATATCTTCCCTGTAGTGCCTTCTTTATGGAACAAAGAATAATCATTCTTTGATTGTGCAAAGCCAAATGTATGGAGGAAAGAAGCCAACTTGGAAAACCACTAACGAGAGGCTTGCTTAAGGCCATACAAGGACTTCTTCGGCTTGCAAGCTTTGTTAGTCCCAGTAACCGCAAGACCCTGGGGAAGACACATATACACCTCTTCATCAAGATCACCATGAAGAAAGGCATTGTTCACGTCGAGCTGATTATAAATGAACCAGCCTTTGTGAAGAGCAACGACAACAAGAGACCGAATAGTAGTAAACTTAACTACCGGAGAAAAGGTCTCATGATAATCAAGCCCATGTCATTGGGTGAACCCCTTAGCAACTAGAAACGCCTTATAACGCTCCAACGTACCATCAGATTTAAGCTTAACCTTATAAACCCACTTGCAACCGATAACTTTCTTCCCACGTGGCAAGGTGACAACATCCTAAGTCTCATTTTCTTCTAATGCTTGTAGCTCTGCTTGCATTGCTGCCGCCAATGATCATACAAAACTGTGGCTTGATAATTAGGTGGCTCATGCTAAACATAATCAGTGTGAGAAGCAACAGAATGCTGAGAAGAAAATAATGCAACGGACCGAACCGGAGTAGTCTCTGTCAAGGTGACACAATGAGGAAGACGATTCGCAGACAAGTCTCCAGCATGATAAACCCGTTCATCAAGAATATCCTGAAAATAGGTGTTACATGCATAATCTGCGAGATAACCAGGTTTATGGGACACCTGGCTAGAACGGCGCAGACCAGGCGCATCAGATATGGCAGACTCCTGTGTATCATGGGAAACAGGTGAAGAAATGTCATCGGGACGTGGTAAAATCTCATGTCATCATCAAACAATGCAGGAGAAGAAACAACACGAATATCAGGTTCGCCCATCAAACAGTGGGGCTGCATGTTACTAGTTTGATAAGGGAAAACATGCACATGAAATCGAACATCTCTGCAAACTTCGACAACCTTGGTTTCCAAACTCAGAACCCTATACCCCTTCTTCCTTGGATCCTCACCAAGGAATACACAAGCTTCTCCACGTGAATCAAACTTACTCTCTTTAAGCCCCACACGGGTTTTATAACATAAACACCCAAAAGGCTTGATTTCTGTATATGACGGTTTACAATTATATAAACTTTCATACGGTGTCTTGCCATGCAGTGCTTTGGTGGGAAGCCGGTTAATCAAGAATGTAGCATATAAAATGCACTCTTTCCAGTAGATCAAAGGAACACATGACTGGAAAAACACTGCTCGAGCTGTCTCTAAGAGATACTTGTGCTTACGTTCTACAACTGCATTCTGCTGGGGCGTATAAGAGCACGAGGTTTGGTCTACAATGCCTTCGTTAGAGTAAAAAGATTTACCTTCATTAGAACTACCCAATTCCTTCGCATTATCGGTTTGGACCACCCAGATTTTTGCATCGAATTGGCGCTCCACCATTCTAATAAAATTTACCACTACTTCCCAAGCATGACCCTTTTGTGGGATAAGCGTGACCCACGTGGTGCGAGTAAAATCGTCAACAAAGCAGACAGAGTACTTGAAGCCGTTGTATGTAACTGTGTGAAACGGGCCCCAAACATCAATGTGTAACAACTCAAAGGGCCGGCTTGTTTTACTTGTTGATTGCGGAAAAGGTAAACGCTGAGCACGAGATTTGTAACAAATATCACATGCATAATTCAAAGGTAAATCCGTTTCCTTTATTAAACCAAGAAAAACAAGTTTCCTAAAAGGCATATGTCCAAGTCTAACATGTAACTCTAGCACTTGTGGACTTATTATATTCTGAGAAATAACAGACTCGACTTGTGGACTTATAGCATTAGGAGAAGGAACGGGCTGGCTCTCCTCTGTCAAAGCCGTTAAACCAACACGCCCCCCGGTCCACAGAGTCGATGTAGCCCAGTCGGTCGCGGCCCACAACACTCCAGCCTAGACTGTCCCGCCCAGGTGTCTCTGCCCACCGATCGAACGACGCCGCTTCAAGGACAAACAGACCGTCCCTGTTCTTCCCTATCCTGCTACTCCTCTCAGTACGGCCCTGAATGTGAGCCCCAGAAGCAGCAAAAATCAGTGAACATTCAAACTGGCGAAACAACTTTGAGACTGATACGAGATTGAAGGTAAAATTCGGCACATATAAAACTCCTCTGAGCTTTGCATGCAATCCGAGGTGAACATCTCCTACGAGATTCACTACCTGCGTACTCCCGTCAGGTAAAACCAATTTCTTCTCATCCTTCAATCGTTGCCAATTATCAAACAAGCATTCGGCGCCTGACATATGATCGGTTGCTCCTGAGTCGAGCAACCAATCCCCTTTGAACGATTCACCAGTATAATTACTCATAAAGCATAGGCGATTAGTGAATGCGTAAATAGGGTTACTGTTACCTGCAAAATTGCAATGGTCAACTGTTGTTTCTGTGTTCTTCTCTGCGCTTTGGTTTCTGATAAGTTCCAAAATCTGTTGCAACTGTTTCGGAGTTAAACCTTCACCCTGTGTTTCTTCATTACTGCTCTGAGTTGAATTCTGAACTGCGTGCGTAAAAGTTTTTTTTTTCTGCGGGCTAAAACATTGTCCCGCCCGTGAATCTGGTGGCAATCGGCAGCAACATGTCTCGCTTTCTTACAATGCGTACAAGTTTGACGCTGAAAACACTCTTCATATCCATGCCCTAGCTTCTTACAATATGTGCACTGTGTTTTTCTCTTGTCGAGCTTTCTGGTTTTGTCTCTGAATTATCTGCAATTCCGGTTGACTGGCTGTAGAAGGACATGGATTCTTCTGTTAAAGAATTCTTGCCCCTTTGCTCTTCCTCTTGAACGATGAGGGCAAAAGCTTCCTCTAAACTGGGTATTTCCTTCATTGCCAATTTCTGGCCTCTGATGGACAAATATCTGCGATCTAAACCCATCAAAAACTGAATGTTTTATTCTGTTCTCCTTGCTTCTTGATGGACTTCCTGACTCCACATGTACAACCAGCACAGGAACACTTTGGTGGAGATTGAGCTAAGTCGAGTTCTTCCCATACTCGTTTTAATTTTGTAAAGTACTCACTAACACTTTCATCGCCTTGCTTAATTTCTGCAAGTTCATGTTTCAGGTTGTGAATAACAGCCAGATTAGTGTGCTCAAATCGCCGTGACAGATGCTCCCAAAGCTCTTTTGGATCATCACAAAAACGCACACTCTGCGTGATGCTTGGTTCTAATGCCGTCTTGAGCCACGAAAGAACAAGGGAGTTTGACCGTTCCCAAGCACTAAAGCGTATAATATCAAATTCATCAGGTTTGATAATTCTTCCCGTAATAAATCCGTATTTGTTTTTAACCTTAAGTGCGGTTGTCATATCCCATTTCCACCCCAGGAATCCTGTGCTGTTAAACTTGGACACTAAACTCAAACCCGGGTTCTCCGCTGTGTGAACATACAACGGATCATTAACGTCAATCGTGGTGGCTGCCGACGGCTCTGTAACCGACACCTTGCCCTTGTTTGCGCCTTTGTCTCCTTCTGCCATAGCTGAAAGAGAATACAACAACTAAGGATCGACTTCTGCTCTTGATACCATGTTAGAATTAGCGTATAAGTGTATAGAAGTGTTTAGTTTGACAGCAATAATGTAAACTGTAAGCGTTGTTCTGTTTATTCATGATAGCAAGGAGAGAATATATAAGTACAGCCCTAGCAAATATTCTAGAGAGAAAATCTGTAACAACAATATTCTATGTAACAGCAATATTCTATCTTTTCTTCTGTTAAGATTTTATATAACAGATTTTGTTTATTCTAATAACCTGTTTACTAAAATAAACAACATACCCAACAACTTAATAATCCAATAGCGTAGAGAGTTGAAATAGAGAATCGACCGGAGGGAGAAGATGGATGAAGTCTGGGCGGACTTTTCCAACGAGAACACTGGTCTCCTATACTCAAGTCCTTCGATGGGAGAAGTTAAAAGCTGGCTGAATGAGGAGCAGAAGATCGACAGTAGCTGCACTTCCTTTGAGTTTTGCTCGCAATTGGTTCTTCATCTGTGAAGCGATGAAGCAAGCACAGAGCACTTGTCCTTGTTCACCTGGTATGTTGTAAATTACCGTCTGTGAAGAGCATCGTATCTGAAGAGAATGGAGAGGGAGCTGATGTTCTGTTACGCCGGGGGTTGCAAATTACCGACATGAATAAGCAGTTCCTTGTTCTCCAACTGAGTTGCAAAATTACAGTAGTGAAGAGGTTGGATAGAAGTGGAGCTGCAAGTTCCTTGTTCACGGGTTTGGATGGAAAAATAAGCGAGGGTGGAGAAAATTAAAGAGAGGTGCAGGCGTGTACGTTCCGTGTTCCCTTGCTGGAGTGAAGAGAAAGATAGATGTGCAGCAGTATGTCCATGTTCTCTTGCTGGAGTGAAGAGGAAGGCATATGTGCTCTTGTTGGAATTCTAGTTTGTATCTAGGTGTAACACCCCTACCGCTAATACTGTCATTACCGTCCAATCTCCTTATACAAACCAGACTCACGCAGCGGATACTTACATACTCAACGGTGGGTGATACAATGCCGTTAGCCACCCACGTGACTAACAATGAAATACCCCAAACTTAGATATGGTGTTTAAGTGATAAACTAAGATATAAGAAGGCTAAATAATGCCTTATAAACATTAAGAAACCATTTTAATCAAAGAAAACATAAGAAAACACGTGCTCTAAGCTTGGAGAGACTTGGGTGAGCACCCAAATATCATTCTTAGACCTTAGTAATATCCTAATAGTCATTTTAAAAAAATTACCAAAGAAAACCAAGCTTGAAAACAAGTTAAAACACAAAATGTGCTTTAAGGAGTCTTAAAGCACATTTTTGAAAAATTATCTTAGAAAGGGGTTTTAAGTGGCTAAATGCCCATGATTACTTCTTAATTAACTTGTGTACTAATTAGTATCACATTAGGAAGTCTAAATCAATGGGAAATCAAAAATTTCACAATTATGTGCACTAATTTGTGAATAGTAACCAAATAGTGACTAGTTTAGTCTTTGGTCAATTAAGCTTAGTTAGTTGGTCAAGCAAGACCATGACTAGCTTAATAATAAGGGGGTGGCCAGTTTTTAAGGTGATGATTCACCATATGAGCAAATAAGAAAAGAAAATAAGAGATAAAGTAAAAGTACTATTTGCTTTAACATAAATATCCCACCTTTACTTACCTCTCTCCTCACCTCTTCATTCTCTCTTGTTCCCACCGGTTTTGTTGTGCTCCTCTCTTCTTATCCAACGTGAAGAACAACCTCCATGCTAGCTTCACCTTCCTTTGATTACTACTTACTCATTTTAGCTCCAAAACCAAAACAAATTACATATTCTTCTTACTTAGCTCAAGCTCTTCCTTCCTATCTTTCCAAAACTTCAAGAGCTCCATTTTGGTGCCAAGGCAAACCGCCCTTAGAGGGGGAAACTCAAGCTTGGAGACTCCATTAGCTTCTCCATTCTCTTAAGGTAAAGAATATGTAAGAAAATCTAGGTTTCCATCATTTTCTCTCCATAACCGAAAATGTATACTCATGGGGCTTCATTGTTATGCCTTGTTCTAGCTTGTTTCTTATTCTCCAAGGGCAAGAGGAGGTCCTTCTTGATTCATATCCAAGCTTGTCTTGAGAAACCAAGGTAAAACAATCAATTTAATACCTTAAAACACATTTTTAACCTAGGTTTTATTCCTTAAGGTTAGTGTGTTGTTTAGTACTCATTGGAGTCATTGGATCTTGGTTAGAACATTGGCAAGGAGAACTTGATTTGGTGACCGAGATTGAGCAAGGAAAAACCTAAGGAAGAAAGTTTGTGAAGCTTGAAAAAGAACAAGGTAAATGCCTTACCTTAAGGTGTTCAACGCATTAAGGGATGGGGTTTAGATATGTGATGAGTTTAGTGTAGAGTTTGCATTGGGAAAGGGTTATAAAAACCTAGGAGAAACAATGACTATACTTGTGAGCTTGTGAATAAGGAGCAAATGAGAAAAAAAGAGATAGTTTAAGGATGTCAAGGTGAATTATAAGAACATTAAAATTTCAATGGGAGCCTTGTTGTGTGTATTTGCAGGTCAAAGGCTATTGATATGAGGAAATTCAGTGTTTAAGATTTACGCATTTAAGGGCCTAAGAGCCAAGTCATTTAAGGGCCTAAGTGCCAAGCAATTTAAGTTTATGCACTATAATGTGATGTAGTGTAGTTTTGGTGTATGATGTGTGTTAAGGAGGTTTAATGAGAGTTTGAATGTTGATAGCTATTTGATGATGAAAAACTAAATGTTTTGGTGTAATAATATACTAGAGAACCCATGGCAAAATTTAGAGAAGAACCTAAGTGTTTAAGATGTGTAAGGAGATTTTATGACTAAGGAAGTACTAAGAAACTTTAGGAATTGTTTTGATAAAAAGGGTGAGTCAAGGTGTTTTAATGAGTTAGAATGACTTAGGCATCATCATGGAGGATTTAGGAATCAAATGAATGAACTTGTGTATTTAGGACTTAGGCAAATATTGGTAAACTAGTAGAAAGGAAATAATGTGTTGGAAGAAGGAGGCATAAACTTGTGTAGGAACTTTAAGTAGTTGCATAAAGGAATTTTAGGTGGTGAAAGATGCTTGGGAGATGATGTTATAGTGGTGAGGAAGCATTTTGGCATAGTGGTTGTAATAGGTATGAACCACCACTTAGAAGCCTAGTGAGAAACATTACAAGTGTTGACATTATTGCAAGGAAATACATAATGACTAAGATGGATATTTGTAACACCCCATCCAACATTAACATACTTACAACAAACTGCAGCGGAAGAACAACCTCATCACATTACTTAACTTGTTGGTGTTACACGCCGTTAGCCACCCACGTGGCTAACAAGGCTAATACATACACAATGTACCGGTCTGATGGGCTAAATTCCCGAGCAACTATACAATAGTATCCCTTTTCATTAACAACAACAATAATATACACCTTATCAACCATACCGAGTATTTATAAACTGGTGCCGACAACAATATCGGTCTTACTACACCTACTGTATATATATACTTAAATAAATACCCATGTACAATGACTACCCGTCCTACTCTCGAACGACTTCCAGCACTTCGTACCTGAAATAGGAAAAGAAGAGAAAGGGGTGGCCCCAAGGGGCTCAGCACCTTTGCTGGTATGGTAATCCCGCAGCCCACATGCTATCGGGCCACGCACAACTACTTGTCGTCTTAACATGCAGTTGATTATATTTAAATCATACATGTAACAATAAACACACAACCTTTAACATTTCGCCTCAACGGGCTCAACAATCGGATAATACATCCTACTTAATAAATCACCCATGGTATTCATCATCCCTAGAGTGTTTCTCCTCCAATGGAGCTACTTCCTTAATAGACGACACATACCCTCAAATCGGGTTATCCTTAAATGCCTCTTATCACAAACTTGGAATCATTTCCATGATCCACACACTTCACATTATACAACACACTCCACATTATACAACCTATAACACACACTACATACAACACTTAACAACACTTTGTACGTTTCTACGTACACAACATAATACCGCAATGAATACTGCATCACAACAAAGCACATAACACAACGGGAATGGTTCGCTTAGGAACCGACCCAAACATCACAAACACACTGGTGAGCCTAGAGGATGTTGCCAGTCTCATGATAAGCTCATTATACAATAACAACAACACTCATTACCGTCCTAATAGTTGGACGAGTAACTTAAGTTAAGGCGGTTCGGGTTTGGAGGCCCTAACACACCACACAAACACAGGTTCCCACTAAACCGATCATAAGTCAGAATAGGTAAGCTTTGGAGTAAGCTAATGGGAGATCATAACCCGTGAGGGAAACAACCATAACAAAGAGAAGGGTAAGGCTAGGAAGGATACCCTCCCCAAACAACGCGCGACCGGCCAAACCGGATTCCTCACTACTGTTAGTACATACTCACTTTAGATATTAGTTAGAACCCCACTATGGAGCCTATCACATAAACACATACAGTATTACAACTGGGTTAAACACACAAGGGAGATCCCTACATTCACAAACACATAACATACAATTAACACACGCATAGCCGTGGTTAGTACGTCCCATGGTACGGGTCGTTTACTCCGAATACCGAACTCTCAAGTGATCCTAGACTCAGTTAACTAAGGTTAACACTGCCGAGATTAAATGGTATCGGAGTTGAACACGCCACATAAATGAATTACTGTAAACTCATTACATGTTTTATCTTACAACGTGGCAAACATACAGAAAAACACATTGGCATACAAGCCGGTGTAATCCGGTAGGACGCAGGTTGCAAGAAAACCATACCTGTCACCGGAGTCCACTTTATCCTGTCCATTTATGTTCCTCGAGCAATCCTCGAACAACTGTTAACATCACATGTGTTTTTATTAACATTGGGGTTTGCTTGATCATTTAATGTCAATGCTTAATTTTTCCCCGTTAACTTAGTTACATAACTTAACAATTTCAACTTGTTTTACTTTCACATTTAATTACAACTTTTAGCCCATTTTATTGTCACTAAAACTCACCTAACATGTCCTCAACATCCTTATAACATCATTACCTATCAATCCCCATCATCACATATCATTTCATAACCTTAAACCATGTTTTGGTCCGACCGACCCACCGACCGACCCACAGCTGGGTCGGTCCATTACAGACCCCTTTTTACTTCCTTACAAACATGCCCGTCCGACCCACGTCCGACCCACCATTCTGGGTCGGTCCATGTGCGAACATTTTCCTTCCTTTGAAAACTGACCGACCGACCCATGTCCGACCCACCCTTTTTGGGTCGGACCTTTACCGAACATATTCCTAACATTTTACAGAGGCTCGACCGACCCACAAACTGGGTCGGCCCCTGGGTCGGTCGCCTCCTAAACTTACCCAACTTTGTCAAATCTTCACCAAACTTCTTCTAAGGCCTCTTAATGTGTTCTAACATCCTTTGGCACTTCAAACACACCATTAAGATATTCTTAAACACTCACGAAACTATTTTTCCTAATTCCTTAAACCTTTACTTATATCTCCACAAAATTCCTAACACTTACAATGTTTTCTCCTTATGATTTCTAGGTGGCACTTCACCTATAATGACCACAATACCAAGGTGTTTCCTCTACACCTTATCATCATCTCTCAACTTCTTTTCTTACAAACTAAATCTCCTTTTTCACATCATTCCTAAACATCACTTGTTCCTTGAACACCAACCTTACCTAAACCTTAAACAACTTCTCCACGACTTTAACACATTCACAAAACACACATTGAATTCCTAGAACTTCAAAGACAACACCTAAATCCTTGCATCACTCTAAATCACCTTAATACATGTTTTCTTCTCAAGTAAACATTCATTCACTTTTAACACTTCCTAGTTCACCAAAACTCACTTACAAACTTAGAACTTCTTACACATTTCCCAAATTTGGCCATAGCTTCTCTTGTATACACTCACATCCAAACACTTAGGTTTTTACCTTATTTCACTCAAAACACCTAAAATCCATCAAACACATCTTTATACACAAACTTCACACATTTAGCACTACATCACAATATAGTGCATAACTTAAATTGCTTGGCACTTAGGCCCTTAAATAACATGGCTCTTAGGCCCTTAAATTGCATAACCTTAAACACTGAATTTCCCACATAAATAATGCCTTTGACCTGCAAATACATACACCAAAACATATGTTCTTTTACTAGTCTCCTTGAGAACACTTTACTAGGTCACTCACCATTGGCTCCTTAGGTATTTTATCAAGCAAATCAAGCTCATTTTCCTAAGGCACTTAAACTACATTGAGATAGTTTGTTTACCTCTTTTTCCTCACAAATTCTTTCTTGGTTCCTTGTAAACCGGTGGGGTGTTTGGTTGTTTGTCAACTTCTAAACATTATACAAACAACATAATGAGTATTCAAGCATTATGCTTCATCTCATTGTAAACCCTAGTTACACATATTGTTTTAACACATTAAGGTAATTGTTTTACCTTGGAATTGGAAGAGAACTTGAATAAGTATCAAGAGAGGACTCCTCCTAGCCCTTGGAAGATCCAAATGAAGCTAAAACAAGCAAGATAAACACACCATGGTGAGGTGAATTTTCGGACAACACAAAACATGAAGGAAACTTGATTTTTCTTTGAGTTTCCTTACCTTGAAGCAAAGGAGAACAAGAATATGTGAAAAGATGAGCTCAAGCTCCTTCAATGGTGAATCTTCATGGCACCAAAATTGAGTTCTTGAAGATTTGAAAAGAGGGAAGTGTAGAGCTTGACCTAACTAAGACAAATATGGTCTTGGAATTTGATTTGGCCAAGGGAATCACAAGTTACAAGTGAAAGAAGATGAAGAATGAGTGTGGGCTGTTTGGAAACCGATGGAGAGAGGAGGAAGAAGAAGACCATCGTGGGAAATGAAGGAAGGAATGAGAGAATGAAGATAACACTTGCTTTTGGAGATATTTATGTACTAAAGTAACTTTCTTCTTTTTACTTTCTTTTCCTTCCTTTCCTTTAATTGATTTTACATGGTGGTGACTCACCTTACTACAAAAACCGGCCACCATTATAATAGAAGGGTAATATAGTCTTTATTGACTCATTTAATTACTTATAACATTATATGTTACATACTAGCTTGTAAAAATTACTATTCACAAATACAAGGCACATAGAAGTGAAATTTTTGATTTCCCACTAATATGGCCACCCAAATGTGATACTATATAGTACACATGTTAATTAAAGAGTAATGATGGACATTTAGCCATTCAAAACTCATTTACAAGACAATTTTTCAAAAACGTGCTTTAAGACTCCTTAAAGCACATTTTGTGTTTTAACTTGTTTTCAAGCTTGGTTTTCTTTAGTAATTGGTTTAATATGTTCATTACCATATAAATAAGGTATAGGTATGACCATTAGGTCTTATACACACTCATCCCAAGCTTAGAGCACATTTTTGCTCATATTGACTTTAAGGTATTACCTTATGTTTTATTTGGTTTAACTGTCCACCAAAGTTTCTTAAGGACTTATTTAGCCTTATTAAATCATAATTAAATGTTATCAAGTCCTGGTAGGCTCTTTGGGTCCTAACCAAGTTCACTCATAGCTTAGAGCATGTTTTTGCTCATACTGTGTCTTAGTGCTTTATTGCACTTTACTATTTATTGTCCACTGATGTTTCTAAGGCACTTTTTAGCCTTTAATACATAATTTGATATTTAAACCACATATCAAGGTTTGGGGTATTTCAACCCCCCCTTAAAAGAACTTCGTCCTCGAAGTTCACACTTTTCACATAACATTAGATTAGAACACAGTAATCACTTGGAAATAAACTTCCTTAACCAAACACACTTTACATGACAACCTCGGACTTGATGGTCCGGGCAACACATTCACATCCACACATAACATAACATATCCACATGATAACCTCGGACTCTATGGTCCGGGTATCTTAACAACACTTACACATACATAACAACCCCCTTGACTCACTGGTCTTGGGTAACATAACAACATTTGGACACATAGGTCCCCACAACATAACAGTCTTTAGACACATAGGTCTATGTAACACCACTCATTTAGACTCATAGGCCTTGATAGTATACACTTTAGGAAATCCAAGTCAAAACAACATTCATTACACATACCACACAACATGTCAGAGCATGTATAGCAATCAAAAATATCCTTGATATACACTGTGATCCCGCAGAACCCGGTCGCGATGGACACCTTCTGTCCCCGTGCCTTTGGGAGTTTAAAACAATCACTTAAATTTAAAATTTCTTTGTGAGGTTAAGTAAGAGAACTTTAATTACGTAAAGTATCCATCAACGTTTTATAAATACCAATTTAAAATCCTTTTGAAAACACACACAACTCCAAGTCCAACTTAAGCTCTTTGCTTCTTTTATTAGCGTGGTTATTCGTGACCACTTATAGGGAGTTTCAAGAGTCATCCAACCCTGATGTGATCAGCATCAGTGTTGAACTATCCTTCCACCCCAATTTGTGTTCGGCTTCCCTTGATCGCATGCAAATCAAGTTCCACCTCCCACTTCATTTTCAAGCATCAAGTAAGTCACTCATTTCCAATTTTCTATCTTTCGAATCATTCTAGTCATGATCACAACATCTCCAAAGGATAGAACTCCGTCTATCAGTTACCTCCATTCACTTTTAATCCTGTTGCCTAGGGAATCTTCTTCTCACTAGGTTCTATGTCGGTATCATGCCCTTTCATGCATCACTATAAAGTATACATATATATATATATACATATATTTTATTAAAATACAGCACCTGGTTTTACATTTATACACTGTCGGGGCTTTTGTTCCCCCGGGAGTTTATCTACTCCCCACACTTGTACAATCACACACAACTGTTAACAAACACACACACTTATCACAATGGTATTCGCATCATCTGTGCGCAATTACCACAATTAATCCATGAATGAATGTGTATGTTTACGTAACACACACACCAATCATCAAAACAAACAATAATTTTGTGCTATGCACAATATGAGTCACATACACTACGTACACTTGTACGGTAATATACACCAAGTGGTTTTGCGCTCTACCCCCCTTAAAAGGGATTACGCCCACGTAATCAATCACTAAACATTAACTTAAAATGTTTTGCCGTCGTGAAGTATCTTAACTTCCACGCGGTCTATTACACAATGGATTCTGATTAGAGGATCTTAACCATATTAGCGGTTTAGTCCCTAAACCAAGAATTCGCATTGGAGTTATAACTCATAACCGGTTTCGGTCCTGGCCTGTGAGGCTTTTAGGCGTTAATAATTAGCCATCCACTCATGTTCACCATGTACATTCAACACTTGAATCACTGGCTCACTAGTTTCTGCTGCGAAACTCGAACTGTAGAGCTTAATCGCTCCTTTTGTTATTCTTACTGTATTGTACATCCCCAATTATCACCTTTATCTTGGTGACAATGGTTTCTCAACCGACGCGTGGTATCTTTTACCGTTAGCGTATTCGGTGAGTTATAAACTTTCCATCCACTTCCATAACCATTTACTGTGTATACAGTTATGTATTTCACAATGATTGACTTTTCCTTCCGACTTATTGTCGGTTGAGATTGAGCTATTACCTAGTGTGTAGTGCTCTCTCAGTTATTCACAACATTTGGGGTATATTCCATACCGATACTTGGCAGTTAGTGCTACTGTAGTCACTTACTGTTAATCATGTCTCCATATTCGGTTTTGTACAAGTATTCTTTTGTTGGTGCGGCCTTGCATTTCCTATGCATCGGCCATTATAACATTATTTGTCCACAATCAACATGTTTCCAATTCCTAGCTATCTCATTCGATCATTACTGCGCAAGTGCAATACCAAAACACTCAGTCATACAGAGTGCAGAGGCGTAAACTCTCGACAGTAAATCCCTTATGCGATTC
Organism: Limonium bicolor; assembly: GCA_023374045.1. Classification (NCBI taxonomy): domain Eukaryota; kingdom Viridiplantae; phylum Streptophyta; class Magnoliopsida; order Caryophyllales; family Plumbaginaceae; genus Limonium; species Limonium bicolor. The sequence goes on from CM041780.1 coordinate 261,745,619, forward strand.
GCCATGGAATTCACACGGAGTTCCTCATCACATAGTACCGACCATTGGCTTATTGCCCAGTCTGTGTATCATCACTTGCTTGCATGTCCACTGAGTTTAACTCATAACTGGTCTTATCTGTTACGTTTTCGTTTAACAACATTTATACAACGGTCGCTTGTTGCGCACCGTGCTCTCACTTATTGTATAACACTAACTCACATAGTATTTACTGTCACATTAACTTCCACACATAAATTTACATTATTCACATGATGGTTCATCCCTCATTTGGATGACCACTGAATGCTCCTTGAGCATCGATCATTCGAGTCACAAACCGGCGTTATTCAGCCAGGTGCTTCACTTTATACACATACTACTAAGCTAACTGCTCTTTCAATAACAACATGTTCAATCCTTAACATATTTCTTGAACTTGATTCACATAACTACCGCTCCTGCGGTGTCACAATGTCGCGAGGTATCCCCACTCTTAATGCAGTGGTTCGTTTACCACTCTATTCGCTTACACAACATAAACTTCTACCATCAATCGAATTTATATAACATGTCTTTCTTAAGGCTTATGAGCCTTGTTTGCCTTGAGCTGGGCTCATTGTAGGCTGTCCACACATATGTACTTCTCTGTACTACATTACATGGTTTGAATATTATATTGGGCTCCATGACAAGGTCGTTGCATTCCTTTCCTTTCATTGGGATGCCCTTTAATTGTCCTCCGTCTCCTGACAAACTCTTTCTAAACTGGGTGTTAGTTTCAACCCTTGTGTTTCTGTCATGCATTTCATTCAACAATTGTTGATGTGAACACCCTTCAAGGGTTGCTCCTGGGTGTTGCTAAGTTATGCCTTTACATTTGGCTCACACTTATTGGTACATTCCGTTAGCTACGCCTTTCGCGTTCTTTACTGGTTATTATCTTCTTCTGTGAAGATTAACATTTCCTGGTAGTGTAGGTACTCATTCTGGGAATTATCCGTTCATTGCACATTAATGTGCCACATTAGGCATCTGCTTGCCATGTCAGGCTGGGTCACCATTTCAGCTATAATGTTTTATCCCTAAGGATCCTTAAGACATATGGGATGTCTTTACATTACGTTTGTGTGCCCTTCGCACTTGCTAACTCTTAAACATTTTCCTTGAAAGGAATTCACTAATCCTTTTAGTCTGGTTATCTCAACTGAGTTCCTTAACTTCACTATTCCTGGTAATCCTTAGCTCTCGTTTGATTTATTACTGCTGACCGTAGACGGAGTTGACTACTTCCCGTATTTCGGACTCTACTTGTATACATATATGGGGTATCATACTGATACATGCTACTTACCCAACTAACCCATAAGAGGTCTGTCAGGCCCACATGCTCCTATCGGAGTGCGGTCGTCCCATAACACAGTTGGTACACTTGTATGTCCGTCACACGCCTAGGTGAAGTATTTCTATTGTCAACTCCCTTATATTGTCCCGTGACAATATTCATTCCCTGCTTCCCGAACTTAATCGAGGGAAGGTTTATCCATTGTTGTATCCTTGTCAACTGCTCTTGGTTTTACTGGATTGGTTTAAAAGAAGTTGGAAAGAAGTGTTGTTGAAAGAAAATCTGGTTTGAAAAGAAAGGGTTTTGAATAAATCTGGGTCTGCAAGAAAATTTTCACGGTTTCACACACATCTTCTGCCTTAGCCAAGTCTAGCTCTTCTTGCTGACTGGTGTACTTACAATCAGAGGTTGGCTATTAAGCCTCCACTGTTGACAATCACATTTAACTTTATTGTACTTTTTCCAAGTACTTCGTAGTGTTATAAATTTCCCGAACAGCCCTATTTTAGCAGCACTTGCTATGGCAAGTGCGCCATGCTAACTGGCTGTCAGTTTAACACATACCGGTTGTGGTATTGTTTTTACCCACACTGTCATCAGTGGCCTTGTTGCCCTCACTGATCTTACTGTCTTGATAATAACTTGTCTAGGTGACTTCTCACTGTATTCACATAATAATCATTAACTAGGGTATTTCCCATTCTGGGAGACCCCTTTGTCTTAGTATTTTCCTCCTTAATAGCCCGTTCCACGCACTTGTCGTGGTTACTGAGACTTGTCTCTTGTTTGGGACTACTTTGTAGTTCCTTTGTCGGTTGGTATACCGTTGGTGTATCACTTACAATCGTGGTCCCGTAGACACTTGTCTCGGGTGTTATTAATCCACTTCTTGCCTGTTGCACGGTAGGTGCGTTGCAAGCTGGTTATTCTCGACTGCTCTGCATGTCGACCCAGGTTGCCGGAAATTCTATTCTCCAATACCCAAGATCCTTCATTCATTGCTATGAAATGCGGTTAACATTATTCAGATGGAGACCGTCTCCGGGATTCCCAGTTTTCGGCATCTACCGTATGACAGGTTCTCCGTACCTTTAGAGGTACTTAATAACAGCCAGATCGGGTATTCCCGAGTAAGAGAGGACTTCCATCTCTCTGGCGTTCTTTCCCCAAGTTATCAAACAGGGATTGTGGAGGGTGGGATGGATATTGTAGGTTTCCAGTATTCACGGTGTAGTTTCCTTACTAGCGATCTCTCACGCTATCACTCAACCCTTAACCCAAAGTACTTAAATCCTAACTCGTACTTCCTAAGCTCGGTAACTCAGTCATCAGAGCGATACTCGCTCTGATACCACTTTATGTAACACCACCCATCCAACATTAACATACTTACAACAAACTGCAGCGGAAGAACAACCTCATCACATTACTTACTTGTTGGTGTTACACGCCGTTAGCCACCCACGTGGCTAACAAGGCTAATACATACACAATGTACCGGTCTGATGGGCTAAATTCCCGAGCAACTATACAATAGTATCCCTTTTCATTACCAACAACATAATATACACCTTATCAACCATACCGAGTATTTATAAACTGGTGCCCGACAACAATATCGGTCTTACTACACCTACTGGATATATTACTTAAATAAATACCCATGTACATGACTGACTACCCGTCCTACTCTCGAACGACTTCCAGCACTTCGTACCTGAATAGGAAAAGAAGAGAAAGGGGTGGCCCCAAGGGGCTCAGCACCTTTGCTGGTATGGTAATCCCGCAGCCCACATGCTATCGGGCCACGCACAACTACTTGTCGTCTTAACATGCATTGATATTTAAATCATACATGTAACAATAAACACACACCTTTAACATTTCGCCTCAACGGGCTCAACAATCGGATAATACATCCTACTTAATAAATCACCCCATGGTATTCATCATCCCTAGAGTGTTTCTCCTCCAATGGAGCTACTTCTTCTTAATAGACGACACATACCCTCAAATCGGGTTATCCTTAAATGCCTCTTATCACAAACTTGGAATCATTTCCATGATCCACCACTTCACATTATACAACACACTCCACTTATACAACCTATAACACACCTACATACAACACTTAACAACACTTTGTACGTTCTACGTACACACATAATACCGCAATGAATACTGCATCACAACAAAGCACATAACACAACGGGAATGGTTCGCTTAGGAACCGACCCAAACATCCACAACACACTGGTGAGCCTAGAGGATGATTGCCAGTCTCATGATAAGCTCGTTATACAATAACAACACACTCATTACCGTCCTAATAGTTGGACGAGTAACTTAAGTTAAGGCGGTTCGGGTTTTGGAGGCCCTAACCCACCACACAAACACAGGTTTCCCACTAAACCGATCATAAGTCAGAATAGTAAGCTTTGGAGTAGCTAATGGGAGATCATAACCCGTGAGGAAACAACCATAACAAAGAAAGGGTAAGGCTAGGAAGGATACCCTCTCCCAAACAAGCGCGACCGGCCAAACCGGATTCCTCACTACTGTTAGTACATACTCACTTTAGATATTAGTTAGAACCCCACTATGGAGCCTATCCATAACAACACATACAGTATTACAACTGGGTTAACACACAAGGGAGATCCCTACATTCACAAACACATACATACAATTACACACGCATAGCCGTGGTTAGTACGTCCCATGGTACGGGTCGTTTACTCCGAATACCGAACTCTCAAGTGATCCTAGACTCAGTTAACTAAGGTTAACACTGCCGAGATTAAATGGTATCGGAGTTGAACACGCCACATAAATGAATTACTGTAACTCATTACATGTTTTATCTACAACGTGGCAAACATACAGAAAAACACATTGGCATACAAGCCGGTGTAATCCGGTAGGACGCAGGTTGCAAGAAAACCATACCTGTCACCGGAGTCCACTTTATCCTGTCCATTTATGTTCCTCGAGCAATCCTCGAACAACTGTTAACATCACATGTGTTTTTATTAACATTGGGGTTTGCTTGATCATTTAATGTCAATGCTTATTTTTCCCCTCCCCGTGACTTAGTTACATACTTAACAATTTCAACTTGTTTTACTTTCACATTTAATTACAACTTTTAGCCCATTTTATTGTCACTAAACTCACCTAACATGTCCTCAACATCCTTATAATCATTACCTATCAATCCCCATCATCACATATCATTTCATAACCTTAAACCATGTTCTTGGTCCGACCGACCCACCGACCGACCCACAGCTGGGTCGGTCCATTACAGACCCCTTTTTACTTCCTTACAAACATGCCCGTCCGACCCACGTCCGACCCACCATTCTGGGTCGGTCCATGTGCGAGCATTTTCCTTCCTTTGAAAACTGACCGACCGACCCATGTCCGACCCACCCTTTTTGGTCGGACCTTTACCGAACATATTCCTAACATTTTACAGAGGCTCGACCGACCCACAAACTGGGTCGGCCCCTGGGTCGGTCGCCTCCTAAACTTACCCAACTTTGTCAAATCTTCACCAAACTTCTTCTAAGGCCTCTTAATGTGTTCTAACATCCTTTGGCACTTCAAACACACCATTAAGATATTCTTAAACACTCACGAAACTATTTTTTCCTAATTCCTTAAACCTTCACTTATATCTCCACAAAATTCCTAACACTTACAATGTTTTCTCCTTATGATTTCTAGGTGGCACTTCACCTATAATGACCAAAATACCAAGGTGTATCCTCTACACCTTATCATCATCTCTCAACTTCTTTTCTTACTAACTAAATCTCCTTTTTCACATTATACCTAAACATCTCTTATTCCTTGAATATCAACATCACCTAAACCTTAAACAACTTCTCCAAGACTTTAATACATTCACAAAACACACATTGAATTCCTAGAACTTCCAAGACAACACCTAAATCCTTGCATCACTCCAAACCACCTTAACACATGTTTTCTTCTCAAGTAAACATTCATTCACCTTTAACACTTCCTAGTTCACCAACACTCACTTAAAACACTTAGAACTTCTTACACATTTCCCAAATTTGGCCATAGCTTCTCTAGTATATACTCACATCCAAACACTTAGGTTTTTACCTTATTTCATTCAAAACACCTAAAATCCATCAAACACATCTTTATACACAAACTTCACACATTTAGCACTACATCACAATATAGTGCATAACTTAAATCGCTTGGCACTTAGGCCCTTAAATAACATGGCTCTTAGGCCCTTAAATTGCATAACCTTAAACACTGAATTTCCCACATAAATAATGCCTTTGACCTGCAAATACATACACCAAAACATATGTTCTTTTACTAGTCTCCTTGAGAACACTTTACTAGGTCACTCACCATTGGCTCCTTAGGTATTTTATCAAGCAAATCAAGCTCATTTTCCTAAGGCACTTAAACTACATTGAGATAGTTTGTTTACCTCTTTTTCCTCACAAATTCTTTCTTGGTTCCTTGTAAACCGGTGGGGTGTTTGGTTGTTTGTCAACTTCTAAACATTATACAAACAACATAATGAGTATTCAAGCATTATGCTTCATCTCATTGTAAACCCTAGTTACACATATTATTTTAACACATTAAGGTAATTGTTTTACCTTGGAATTGGAAGAGAACTTGAATAAGTATCAAGAGAGGACTCCTCCTAGCCCTTGGAAGATCCAAATGAAGCTAAAACAAGCAAGATAAACACACCATGGTGAGGTGAATTTTCGGACAACACAAAACATGAAGGAAACTTGATTTTTCTTTGAGTTTCCTTACCTTGAAGCAAAGGAGAACAGAATATGTGAAAAGATGAGCTCAAGCTCCTTCAATGGTGAATCTTCATGGCACCAAAATTGAGTTCTTGAAGATTTGAAAAGAGGGAAGTGTAGAGCTTGACCTAACTAAGACAAATATGGTCTTGGAATTTGATTTGGCCAAGGGAATCATAAGTTACAAGTGAAAGAAGATGAAGAATGAGTGTGGGCTGTTTGGAAACCGATGGAGAGAGGAGGAAGAAGAAGACCATCGTGGGAAATGAAGGAAGGAATGAGAAATGAAGATAACACTTGCTTTTGGAGATATTTATGTACTAAAGTAACTTTCTTCTTTTTACTTTCTTTTCCTTCCTTTCCTTTAATTGATTTTACATGGTGGTGACTCACCTTACTACAAAAACCGGCCACCATTATAATAGAAGGGTAATATAGTCTTTATTGACTCATTTAATTACTTATAACATTATATGTTACATACTAGCTTGTAAAAAAATTACTATTCACAAATACAAGGCACATAGAAGTGAAATTTTTGATTTCCCACTAATATGGCCACCCAAATGTGATACTATATAGTACACATGTTAATTAAAGAGTAATGATGGACCTTTAGCCATTCAAAACTCATTTACAAGACAATTTTTCAAAAACGTGCTTTAAGACTCCTTAAAGCACATTTTGTGTTTTAACTTGTTTTCAAGCTTGGTTTTCTTTAGTAATTGGTTTAATATGTTCATTACCATATAAATAAGGTATAGGTATGACCATTAGGTCTTATACACACTCATCCCAAGCTTAGAGCACATTTTTGCTCATATTGACTTTAAGGTATTACCTTATGTTTTATTTGGTTTAACTGTCCACCAAAGTTTCTTAAGGACTTATTTAGCCTTATTAAATCATAATTAAATGTTATCAAGTCTTGGTAGGCTCTTTGGGTCCTAACCAAGTTCACTCATAGCTTAGAGCATGTTTTTGCTCAAACTGCGTCTTAATGCTTTATTGCATTATTATGGTTTAAATTGTTCACTGATGTTACTAAGGCACTTTTTAGCCTTTACATACCATAATTTGATATTTAAATCACATATCAAGGTTTGGGGTATTTCAATATTGATGAGTGATTTAAGGAGTTTAGTGGAGGGCTTAAGGTGTGTTTTAAGTGCCCAAACGAGGTTAGAACATACTAAGAAATGAGATAAGTGTTTAAGGATGTAGAAGATGGGTATTCTGGCCTGTCCGAACTTTCGTCCGAATTTGGAAGCTCGGACATGCCCTGTTGCGATTAAATTTTCTGAGTCTCGGCCAGTGTCCGGACTTCTGTCCGACCTTTGAAGTACGGACACCTGAAATTTTTCCTTTTATTTTTCCTCGACCTATGTCCGAACATAGGGAAGCTCGGACACATGTTCGGACACACGTCTGGTTGCACCCTTTGAGTCTCGACTTGCGTCCGAACTTGGGAAGCTCGGACATAAGTTCGGACGCGGTGCTGTTTTGGCCAAAAACTTTGTTTAAGGTTAGAAAATGGTGGGGATGATTAGGTATTGATGTTATAAGGTTATTAAGGACATGTTTGGTGGGTGTAATGGTCATTAAGTGGGTGAGTAAGTGTAATAGATAATGAGGAAATGATGCACTTAGGAGTTAAGTTAAAAACCATAAGGCTTAGTGAAAAACAATGGGTAAAAGTTGATGTCTAGGGAGGTTAAGTAATTGTATTGGGTTGAATTGAATAATAACCTAAAACTGAATGAATGTTTTAGGACTTGTGAATTAGGACTTGGAAGGAGATAAACCAAACAATCGTCGACGGTGAACGGTACAGTCTTTCTTGTGACCTGCTTGCTAACGAGGTGTCCCTCGGCTTGTGTGCTATCTGTTTATGTGTGCCGACTAAACAAGAATAAAGCATGCAACCGGTTTTATTGTACTTATTATGTGCATGTTGATTTACACTAACACATGAGACTTGAGGTAGATACTAACAAGGTTTAGTACGGTTTGGATTAAGATGAGGTTTTGTACATTGGTAATTGCAGGTTAATACCCGTTAAGGTTTAACTAGCACAGGATATCTAAGACTTTCACTAACCTTAACTTGGGGTGGGAGTGAGGAATCCGGAATGGTACCAGCACATGTGTATTGGGGGAAGTCGGTATCTGAATTAGATCCGACTTCCAAATAAGACTTGTCCTCGGACTCGTCGCCTAGGGTCAACAAACCGACCCGACCACCCGGACTACTGTTTGAGGTGGGAGGCACATTAAGGATGGCGTGGGGGGATCAAGCGTACATCCCCAACGAATTAAGAAAGGTTGCTTGTTGCTGGATAGTGCACTGCTACCGGCTAGGGTTAACCAAGCCCTAAAAAAATAAGCAACCAATTAAGGGCTAACCAGTCTAATAGTGGATCGGTTGGCAATTATAAGATTAAGGAGAATGTGGATCTAAGGAGTTAAGAACTAACTCACTTGTTAAGGGAACGCCTGAGTCGTTCATTTGTATGTGAGCAATTTATGTTCATTATGGTGTGTTGTTTTATTGCGTTTCATATTATGATTGTGATGCTAATCAACTTCCATGCTATCGACAATTAGTCATCGTAGCCCCGTTAGCTTGGGGGCCACGAGAGGGTCGTACCAGCATTCGTGCTGACCCCCTTTGGGGGCTGTTTTTACACTTGCAGGTAAGCGGCCCATGAAGTCACACCACGAGAGTAGGAGCGGGTAGCCCTAGGTGGGACTTTATTTTGAGTACGGGTAGCGCCTGTGCACCCGTCTGTTGATAGTTGAACTTGAGATATGTTATGTGGTTTGGAGATACTTAAAACTCGGTTGGTGTATGTATTTTGGCTATACGGTTGTAAATATTTAGGAAGCGGTATTCTTGTTGATTAGACCGTGGCAAGGTCCTGGTATTAGTTTATTTCCGCTGCGACGTTTATGTATTACTGTTAAGTTGCGATAACCATGAATGGCTTAAGACGGGGTGTAACACCCCTACTCTAATCGGCTCCTAATCATCTTACTTAACACTGTAATCGCAGCGGTAATCTCAACAATTGAACTACTGGTGTCACCGTTTTCACTCGCCCATACGAGTAATAACGTGCTTACTGATATATTCATAAATACGAAACAATTTCCCACAGTGACAACAAGAGATAGATCTAACCTTCCCAAACCAATATACAATACATTTATAGTGAGCATTCTAAGTATCCCAATCCTATACACGTTTCTAAGTTCGTATCAAAATGCAACAATGCATATTAAAACAACTGTAATTAAACTACCCAGCGCGCCCCTCTCTTTGTCGACACCGGAAGCTGCATACCTGCAAAAATGGTTGTTTGTGGTATGGAATCAGCCCCTGCTGAGTATGTTACTACATGACTGTCATGCCCCCTCGGACCCTCAATTAATTGGTCGAGGGCATGCAATTCATTTTCATGCAAGTAGTTTAATGTTAAAACTGTAAAGCAACAATATATATTGCAGTAAAACTCAAATAATAAACAAGCCCCCGGCTTCACACATCGCATCGAAATAAACCACTGAAAGCGTTACAACGCTTATATGAGTACAGAGACTCCATTCCAGCCAACACTTAAAAGTCCATAATTGAGTACGACGACTCACTCGACCAAACAATCCACCATAATCTACACATGAGTACAGCGACTCGACTCATCCAGTTCACAACACACAATATGAGCACAATGGCTCGCTCAAACAAATCCACCAACATACCACACATAATTATAAAGCATAACCACTGAGCAACAAGGCGAAACAACGAGAATTATAAACGAGTATAATTTCCCGTCTTTGGCATACAAGCCCGAATAATGTTCGCCTAATGTACGAGTTAATATAGTCGTTTGTAATTGTTCAGTCATGCCTAATGACAACGTCTCGTTAGAACGACGTGTTTCTAAGTTACCCATCTCCTATGGCTGGTCACCCACGGCAATAGCCACTCCAGCGGTAGAGTCTCCGACCGATGAACAATCTGTAGTTCGTTGGAAATTTATCCAGATACTTACGGTTACCACACGGTATCCTACTATCGTTAATGGATCACAGTTCACAGCAAGAGCCACATCCTCTTGATAAACTTATTCATACCATCGCATCGTTTTACCATTTCTTTTTTCTAACACAGCAGACTAGGGTCGTAGTCCAATCCTGAGTATGTCGACTCGGGATCCAGTGCTAGATACGAGAGCGGCGTTAAAGAGGCCAATGCTCCATATATAAGTCTCGGATAATATATATATATATATATCTTATTATCCTAATGCTACAACGTTTTACTTACGTTCCTTATATTACACATATAAGATAGCATCATTGCCGCTAGTTCGTTTTATAATATGTTCATATATACGAACGGTACTGTTATCGCTCAACAGTAATAAGAATAAAGCAGCATTAATACACAACTCAAGCATATTAATTCACATAAGCAGATATTCAATCTTAACACAGATTTTCACACAATGTCTGAACTGAGGAAATCCTCAGAGACAATCAAGCCACATAAATAACATACCGTTCACCCTGAATGTATTACGGTGGAGTATGATTCAGCTAGATCCGATGCTCCTCGTGTCGTCTCTAACAGTCTAGCAATACATAACGCTACTGATTAGAATCCCGTATAACAACTTAATTCTACGGTACCCCGTACCGTCGCTATTACCTCCCGGTTAATCCCCCGTTATTAACTGTCAACGTTTTGTCGGGGTTTCAGCTTAACTCGGAATTGGAAAAACGTTATATTACATGCGTAGTCTTGTCTCGTATAATAACATACTCAATGTTGAACCTTGTTATCGCATGTAACTTAATATACTCTTGTATATCACATAGTTTGTTTCTATATTGCATGTATAATTCCTAATCTTATTATACACTTCACCTTAGTATTTTCTTTTCCTAAGGTTTGTTTTTCCAAGTTTAATGTGGTATAATTCGTATGTAAAAAAAAATACTTTGAATTATATGAATCCTTATTATTCCATGTACACTCCTAACATTAGAATTTTCATATCCAATGTTTGTAATTCTTCTCTCCTTATCTTATATCATTTTAATTATGATAATATATGGTTATTGAACCACATTATATTGTTCCACATCATAACATATATTTATTTATATACATGTATTATGAGACCATTTATTATATGGTAAATCTTTATAATATATTCATCCTCTTTTAATGAATATTTCTTATATTATAAATGTTATAACCTTTATAACATTGAAAACCATATTATAAATTTTTGTTCTAAAATTCCCATTATATCCGAACAGCACTCTTGTTCTCTTAAATATTTACAAAATCCACCACATAATTTATATAATGTTATATTATAGTTATATAACATATATTATGACATCTATGTCATTAAAACAATTATAACCTATAGTTATAAATTGTTATAAAATACCAAACAACCCTTTAAACTTTCGGTTTTTATTTTCCACCACTATACTTCCATAAATTACAAATCAATCCCAAATTATATTTCATTGTTACACTTATAATATACCTTATATTATAATCCTTAAACCTTAATATAATTATAACCTATAGTTTAAAACGGTTATAATTACCGAACAGACCCTAGTCTGTTTTAATTAAATTCCACCACCAAACTTTGTATATTTACCAAATTTCCCCAATTTATAATACATAGTTTTCTAATATCATTAAAACTATATATTATACCTTACTTTAAATCTTGTATATAACTCCAAAAAGTACCAAACTATACCAAAGGTTATAAATATCATTATTAACCCATATACTTTCGGTATTTGCTATACCACCACATATATTTTCCAAAGTGTCATAATGACATAATAACTATATATTATACATATATAGTTTATTTTAATTCCAAAAATCAACCCAATAAATTCCTAAAAATTCCTAATAGCCCATGGGTGTTTATAATACCATTATACACCTTTATTTTCGGTAATAAACATATATACCACATATGTTATAAAGTTGTTACAATTAAGTACATAACTTATAAAAACCTTAAATAAGTTATCTAACTTATTTAATTTGGTCAAAACCTACCATATGGTCAAGGTTGACCACCTTAATATTTCCTTGACCATCACTTTCCATTTAATACGGTTTATACCCTTATCTTTTAGAAATTACCATTTAACCCCAAAACTTTACATAATCTTATAATTTTCATATAAACTCATTTAAACTTCCAATTTTCGGCCATATTAATATATGGCCCCCCAAATTTAATTTAATTACACTATTACCCCAATTCCTTGCGGTAATTTATTTTTAGCACCTAAACTTAATTAAAAGCTTATAAATGCATAAATAAAATGGCCTAAAGTACATGGCCTTATTACGAACATTGGCTTATAAAATAAATTACACATAAATGCCCAAAAAAATGCTGTAAATTCTCGGCCCTTACCATATATTTTCATTAATTACCAATTTTCCACATAATGTCTTAAATTTGACAATTATGCTAATTAATTAGTTATAAAATTTATTAAACCATTCCTTAATCACCTAAGGTCAAAATAAGACCTTAATTAACCATTCACTCACGGCACAATATATTACATATGTATAAACACATATTAATATACCAAGTGTAGGTTTAAGTGATTTATACCTTATTTTTGCCAAGTTTAAGCCTTGTTTGGCCACGGCAATTTCAAGGAAAATTTCCACAGCTTCTTAGATGAGTTCTAACAGCAACATAATGATATGGTTAGTCTCCAAGCAAGATCTAACCATAAGAAGTGTTTAATGTCAATTTTCAAGGTAAAATTTACCTCAAAATACCAAGGTAAACAAGGTTGGTCTCGGCCTGTTTTTACAGTAGGCAAAGAGTGTTAAAAGAGGTACTAAAACCAAGCTTTAAACTGGTATAACTCAGATTAGAAGATGGCTAATCTTTACCTTGTTTAAAATGCCTAAAATGGTGTTTTTGGCTTGGATCTGGTTATACTTCGAAGCTCTTGATGTACCAACTGAATAAGTATGTTAAGATGAAGATTATAAGCTTAGAAACAAAGTTTCACAGCCGAATTTGAAGGAAATCAAAAGATATGTGCTTAAAGCACATTTTTATACCTTAAGAACAAGATTAGCTTTCTCCACCTTCTTCCCTTGTTAATGCCGAGATACAACCTCCATTTAACCTCCAAAACAACCTAAGAACATTGATGGAAGTGGTTGATGCTTTGCTCCATTGAAAGAGGAAGAAATTGTGAAGAAAATGAACATTTAAAGGCTTAATTAGCTTACCAAGATCAATTGGTGTTCATCTCTGAGTATGGCTTGTTAGCCACGGTTTGGAGAAGCAAATGAGAGGTTGAAGGATCTGGGTGTCGGCTGGGATAGAAGGCAAGTGAAGAAAATAAGTGAGTTTTGTCTTTTAATGGCATTATTTGTTACTTTTTATAATAGTAAAAGGTGACTAATTGCATTAGCTGTCTAATTGATTAGGGATGCTGATTGAGTGGGCATTACAGCACATATGGGGCGGCAGCCTTTGGTCAATACCATGGGTGACTTTGACCATGGTCAAAGGTAAGTATTAAATGTTATTTTTTTAGGTACTATTCATACTAAATTGCCCATTTTGATTTTATTTTCAAACTTTGATTTAGACTTTATAGTATAGTCTATCATGTCACATTAATGTTATAAAGAACTTAATATAGTCTTTACAGTGACAAAAAGTCATTATCTTAGAGCTCATACACAAAAAACGTGCTTTAAGGAATTTTAGTGCACATTTTGAGTCGCAGGGTGTTTCTGAGCTCTATTTTCTTTGAGAACAGTTTTTTGTGTTCCTTACATGATATTTGATCATGGTATCCAATTTTATATCATTTAGAGGTCATTAGACCTTTAAGGTATTCTTAGAGCACATTTTTGCCCTACTTGACCTTGAAGCATGTAAATGCCTGTTCTTTGTGTTGGAGTGTTGTCCAACAATTGTAACATGTTTAGTAATGTTTTAATAAGCTTAGGACAAAATATTAGGTCCTAAGAAGTTCATTTGGGTATTTATTTACCCTAAACAGTCAAAGGGTGCAACATCTTGCTTTACGTTGACCACTATTGTTCTCAGTTGACTTTTAAGGCATGTTTAGGCCTTAATCGATGTGATTAAACATTTAATCCATATTTTATTAGTTTGGGGTATTTCACGGGGTGTTACAAAAGTGGTATGAGCGTAGTTACACTCTGATCAAGAAATACCGGACATAAGTGACCACCGAGTTAGGTTAGGAGTTAAGATATAAGAAATGGGTTAAGTGTGGATCGTTTTACCGTCTACGGACGTTATAAATTCATAACCGAAACAGTGGTGGATACGAATCTAATGTGAGTTGTAATTGTTCAGATGTCAGGAAGGAGAGGCCGAGGCCGTGGCAGAGGCGAGGATGCTTCAGAGATACCGGAGGGGCAGACGATCGCAGAGATCGTGGCTGCCGCATTAGGGCACATGGGCTACCAGCCTGGTGTGGGTGCATCACCTCCACCGCCACAGCCCCGGGAACCAAATTGGGTGAAGAGCCTTGCAGACCATCGACTCGCACATTTTAAGGGGGAGACTGATCCCGCCAAGCTTGAGGCATACATCTCTGAGCTGGAGACCGCCTTCGAGACCCTTGACGTCGCTGCTGGGATCAAGGTGCGTCTAGCTGCATTCTATCTGAAGGGGGCAGCAGGCGATTGGTGGAAGCTGGTAAGGGTCGAGCATGTGGCCAATCCAGACTTCGGTTGGGACCAGTACACAGCATTGCTACGAGCAAAGTACTATCCCGCCCCCATGTCCAGACGAATAAGCGCCTACAGTTGGATTGCTTAAGCAGACCGACAAGATGACGGTGGACGAGTATTACTCAGAGTTCACCGCCTTGCTCCGTCTTTCTGCTAGGTCTTGGATATTCATACAGATACTGGTGGACCGCTTCTATGGCGGGCTTAGCCATCGACTCCGCTACGGCATGGGGCCGACGAGCTATACTACCTTGCAGGTAATAAGAATGAGTAATATGATTAAGAGAATAAGATTTAGATTGTGAAAAATAAGAGTCTAATACTTGGAAAGCAGGAGTGCTATCATGCCGCTGCTAAGGTCGATATAACCGTCCAGCTGAGGGACGAGGACAATGCCAAGAGAAAGAATGCTGGGAAGAGTACAAACACCAAGGGCAAGGTGGGTACAAGAAACAGAAGTACCAGCCTCAAGCCCAAAAGAGCCAGAACCAAAAAGGAAAGGAGGAAAAGGAGAAGGCTACTGATGAGCCATTGTAGCTGACTTATGCTTATGCTGCTAAGCCCCTGCGTTCCAGGGCGCCAGAGGGTAAGGAAATACATCTTGAGTAAATAAGAATGGTTGACAACATTGAGACACAATTACTGATGCGATGCGTAATCAGGTACTGAGATTGGAAAGGAAACCGGTGGTGGCTACCAACGACACTACTATTGCCAGAGGTGCAAGGGGGACCACCCCGGAGTTGACTGTAGGGGGAATAAGGTGGAGTGTAATTTTTGCGGTGTACTTGGGCACCGGGCATATGAGTGCTACGAGAACCCGGAGAGTAAGAATTACAGACCCAGTTTTAAGGTTAAGACTAAGACCGATCAGGGAGCTGGTTCTGACGGTCAGAAGGGGGCGCAGCAAGCGGCGAACAAGAATCCACGGGTAGCCCAGAAGTCGGGACCCACACTACACCTGGTGGACCGGGACGATGAGCCTGAATCCTCATCGAGGCCAGGTACCGCTATAACCACTTAGTAATAAAATTGCCTGCTTACCGCATTACATGCATGCTTAGTGAATAAATAAGATAAGTGAGAATAAGATAAGACTAGAATTTAAGGAAGACATAACCTGTTACCACCTTAGGATACTTCAACATTTGCTACCCATTACCGTCAACACCTAACCCGGAGTACACCAACATCGAAACCCGAGTCTTTCCAACCGGACAATGTCAGGTTATCCGCCCAGGTAAGATTTTATTAAGGGGATACCTGACACCAGCAGCGCAAATAGCCATCATCAGGAAATGTAGTCAACTAGGAATGGGACCGGGAGGTTTCTATACACCGGAGTACCCAGGGGGAGCAAGAATGAAGCTAAATATGATGAGCTTAGGCAAGGATTGGAATCCGTATGCCAAGACCTACCAGACCACGAGAATGCAAGATGGAGTCTCACCACCGGGGATACCCGAAGAGTTCCATCCGGTTATTACACAAGTCGTGGAGATCGCTCAGCAGTTGGAAGCTGAACCGATTCCAGACATACAAGCAGACATTTGCATTGTGAACTTCTACGAGAAAGATGGGCGACTTGGACTACACCAGGATAAGGACGAGACAACGGAGTCTCTCGAAGGAGGGATACCCGTAGTGTCTTGGTCCATTGGAGATGATGCAGAATTTTTATACGGCGAGCAGAAGCGTGCGGACCGTGCTAATAAGTTAATACTTAAGTCAGGGGATGTATTAGTTATGGGAGGATAATCAAGGATGTTGTACCATGGGATTAAGAGAATCAAGCTGAATACAACACCGTCAGCAGTAATCAACGCGACATATATGAGACCAGGAAGATTAAACCTAACCTTTAGACAATATTAGCCATGTAATGTTTTAGTATGGGATAAGAAGTGAGATGTAAGATTAAAGCAGATGTTGTAAACAGGATGGTTATGAATAAAATAACAGTGTTGTTTATATCAATTGTTACGACTCTTGTTATACCATCATTACTCATAAGCTTGTGAATACAATTAGGTCATGGACTCGGTACGGAAGGTGCGCTAAGCATACTTACAGAGGCACAGGCCGACGCCAGCGGTACTATCCTCACCGGCACCTTTCCGATTAATGGGATTGAGGCATCAGTTCTCTTCAACTCAGGGGCCTCGCATACCTTTCTCTCGGCATCTTTTGCGAGAAGGTTGGGGCTAGACACCGATGAGCTACCCGACTTCACGGTTACGCTCCCGTCTAAGGAGAAGGTTCGTTGCACTCGCTACTACCGAGGAGCCATTGTCAGTATTAAGGGGGAAGACTTTCCAGTCAGTTTTATTGAGTTCAGGGAGTTGGGATTTGATGTTATTTTTGGGATGAACTGGTTGGAGCGGCACAAGGGACGTATCCTCTACGCCGAGCATAGACTGCTGCTTAGGAGTCCGTCTGGGGTAACAATATCGTACCGCCAGAGACCCAGAGAGCCTTCGACTAAGATCATCACCGCTATGGCAATGTATAAGGAATTGAGGAGGAGGGAAGAGGTGTACCTCTGCTATGTACAGGACATAGAGAGAGACCCCGAGTTCAACCTCGACTTACCGGTAGTGTCGGAGTTCCCCGATCTCTTTCCACGGGAACTGCCCGGCATGCCACCCACACGGGAGGTAGAGTTCATCATCGAGCTGCTACCTGGTACCGGACCGATAGCCAAGGCACCATACCGCATGGCTCTGGCAGAGATGAATGAGTTAAAAGAACAATTAAAAGATTTGTTAGACAAGGGATTCATCAGACCAAGTGTGTCACCATGGGGAGCGCCAGTTCTCTTCGTGAAGAAGAAGGATGGTAGTCTCCGCCTCTGCATCGACTACAGAGAGTTGAATGCAGTAACAGTGAAGAATAAGTACCCACTACCCCGCATTGACGATCTGTTCGATCAGCTGAAGGGAGCATCTGTGTTTTCCAAGATTGATCTCAGATCGGGGTATCATTAGATAGCCATTAAGGAGGGAGATATTGAGAAGACGGCATTCCGGACACGATACGGCCATTATGAGTTTACAGTGATGTCGTTCGGTTTGTCGAACGCACCGGCGAAATTTATGGATCTGATGAACTGCTTGTTCCGGGTGCAGCTGGACAAGTCGGTTGTGGTATTCATCGACGACATATTGATATATTCGAGATCGAAGGTTGAACATGAGGAACATCTGAGGAGGGTATTAGAGATACTGAGGGAGAACCAGCTATATGCTAAGTTCTCCAAATGTGAGTTTTGGCTTGACCAGGTCTCTTTCCTAGGTCATGTCATCTCGGATGCTGGGATCTCGGTGGATCCAGCGAAGATTGATGCCGTACGTACTTGGCCAAGGCCGAAGACTCTTACCGACATCCGGAGCTTTCTCGGTCAGGCAGGTTACTACAGGAGGTTTGTTAAGGACTTCAGCAAGGTCGCAAAACCGATGACCAGTTTGATAAAGAAAGATGCACCGTTCTTATGGACGGCTGACTGTGAGAGATCATTTCAGAGTTTGAAAGACACTCACACACCACCACCCGGTTCTGACCATTCCAGACGGTACGGAGCGCTTTGAGGTCTACTGTGATGCGTCCGGCAGAGGGCTGGGTTGCGTGCTCATGCAACATGGCAAAGTGGTGGCATATGCCTCACGCCAGTTGAAGAAACATGAGGAGAACTACCCCCACACATGATTTAGAGCTGGGAGCTGTAGTCTTCGCTTTGAAGATATGGCGCCATTACTTATACGGGGTTAGTGTGACGATCTATACCGATCACAAGAGCTTGAAATTTATATTCACTCAGAAGGAGTTGAATCTTAGACAAAGGAGATGGTTAGAATTTCTGAAAGACTATGACATTGACCTCCAATACAAAGAAGAGAAGACCAATGTTGTAGCAGACGCCCTGAGTCATCGAGCACACTCACTCCATTCGCTAGTTTCCTTCTCCAGCTTGGTTGATGAGGTGCGAGAGGCTCAGAGGACAGATGAGTACATGAGGGAGGTCAGACAGAAGCTGACAGATGGTACCTTTGAGAGTCAGACATATGATTTCAGACTTCACGACGATGATCTGATCAGACTTAAGGGTTGGTTATGCATACCACGGGGCAACACGGATCTGAATGACCGTATACTTAGGGAATCACACTGTTCTTCAGTTTCCATCCATCCGGGAGCCTCTAAGATGTACAAAGACATGAAGAGGTACTTCTGGTGGTCGGGAATGAAGACAGATGTTACCAAGTTCGTCTTGAGGTGTCTCACTTGCCAAAAGGTGAAATTCGAACACCGACGACTGGGTGGAATGGTACAGTCAATGCCAGTTCCGGAGTGGAAGTTCCATGATATCTCCATGGACTTTGTAGTTGGACTCCCACCTGCTAGGGGAGGTCTCAACATGATATGGGTGGTGGTGGATCGCCTTACCAAAGTAGCCCGATTCATACCGATGAAGGATACTTGGAAGGTGACCAAATTAGCTGAGTTGTTTGAGAGAGAAATCATGAGACATCACGACATACCGAAGACTATAGTGTCAGATAGAGATACCAGATTCCTTTCGAGGTACTGGAGAGCTACTAGAGAAGCGTTGGGTACAGAACTGAAGCTGAGTACCACGTTCCATCCTCAGACAGATGGTCAGACTGAGCGTACGATTCAGACACTCAAGGACATGCTGAGGGCATGTGCCTTAGACTTCCAGGGCAGTTGGATTGACAAATTACATCTGATCGAGTTTTCCTACAACAACAGCTATCACGCTTCATTCAAGATGGCACCTTTTCAAGCGTTGTACGGTAGACCATGTCGTACACCGCTCTGCTGGGATGAGTCGAGTGAGACGGTCATTATAGGACCAGAGTACTTAGAGTAAGTTAAGGCTGAAGTTCAGCAAATTAGGGAGAACATGAAAGCTGCTCAAGATAGGCAGAAGTCGTATGCTGATGTTCGACGACGCGACCTGGAGTTCGCAGTGGGCGACCGGGTATTTCTGCGAGTTTCACCGATGAAGGGTGTATTCAGATTTGGGCAGAAGGGTAAATTAAGCCCGAAGTTTGTTGGTCCTTATGAGATTACGGAGCGGGTGGGCCCGGTTGCTTACAGGTTAAATTTACCTGCTGAACTGGGTAAAGTGCATGATGTTTTTCATGTTTCACAGCTAAAGAAATACATGCACCACCCCTCCCATGTGTTAGAACCTGAGAGGTTGACGTTAGAACCGAATATGAGATCAGTGGAGCTTCCTCAGAGAATCTTGGATAATAAGACTAGGGACACTCGCCATAAGTCAATGCGACTGGTGAAGGTTCTCTGGTCTAACCAGGATGTCGAAGAGGCCACATGGGAATTAGAGGATAAGATGAGGGCGAAGTACCCTTCTTTGTTTACTGACTAGATCGTCTGTATAGGGTACGGGGCGTACATCTTTTTAAGGGGGGTAAAGCTTCCTCGCTTTTGAGTTAGGAAACGAACATGTTTGTCGTTGTTTGGTTGTGTCAGATGTGACTTTGTGTAAGTTGCTACACTTTGGTGATAAGTTTTAGATATGTATAATACTTATGTATTGTATTTGTGATTGACCTTTGAGTCCTGAGATGTGTGAATGAGAATATAAGATGTGGTATTAAGATTAAGGAATTGAGTACCGTGAATGATTTAGTACACGTGTGAACTTTGGGGACAAATTTCTTTTAAGGGGGGTAGATTGAAATACCCCAAACTTATATATGGTGTTTAAGTGATAAACGAAGATATAAGAAGGCTAAATAATGCCTTATAAACATTAAGAAACCATTTTAATCAAAGAAAACATAAGGAAACACGTGCTCTGCGCTTGGAGAGACTTGGGTGAGCACCCAAATATCATTCTTAGACCTTAGTAATATCCTAATGGTCATTTTAAAACAATTACCAAAAAAACCAAGCTTGAAAACAAGTTAAAACACAAAATGTGCTTTAAGGAGTCTTAAAGCACATTTTTGAAAAATTGTCTTAGAAAGGGGTTTTAAGTGGCTAAATGCCCATGATTACTTCTTAATTAACTTGTGTACTAATTAGTATCACATTAGGAAGTCTAAATCAATGGGAAATCAAAAATTTCACAATTATGTGCACTAATTTGTGAATAGTAACCAAATAGTGACTAGTTTAGTCTTTGGTCAATTAAGCTTAGTTAGTTGGTCAAGCAAGACCATGACTAGCTTAATAATAAGGGGGTGGCCAGTTTTTAAGGTGATGATTCACCATATGAGCAAATAAGAAAAGAAAATAAGAGATAAAGTAAAAGTACTATTTGCTTTAACATAAATATCCCACCTTTACTTACCTCTCTCCTCACCTCTTCATTCTCTCTTGTTCCCACCGGTTTTGTGCTGCTCCTCTCTTCTTCTCCAACGTGAAGAACAACCTCCATGCTAGCTTCACCTTCCTTTGATGACTACTTACTCATTTTAGCTCCAAAACCAAAACAAATTACATATCTTAGTTAGCTCAAGCTCTTCCTTCCTATCTTTCCAAAACTTCAAGAGCTCCATTTTGGTGCCAAGGCAAACCGCCATTAGAGGGGGAAACTCAAGCTTGGAGACTCCATTAGCTTCTCCATTCTCTTAAGGTAAAGAATATGTAAGAAAATCTAGGTTTCCATCATTTTCTCTCCATAACCGAAAATGTATACTCATGGGGCTTCATTGTTATGCCTTGTTCTAGCTTGTTTCTTATTCTCCAAGGGCAAGAGGAGGTCCTTCTTGATTCATATCCAAGCTTTTCTTGAGAAACCAAGGTAAAACAATCAATTTAATACCTTAAAACACATTTTAACCTAGGTTTTATTCCTTAAGATTAGTGTGTTTTTTAGTACTCATTGGAGTCATTGGATCTTGGTTAGAACATTGGCAAGGAGAACTTGATTTGGTGACCGAGATTGAGCAAGGAAAAACCTAAGGAAGAAAGTTTGTGAAGCTTGAAAAAGAACAAGGTAAATGCCTTACCTTAAGGTGTTCAACGCATTAAGGGATGGGTTTAGATATGTGATGAGTTTAGTGTAGAGTTTGCATTGGGAAAGGGTTATAAAAACCTAGGAGAAACAATGACTATACTTGTGAGCTTGTGAATAAGGAGCAAATGAGAAAAAAGGAGATAGTTTAAGGATGTCAAGGTGAATTATAAGAACATTAAAATTGCAATGGGAGCCTTGTTGTGTGTATTTGCAGGTCAAAGGCTATTGATATTGAGGAAATTCAGTGTTTAAGATTTACGCATTTAAGGGCCTAAGAGCCAAGTCATTTAAGGGCCTAAGTGCCAAGCAATTTAAGTTTATGCACTATATTGTGATGTAGTGTAGTTTTGGTGTATGATGTGTGTTAAGGAGGTTTAATGAGAGTTTGAATGTTGATAGCTATTTGATGATGAAAAACTAAATGTTTTGGTGTAATAATATACTAGAGAACCCATGGCAAAATTTAGAGAAGAACCTAAGTGTTTAAGATGTGTAAGGAGATTTTATGACTAAGGAAGTACTAAGAAACTTTAGGAGTTGTTTCGATAAAAAGGGTGAGTCAAGGTGTTTTAATGAGTTAGAATGACTTAGGCATCATCATGGAGGATTTAGGAATCAAATGAATGAACTTGTGTATTTAGGACTTAGGCAAATATTGGTAAACTAGTAGAAAGGAAATAATGTGTTGGAAGAAGGAGGCATAAACTTGTGTAGGAACTTTAAGTAGTTGCATAAAGGAATTTTAGGTGGTGAAAGATGCTTGGGAGATGTTGTTATAGTGGTGAGGAAGCATTTTGGCATAGTGGTTGTAATAGGTATGAACCACCACTTAGAAGCCTAGTGAGAAACATTACAAGTGTTGACATTATTGCAAGGAAATACATAATGACTAAGATGGATATTGATGAGTGATTTAAGGAGTTTAGTGGAGGGCTTAAGGTGTGTTTTAAGTGCCCAAACGAGGTTAGAACATACTAAGAAATGAGATAAGTGTTTAAGGATGTAGAAGATGGGTATTCTGGCCTGTCCGAACTTTCGTCCGAATTTGGAAGCTCGGACATGCCCTGTTGCGATTAAATTTTCTGAGTCTCGGCCAGTGTCCGGACTTCTATCCGGCCTTCGAAGTACGGACACCTGAAATTTTTCATTTGATTTTTCCTCGACCTATGTCCAAACATAGGGAAGCTCAGACACATGTTCGGACACACGTCTGGTTGCACCCTTTGAGTCTCGACTTGCGTCCGAACTTGGGAAGCTCGGACACAAGTTCGGACGCGGTGCTGTTTTAGCCAAAAACTTTGTTTAAGGTTAGGAAATGGTGGGGATGATTAGATATTGATGTTATAAGGTTATTAAGGACATGTTTGGTGGGTGTAATGGTCATTAAGTGGGTGAGTAAGTGTAATAGATAATGAGGAAATGATGCACTTAGGAGTTAAGTTAAAAACCATAAGGCTTAGTGAAAAACAATTGGTAAAAGTTGATGTCTAGGGAGGTTAAGTAATTGTATTGGGTTGAATTGAATAATAACCTAAAACTGAATGAATGTTTTAGGACTTGTGAATTAGGACTTGGAAGGAGATAAACCAAACAATCGTCGACGGTGAACGGTACAGTCTTTCTTGTGACCTGCTTGCTAACAAGGTGTCCCTCGGCTTGTGTGCTATCTGTTTATATGTGCCGACTAAACAAGAATAAAGCATGCAACCGGTTTTATTGTACTTATTATGTGCGTGTTGATTTACACTAACACATGAGACTTGAGGTAGATACTAACAAGGTTTAGTACGGTTTGGATTAAGATGAGGTTTTGTACATTGGTGATTGCTGGTTAATACCCGTTAAGGTTTAACTAGCACAGGATATCTAAGACTTTCACTAACCTTAACTTGGGGTGGGAGTGAGGAATCCGGAATGGTACCGGCACATGTGTATTGGGGGAAGTCGGTATCTGAATCAGATCCGACTTCCAAATAAGACTTGTCCTCGGACTCGTCGCCTAGGGTCAACAAACCGACCCGACCACCCGGAATACTGTTTGAGGTGGGAGGCACATTAAGGATGGCGTGGGGGGATCAAGCGTACATCCCCAACGAATTAAGAAAGGTTGCTTGTTGCTGGATAGTGCACTGCTACCGGCTAGGGTTAACCAAGCCCTACAAAAATAAGCAACCAATTAAGGGCTAACCAGTCTAATAGTGGATCGGTTGGCAATTATAAGATTAAGGAGAATGTGGATCTAAGGAGTTAAGAACTAACTCACTTGTTAAGGGAACACCTGAGTCGTTCATTTGTATGTGAGCAATTTATGTTCATTAAGGTGTGTTGTTTTATTGCGTTTCATATTATGATTGTGATGCTAATCAACTTCCATGCTATCGACAATTAGTCGTCGTAGTCCTGTTTGCTTGGGGGCCACGAGAGGGTCGTACCAGCATTCGGGCTGACCCCCTTTGGGGGCTGTTTTTACACTTGCAGGTAAGTGGCCCATGAAGTCACACCACGAGAGTAGGAGCGGGTAGCCCTAGGTGGGACTTTATTTTGAGTACGGGTAGCGCCTGTGCACCCGTTTGTTGATAGTTGAACTTGAGATATGTTATGTGGTTTGGAGATACTTAAAACTCGGTTGGTGTATGTATTTTGGCTATACGGTTGTAAATATTTAGGAAGCGGTATTCTTGTTGATTAGACCGTGGCAAGGTCCTGGTATTAGTTTATTTCCGCTGCGACGTTTATGTATTACTGTTAAGTTACGATAACCACGAATGGCTTAAGACGGGGTGTTACAAACAAGGCTACTACTACTACTACATACTGCATCGGTCTGATGGACCGGAATATCCGAGTACTACACACTTACAATACATACTCCAATTACCAAATCAAGTACTAGAACTTCCATTCATTACAATACTCCATAAGTTCAATACAATATAATACACCGAGTCTACTAAGATCCTTATACAAATACAACACCTCTTTCAATTTCATAGATACTCATTAAGAGTCTAACCACTACCCATTCCTCATAAACTACTTACTTTCTAAGCACAAGGGGTGTGCCACTTAGTACGCTTCTACATTCTGTTTCTAACAATCCAATTGTAGCCACCGGTCTCTTACCTTGACCATATCCGCTTCAGGTACCTGCACACTAAAAATGTTGTCCCTAGGGGCTCAGCTTACGCTAAGTATGACTTCCGCATACCCCGCGTACTAACGAGGGTACGCCGACCACTTGGTCGAATACAAGCAATTCATTTTATTCAAACATACATGCATACATGCTCTTATACACAATACTACAATACCTTACGCAAGGAATACATTCATACACTTCATTACATACAAGGAATACAGTTTAAGCCGTCCAATACATACTTACCTTATTCTGAAATACACATACGCATCACATACACCATACATACTCAATACACCGTACTTGTTAGCTTCATTGGTCCACCCGGGTTAATCGGGTGGAGATTATCTTTTACTCGGGGTCAATGACTTACACCAGCCAAGACCATTACTCATACAATACTTACTTTACTTACTACTTACTCAAGTTAAGTCGTCGGACCTCCGGGCAGGGACTACACCGTCCCACCACCGGGCTTACTTGGTTCACCAATCCAGGATGCTACCCATTTAAGGGGTTTGGGGCATGGACCAGTTAAAGAACCAAGAATCGGATCCAACCTCTTGTGTCTCCTCATCCTCACACGTGGCCGAAACTATATCGGACTTCTACACATTCCAATTTACTCAATACTTACATTAGAAGTTAGGTGGTTAGGAATTAGTAGAAGTCATCCATTCAAGCCACATACACAGATACATTGTTCAAATACACCTCCATACAAAATACAATACAATACGCAAGTACAATACAAGATGCAAATTCACTTCATCATCATTCATTCATTTCATGAATTATACAAACTATTGTTCAAGAGAAATATACCAAGAGCAATATAAACAAGCCCAAGTATGTGCAATATAGTCCGATTCATGCATTTATCTTATTTAGGTGATCAAATAAGCACACAAATCGGGGTAACCAGGTTAGGATGTAGAGTATGAAGAAATCATACCTTTTTCTGCAATTTACTTTACCGGGTGTCTTCTTGTTCCTTAGTCCTTACTTGCCCCTCGAGTCCTATTCTTGAACCTCTGGCTACATGCCAAATGGTTCAATCAATACTATGTATTACAATACATGCATAATTACGACTCCCATACTTACCCTGTTGTCCCGTTGTTTTCGTTTATCTTAATGTTCTTAAACTTACAACTTTCTAAATTACTTCTCATACTTGTTTACACTTCTAAATGACCTTTAACATCCTTAATTAAGTCTTACTTACCTTATACCATCATTACCTTTCACTTCCTTTCCTTAAAACCCATATAATAAACTTAATTCTACAATTTTTGGTTGGTCGGGACCTTGCCCGGGTCTTAAGTCCCTGACCAACACTTGGTCGCAATCCTCGGCCTGATTTCAACTATGGTCCGGGACCTTATACTTAAGGTAAGTCCCGGACCCAAGGTTTTGAAAACTCTCAGACAAATTTTAACACATGGTCCGGGTCCTTGTCCTTATGTCAAGTCCTGGACCATAATTCTTGGTTACCTCACGGCCTATTTTGATGGGGTGGTCTGGGTCCTTATACGGGACCTAAGTCCCGGACCACCCCCTGTTATGAAGTCTCGGTATGTTTTTGTACACTGGTCCGGGACTTAGTCCTGGACTAAGGTCCCGGACCCTGCTAAGTTTTGTAGATTTTTAAGTCTTTCCAAATCTGTTACATCGCTATCTTTGCCTAATTAATTCCCCATTGTTCCTACACTTAATCCCACATATTTAAGCACCTAATTAAGCTCCTAAACATCTTTAAATCCATCACCTACTCCTTACTTCTTTTCATAATCATTCACACACATAATCTCTACATTTCCATTTCAACACTTATAAATTCTCCTTAGGTTTGTTTTGCTACAGATTTTAGTTCCTATTTCCTCCATACATAGTTTCATCTCCTAATTCCATTTCCAAGGCCTACAATGCATTATCTCACCTCTGCAAGTCCAACACTCATTCACTAGGTCTTGTACATAAGTTCTCCTAGTTTCTCCAATATATTTCAACCACCTTTGCTACAGATTTTCACCTTCTTATTTCTTATACTACAACTACCATTCCATAGTTACCAAGCATCTCTACTAACTCCAATACACACCTTGGTTCTCCCATTCACCAAGTCATCCATTAATGCACAATTCCTACTAAAATTTTGCCATAGTTCACCTACTTTTCTTACTTAGCCACACACATACTTTCTCACCAATTTCATTCCTAAACTAGCCACACCCTTACAAGGGTCCTACCAGCAATCAAAGCAACACATATCCATCTCAATACATCAATACTCCATCAAACAACAATACTAATACTCATTCACAATATACTTGGCTCTAAGGCCTTCAATTCTCTTACTAGTCCCCAAATATTCAAAACTTCATAAACCTCAATACTAATACAATAGTTTAGGTTCTTTTATTCGTTTACCCATTCCCATTACTCTAATGCATTAAAATTGAGCATTAAGAAGGAGCTCTTACCTTGAGCTTATTTTTCCTTCATTTTGTTTCCAATTCTCCTCTTCCTCTCTTTCTCGCACAAATCGGTTATGTGGGGAATGGAGTTGCCAAACTCCATTCCCATCACCCAAAGCACACAAAACAAGTAAAATTAATATACTAACCCTTAGATTAATGCTAATTCATGGAAATGTTTAAAGCAAGATTTCTAGGGTTTACTTTTGGAGTGTTTTAGGAGGGGTTTTAGCCCTTGGTTCAACAAGGTGATTCCACCACCATTGCAAGGTTGAATTGAAGCTCAAAAGAGAGAGAGTAAACAAGGCATTACATAGGGGTAAAATCGGTTATGAAGAGAGATAGAGAAAACATGAGTTTTTCATGTAAATTTTTACCTTAATGGAGAGAGGAGACTCCAAGCTACCCATTGATGCTATTTTCTCTTTGAATGGGGAAAACCCATGGAGATGAAATTTCTCATTTTTGGATTTTAAAAGAGAGAAGTGTAGAGGAGAATGAGGGGAGCAAGAGTATATATTTATTTTTGCATTTGGAGCTCACACGAAGGTGGAGCATGGAGAAGAAGATGGAGGAGTCATTGTTGTTGTTGGGAGCTCCAAAATTGCAGGAAGAAGGGAGGAGGAAGAGAGAGAGTACGGTGGGGGAAGAAGAGAATGGGAGAGAGAGTAAAGAAATGAGAGGATGGGAGGTGAGAGAAAAGGTAAATACCTTTTTACTTTATCACTTTTGCTTTTTGATTTCTTTACTTATTTAGCTAGTTACATGTGTGTGAGAGGGGTTGTTTGACTGATTAAAAACTGGCCCCCTACTGTTATGCTAGCTGGAGCGTTTTTCGTCTTTACAGAAAACGCTCGTTATTTTACCCAGTTTTGGTACTATTCACTAACCGGGCCCGTTTTCCGGAAATTTTCTCGTTTCTTTAATTTTATTGGTTATTAAGCCTCCATTAATGCTTAATTATTGTTATTTAATGATTTATAATTTTTACGGGTTGGTTTGACCACTTAAAGTCATGTTTTCGGGTTTTCTCGAAAAACGTGCGCTAAAGCTCTATTAGCGTTTTAATGCGTTATTTGGATCCGTTTTCTTTGGGAGTTGTTCCCATATATTATTTAGGCCTTATTAGGCTTTTATAATCCATATACTACGCTAACTGAGGTCTCATACCTCCTATGATTATTTAACGCTTATTTAGCGTTTTCCGCTTTTTAAGCGTTTCTTCATTTCTTTTGGATTTATTTTTCCTCCCCAATATAACTTAAGCATTATTAGGCTCTGAAATACGGATTAGGATGATTTTAATCACTATATTTAAGGTCGGGGTATTTCACTAGGACATTTTACTCTTGTAATTGTACTTAGTAATTTTTTGTAACTAGGATCCAAAGCCTTGTAACCTGTGAACCGGTCCAGTCACATACTAAGTGGAGTTATCTGGACCGGGTTCCCTCTCTGTTTTTCAGTCTCTTGTTCGGTGTATTGGTTTCACTGATTTATCTTTTTAAGACTTACAAAACCCTAGTCGACTCTCTCTCAGTCGACAATCTCAATGAATGAAGTTTGGTATTCTTTTCATCTTTCTCTCAAAATTTGTCATGGTATCAGAGCTTAGGCTCGATTAATAGTAAATCATGAGTGACGATCACAATGTAGATGATTCTGGAAAAGGATCGAAAGGGAAAGGAATTGCAGATTCAGCTTCGACGACAATCGACGCGGGTGATCCGTTGTACGTTCACGCTACCGAACAACCGGGGCAAGTTTCTGACGACCAAATTCACCGGAACAGGCTTCCTCAGTTGGAAATGGGGTTTTCGACGAGCCCTTCGAACAAAGAATAAGCTAGGGTTCGTCGATGGCACTTTGGAGCGTCCAAGCCCTCAAGATCTGGTGCGAATGACGGCCTGGGAACGAGCTAGTTCACTGGTTTGCTAGTGGATAATAGCTTCTCTTGCACCAAACATCGGAAGGAGTATCACGTATTACGACAACCCCAAGGAGATTTGGGATTGGCTGTGTCGGAGATTCAAGAAAAAGAACCTCACGACCCTGCACAATATTAAAAATCAGATCGTTAACCTGAAGCAAGGGGGAGAGTCGGTTACGGATTACTTCATGAGGTTGAAAGAAACTTGGGAAGAATATGAACTTGCACTCCCAGAAGAAACATGTTCTTGTTGTTCAGCCTGTAAAGCGAAGCAGAATCAAAGGAAAATGAAAGAAGATGAGGAATTGATCCATTTTTTAATGGGTTTGGACAAGTCTTATGTTCACATCCGTGACCAAATTTTGGCGATGAAGGAAACACCGTCATTAGAAGAGGCGTATTCCATGATAATTCAAGAAGAAGAGCAACGTGAAAACCCAGATGCAAAGGAAAAAGAGGAACAATCAGTCGCTTTATTTTCCAGAGATGCTGGGCAAAAGTACACGGGGAACAAACAGAAATGGGTTTCTACTGCAGCGAACCCTAAGGCTGGTACGAGGAAAAATCCAAACAAATTCACCTCCTCAGGAAAGAAAGAACCTCCAAAATGTATGAATTGCCGGAAGATTGGGCATATGAAGAATGATTGCTGGTTCTTAGTCGGGTTTCCTGGTGACAACAACAGAAAGGTCAGAGAACCAAGAGTCAATTCAGCCATAGAAGAAGAAAAGAAAGGACATGGCGCAGATAAAGAAGATTCTCCGGTTCAAGGTTTTAGTGCAAATCAACTGGAACAACTGATGAACTATCTGCAGAATCACAAACCTACGATGAACCAGTCAAATCTTCAGATATATCTAAACCTATAATAAAATTTTTGCCGTGTTTGATCTCTGATTGTGAATCTGTTCTGGACAAATTGAGAAACTTGTGGATCTTAGACTCCGGTGCTACTGAACATATAAGTGGAAAGACTAATCTGCTAGGAAATCATGAGTTCTTGAGAGAAAAAAGGGAGATAACTCTCCCCGATGGAAATAAGAAACCTATTAATTTAATTGCAGATCTGTTGATAAGGAATGTTAAATGCCTAAAGGGAATTATGCATGTTCCATCTTTTAAATTCAATCTAGTTTCTGTATCTAGGTTAGTTGAGGCACTTGGCATACCTATTGTTTTCCATAAAAAATTTTGTGCCTTGCAAGATTCTAAACAAAAGATTTTCCAAAAAATAGGAACTCAAGTATCTGGGCTATACCTTCTTGATATGGATGTTTT
This sequence comes from Limonium bicolor, assembly GCA_023374045.1. Lineage (NCBI taxonomy): Eukaryota > Viridiplantae > Streptophyta > Magnoliopsida > Caryophyllales > Plumbaginaceae > Limonium > Limonium bicolor. Next base: position 261,776,414 of record CM041780.1, read on the forward strand.
GAGTAATTTCATTGCTGGAAATCTAAACAGTTTGTTGTGTGTACAAATGTATGTGATGACAACTCTTGCAGAGTTTCTTTGTGGCATAAGAGATTAGGTCATATTCTTATTAGAAAAATGAACAAGATTACAGATTTGAAAACAAACATGTTGTCTGACTCTGAGTCTAGCTTTTTACCTTGTTCTATTTGTTTTAAGGCCCGCAGTAAGAGACCTAAATTCTGTTCTTCTAATATAAAAACTACTGAACCTTTTCAAATGATTCATTTAGATGTTTGTGGTCCTATGAGGACCCAAACTAGGGAAGGGCATAACTATTTTCTTACAATAGTGGACGACAACACTAGGGCCACCTGGGTTAAACTTCTTAAACTCAAATCAAAAGCTTTTGATCATATCAGAAACTTCATTATTCTAATTGAGAAACAGATGAACAAACAAGTTAAGATTGTTAGAAGTGACAATGCGAGAGAATTAGGAAAACTACAAGAGAGAATAGATTTTTTCAAGGCCAAGGGGATAATACACCAAACCAGTTGTCCTTATACCCCCCAACAGAATGGGGTGGTTGAAAGAAAGCAAGGGCATGTTATGGAGGTTGCTAGAGCTCTTCTATTTCAATCTGGTTTGGACAAAAGTTTTTGGGGTTTTTGTGTTGAACAAGCGACTTATATAATAAATAGGATTCCTAGCAAAGCAATAGAAAACAAAACCCCATTCGAAAAACTCTATGGACATAGGCCAAATTACAAGGATCTAAGAAGTTTTGGATGTCTCTGCTACATCACAAATATAGATCATAACAGAGGAAAGCTTGATTCATGATCTTTCCCTTGTGTTTATCTTGGGCATTTTAAAAACACCAAAGGGGCTAGGGTTCTATCTTTGGAAGAAAATGTTATTAAGATCAGTCGTGATTTGACTTTTTTGAGGATATTTACCCATTAACAGAAAAACAGTGGAAAGATATTCTAAATAAAAGCCAAGATGGCACTGATGATATTTTTCCTACACAAATTTATTCCCCTGAAGACGATCCTCAGCCAGAAAAAATATCCAAACCAGAGAGGAAGCAGATGAGGAAGAATTAAAAACACACAGTGAGGAGCAACCTCCAAACCAAACAGACCCATCAAATGAGAATATAGTTTTGAGAAGATCCATACGTGTGCATAAACCACCCTCAAAATATGCAGACTACATTTGTACTTCTGCCCAAAACAGTAAGGATATTTTTTCTTCCATCTTAGCTGAAAGACTAGATCAAGGGAATCCAAACAATTACGGAGAGTTTTCCTTATCAAATCTCACTGATAAGACCCCTAATAGAATAATCTTCTCATGTTCTCTTCTCCAAGATTCCAGCACTTTCCTTGATCAAATCAACAGCCTAGAGGAACCCACAAACTATAAGAAAGCTAGTGAAGACCCCAGGTGGGTCAAAGCTATGAGTGATGAATTTGAAGCCCATAAATTAAATAAAACATGGTCTATCACAGATCTTCCCAAAGGAAAACGTCCTATAAGTTGCAAGTGGGTATACAAAACAAAGCTCAAATCAGATGGGAGTCTTGAGAGATTTAAAGCAAGACTAGTGGCTAGGGGTTTTACACAAAAACATGGTTTAGACTATGAGGAAACCTTCTCCCCTGTGATTAGACATACCACTATTTGAGCCCTAATTATAATTGCAATAAAAAAGGGATGGATCCTTGATCATCTTGATGTAAACAATGCTTTCCTCCATGGAGATCTCCATGAGGAAGTTTACATGACTATTCCCAAGGGTCTTAAAGTCCATGGGGAAAACAAGGTGTGCAGATTGCACAAATCCATTTATGGTCTAAAGCAAGCCTCACGCCAATGGTATGAGAGACTCACTAAGTTTCTGAAAAATCTGGGCTTTCATCATTCTAAAAATGACTATTCTCTCTTCATAAAAACAAACAAAAATAGCGCTATTTTTCTAGGTATTTATTTGGATGACATCCTTGTTCTTGGGAATGACACAAAGGAAATAAGGTGTCTGAAGCATCAACTTAACAGGGAATTCATAATAAAAGACCTAGGAAGACTCCATTACTTTCTTGGAATGACGTTTCTTGAAACAAATGAAGGAATGATAATGTCACAGCAGAAGTACAAAAAACAGATAATAAAGGATTTTGGAATGGAACATTCAAGACCTACAGCTTCTCCTCTCCCAACAAACCTAAAACTTCTCAAAGATACCAGATCAAAACTAGAAAATCCCACGCATTACAGATGCATAGTGGGCAAACTTAATTTCCTCACAAACACTAGACCAGACATCTCATATGCAGTCCAATACCTTAGCCAGTTTTTGCAATTCCCTACTACAGACCACCTTAAGGCAGCATATCACACTTTATCATATGTTAAGGGAACCTTGGGTTTTGGGCTGTTTTTAATAAAAAGAATGATTTCAATCTAGTAGCCTATTGCGATTCTGATTGAGCCTCTTGCCCAATCACCAGAAAATCTATATCTGGTTACTACATCTTTCTTGGTGAGTCCAAGAAACAGGTTTCAGTTGCACTGTCCTCTACTGAAGCAGAATACAGAGCAATGAGACAAGTGACTAGTGAGTTGAGCTGGTTAAGCAGATTACTTCATGAGGTAGGCCTTACAAATATCACTCTCATACCTTTAAACTGTGATAACCTTGCTGCTGTTCATATAGCAAAAAATCCGTCTCCCATGAGCGCACAAAGCATATCGAGTTAGTTTGCCATTTTGTGCGCGAGAAATTGCAAGAAGGTCTCATACATGTGCAATATGTATCCAACAAGCAAAAGTATGCAGATGTTATGACTAAAGCTCTAGCAGGTAAATGTTATCAGAATTTATTTAACTCTCATGGAATGCAGGAACAAAGTGATCCCGACTGAATCAGGAATGAAGCAAAAGCACAATTCTTTTATCAGTACAGATTGTACTTTTGAGGGGGGGGGGTGTTGGAATTCTAGTTTGTATCTAGGACATTTTACTCTTGTAATTGTACTTAGTAATTTTCTGTAACTAGGATCCAAAGCCCTGTAACGTGTGAACCGGTTCAGTCACATACTAAGTGGAGTTATCTGGACCGGGTTCCCTCTCTGTTTTCAGTCTCTTGTTCGGTGTATTGGTTTCACTGATTTGTCTTTTTAAGACTTACAAAACCCTAGTCGACTCTCTCTCAGTCGACAATCTCAATGAATGAAGTTTGGTATTCTTTTCATCTTTCTCTCAAAATCTGTCAGCTCTGACAGTGAAGGGAATGAGGACTAGAACTTGTATGTCTCTTGTTCACTATGGGGTTGCAAGTTACCGACATGAAAGGACGAGAGAGGAGGATGAATCAAGCGGTAGAGCATGAACGTCCTTGTTTACTGTCGGATTTGTGAGTTGATGTTCTCTTCTTATTTTTTCAGGATGAGTTTTTTTATGAAGATCGAGAAAAGGAAGGGCAGAAAGTTTTTGGATGGAGCAATACTGATGCAGTTACTGTTCCTTTTTCTTCTAAGGGCTTGCTTGTTGTTTTATAGGCTGGGAATGTGGATTTAGGGTTTAAGAAAGGAGCAAGGCTAGTTAAAAAAGTATGTCATTATAAGGACTCGAACCCAAAACCTCCCATATTGGCACATCCCACCTTAACTAATTACACTATTAATTGAACTCACTAGGCTAATGCGAGAAATAATATAAGACCCGAAGCTCAAACTAAAAAAAGTATCCTAAAAACGCTAATGTGTTAAACGAAAGTACAGAGTAAGGCTAAAGATGTTTTGCATGTAACAACAGGGTGTTTTCTTCGTTTTTAAGAGACATAAAATAATAAAATGAAGACAAGAACATAAAATAATATTCAATGCAATATAATATAGTCATGAAATATACATAAAATGATGAAAATAATTCTGAAAGTAATAAAGATAAAGGCAAAATAAAAGGCGAATACTAATAAGTAAAATACAAGTAAAAATATCAATGAAATAATATAAAATACACATGTAGTAAACAGCATAGAATAAGACCAATATAAAACAATCATACAAGTAGGTAAGCAAATATAAATAGAATGAAATAAAATGGTAAAATAAGTAGATAACGAAAAGGGATGAGTTTGAAAATGAATGGTTTAAAAATTGACATAAAAAGCTTGTCGTAAAATGACAGTTTCATTTTGGTACGCACATAACAATGTTTCGAAAAGAAAGGCAACAACCCTCTTATTTTATTTATTTGTCTGAATTTTTTTATGGGGTGAGAATTTTTGGTGTCTACACTGAGAGCAAGTGTGTTTAACGCCTTTAGGGCCATGTGAACTTGATGAATGATTGGAGTACGGTATTTTACCGAGTGTTAACTAAATTAAACATATTTTAGATGTCTAGTCGATATCGCCGAGCTGGCAGAGGTAGAGATAGAGGTGGTGGGCCTGGAGGATCTGCACCTGAGACCCAGAACGCGGGTGTTGTAGAGACGGTAACTGCCGTCTTTGCACAACTAGCCCAGATGGACGGCATACAGATTGGCGCACCGCCACCACTACGACCTATAGTCCTACCCCCACCCGCACCGAGAGAGCCGAACTGGCTGAAGAATGTTGCTGATTCGCGGGTTCTGACATACGACGGAGTGGCTGACCCTACAGTTCTGGAGAGGTATATCGTTGAGCATGAGAAGGCCTTCGATGCTATACATGTTCCTGCTGAGCATCAGGTCGGGATAGCGGATTTTCACCTGAGGGACGCCGCCAGCACTTGGTGGAGGTCCGTGAAGGCCCATTACTTTACTGTGGAGGGGTTTGGCTGGACGGGGTTCGTGGAGTTGATGAGGGAGAAATACTATCCTGCTCACTTGAAGCAGAAGAAGAGGGAGGAGTTCGAGGCGCTGAGACAGGGTAGTATGCCAGTAGATCAGTACTACGCCATGTTCATCGGGCTGTTGGACTTTGTCCCAGGCGTTGTATATTCATACACCGTGAAGGTGGAGAAGTTCAGAGGTGGTCCGCGCTATGCGATCAAGGCAGCCATGGGTGCTGCTCCATATCCCACGGTTCAGGTATGTAAGTTAAACGGTTTGTACATTGTGATTTAATTAATTTAATCCAAGTGTTGAAATACTCATGAATGCATTATAGGAGTGCTATGATGCGGCTTCTTGAACCGAGCTGTTGGTGAACAGTCGGGATGACACCTAGGGGCAAAAGCGTAAGACCCCCGAGAAGGAGGCTGAGGTTGTGACTGGAGGCAGCAGCAACAAGGGCGGGAAGTATGAACCGCTTTAAATAAGTTATATTACTTTGCTTGTTGTTTGCTTTTATATTTGCAACTCCTAACTCTTTGACGATAACAGGATGAAGAAGTACTTCTCCTAGAAGGAAAAGAAAAAGGAGTAGGCCAGTCAGAAGGGTAAGGAGAAGGTCCCGCAGCTGACCGGGCCTACTTATGACGCCCAACCTCTTAGATCTGCACCCCCCGAGGGCTAAAGATCTAACCTCATAAATAAGTTGAAATACCCCAAATCTAAATAACCCGTTAAACTATCAAATAATGAAGAATTGTTCTAGGAATAAATCATTTTAGCTACGCATGCTAATTTATGCATGCAAACGTTTACGTAAATTAATATTACGCGTGCGCATGCAAATTCATGCAAGCAAACGGAACGTAAAAATAGTCGTTTTACCATAAACACTAACGGGCATAATTTTACAAACGTCTTAACATACTCGAACAAAACGCTCATGTACGTTTATTAACAAGGATTAAACTCCTTACATAACGGGCTCGATAAAGAGAGCGACAACAAGGAAAGATCAATACGAACGTTTATACAATTCACAAAATGGCAACGTTCGCTCCACGAATGCTAATATAATGTCGTCTTCACGTACGCATATAAACACTTACGTACGAACATTAACGGGCATTAAACCCCTTACAAAACAAGCTTAATTAAGAGAGCGTCACCCAGGAAAAATATATACGAGCGTTATACGACTCGATACACAATAACGTTCATTGTAAAAACGCGAAAAGTATTAACGAGCAACGTAAATATTTTACGAATGCCTAAGCATTTATAAATGCGAAAAATAAATATAAATGTGCATTTAAACAATGTAACAACTTGTGATACATAATTTTAATACTTATATATATATATATATATATATATATATATATATATATATATATCATAAATACATAGGAAATGTTACAACATTACATATAACACAAAGTATACAATTTTTCCAAACAGCCCATATTGCCATTTTAGTATACCATGTTTGGTACTTGTTTTACACAATTTTACTTAGTAAAACAATTAACTACCTAACATACCTACCTTATACTTATGTACACATTATTATGCTAAGATTAAATCTACTTAATATACCCCATAAATACCGGTAATATATTTGCATTAACTAAACAAATCTGTAGCATGATTACGGTAGAAAAAAGTATTCATAATTACCAAACAAAACCTGTAGTAACTTACGGTAATACACTTGTAAGTAATAAAAAAATTCTGTAATGATCACCATATGCTACAGTAATACATTTACTTATAATTAGCAAAAGAAATCTATAGCCATCACATGTAAGTACCGGTAATCCTCTATGAAATACCCCAAACCTTGATATGTTGTTTAATTATTAAACTATGGTATATTAAGGCTAAAAAGTGCCTTAGAAACATTAGTGAACAATTCAAACCATAGTAAACTCAATAAGTATCATAAAGATAGTTTGAGCAAAAACATGCTCTGAGCTTGGAATGACCTTGGTTAGGACCCAAAGAGCCCACCATGACCTAATAACATACAATTATGATTTAATAAGGCTAATTAAGTCCTTAAGAAACATTGGTAGACAATTAAACCAAAGAGAACACAAGAAAACACCTTAAAGTCAATTTAAGCAAATACTTGCTCTAGACTTGGTGTAACCTTGTATAATACATAAAGGTCATTATTAGACCTTATTAAGATGCTAATGAACATGTTAAATCAATTACTAAAGAAAACCAAGCTTGAAAACAAGTTAAAACACAAAATGTGCTTTAAGGAGTCTTAAAGCACATTTTTGAAAAATTGTCTTGGAAATGAGTTTTGAGTGGCTAAATGTCCATCATTACTCTTTAATCAACATGTGTGCTACTTAGTATCACATTAGGAAGTATAAATCAATGGGAAATCAAAAATTTCACAAATATATGCCTTAATTTGTGAATAGTGCTCAAATAGTGCTAGTTTAAGTTATAAGTCAACATAAGTCAATTATTTGGTCAACAAAGACCATAAATATCTCTAATATGTAAGGGGGAACGGTTTTAGTGGTGTGATTCATCACACTTGGCCAGCCAACTAAAGAAAGTAAAAGAAAATAAAGTAAAGTTACTATTTGCTTTATAACATAAATATCTCCAAACTTTGCCTCTCTCCTCACTTTTCTTTCATTCTTCCTTGCTCCCACCGTCACTTACCTTCATCCTCCCAAGCAAAAACCGTTATGATTCCATGCTCCAAAATCAATTTCAAGACTACCTTTGTCTTAGTTAGACCAAGCTCTTCACTTCTATCTTTTTGAATCTTCAAGAACTCCATTTTTGTTCCATAAAGAATCTCCATTGAAGGAGCTTGAGCTCATCTTTTCGTGCCTTGTTGTTCTCCATTGCTTCAAGGTAAGGAAAATCAAAGAAAATCCAAGTTTCCCTTCATTTTTGTGTATAGCCGAAAATTCACCTCTTAATGGTGCATTATCTTGCTCTTCATTTAGCTTGAATCAATCTTCAAATGACTAGGAGGAGTCCTATCTTGCTACTTATTCAAGTTCTCTTTCAAATTCCAAAGGTAAACATCAATTTTAGTGTTTTAAGACACTTATGTAAATCTAGGGTTTAAGTATGATTTTGGGTATTAAACTTAATATTCATTACCCTTATATGTGTATTGGATAGAAGATTGACAAGTGATAAAAAGCTCCTTGCCGATTTTCAATCAAGAAAGAACAAGAGAAAACAAGTGAGAAAATCTTGAAGAGAAGAGGTAAATGACCTCTTTTAATGTAGTTTTGTGTACTAGGGAATTGAGCTATATTTGCTTAATAAATAACCTAAAGAGCCAATGGGAAATGAGCTAGAAAACTATCCACAAGGTGGACTAAAAGGACATGGGAGCATTGTTGTGTGTATTCGCAGGTTGAAGGCATTTAAATGTGGAAATTCAGTGTTTAAGTTTAATGCAATGTAAGGGCCTAAGTGCCATGTCATTCAAGGGCCTAAGTGCCAAGCAATTTAAGTTTATGCACTATATTGTGATGTAGTGTAGTTTCAAGGTTTAATTAGTTGTGTGTAAAGAATGTTTCTTGTGGAGATGAATGTCTTTGATGGTTAAAGGATGAAAAACAATATGTTTGTGTGTAAGGAATGTGTATTATGGGATTGAGTGTTCTTGGATTGTGTAAAGGTGGAAAACTATGTGTTTTGGTGTAAGGCAATACAAGAGAAGCTATGGCAAAATTTAGTTGATAAACAAAGGAGTTTATGTGTTGTAATGAGATTTTAATGACCTAGAAGGTTATAGGAATTGTTAAGTGTTAAGATGGTGAAAGAAAGTGAATTATGGTGTTCTTAAGTGTTAAGGTGGCTTGGGCATTGCCTTGGTGGATTTAGAGTTAAATGGGTGTTTTATACACACCAAAGTCATGTTATGTGAAGTGTAAAGTTTTGTGCAAGTTTTGGTAAACAAAGGAAAAATAATGCCTTGTGAGGGTCTAAGTGTAAACTTGTGGAAAATAAAAGCAATTGTGCAAAGGAGGTGTTTGTGATAAATAATGCTTTTGGAGTAGTGGTAATGTTTGTGAGACAACACTTTGGTTAGTTGAGGTAGTAGGCATAATATATCACTTAGAAATCTAAGGAAAAAGTGTTAGGAATTGTTGTAAGAAATTGTGTAACAAGTTAGTGATGGTTTAGGAAGGTTTAGTGCATGATTTAAGGTGTTTAAACATGTAGGAAACATGTGGAAAGATTATGGAATGATTAGGTAAGGTTTAAGGTGGGATTAGGGGTTGAAAAATGATGTTTTAACAACTTATAAACATGGTCCAGGACTTAGCCCTTGCATAAGGTCCCGGACCACCCTTAAAAATGAGCCGAAAGACAAGTTTGTAAGTGGTCCGGGTCCTTAGTCCAGGACCAAGACCCGGACCAAGTGAAAAAAAGAGCCGAGACTACAATCTAGTATTGGTCCGGGACCTTGGGTCCGGACCAAGTCCCGGACCAGGGCAAAATTTGCTCAAAATGTGTTCTAATGACTTCTAATGATGGGGGATTGAATGGTAATGGTTCCAGGTGATGTTTAGGCCTTGTTTGGTGACATGTAAAGGCCTTGAAATGTGTAAACAAGTGTTAGGTTTGATGTGAGAGTTGTGAACTTAAGATCACAAGAGTAAAATTAAGTATAACGGGATGACGGGGTTAACTATGGGCGCATTAGTCGTTAAACAATCATATTACCCCGGTGTTAATGAAAGTAATTGTAATGTTACCAGTTATACGAGAATTGTTCGAGGAACATAAGAGGGCACAATAGAGTGGACCTTGGTGACAGTTATGGTTTTCTTGCAACCTGTGTTCTACCGAATTACACCGGCTTGTGTGCCAATGTGTTTTTTTGAATGTTTGCCACCTTATATGATAAAAACATGTAATGAGTTTATAGTAATTCGTTTATGTGGTGAGTTTATCTCCGATACCGTTTAGCCTCAAAGGTGTTATACCATAGCTAACCAAATCTAGGATCACCTAAGAGATCGGTATTCGGATTTAACGACCCAAACCATGGGAACGTTCTAACCACGGCTATGCGTGAGTTAGTTGTGTGTTGTTTGTGTGTGTAAGTATGTTTACCACCTTTATGTGTGTCTAACTGGTCCTAAACACCTACTTGTGAATTAATGTACTAAGTGTCAATAATGGGACTTCTAACAAGTGCTAACCGGGGAGTGAGGAGTTCGGTAGTTTCTGGCCACGCGTGTGAGTATGGGGGTCGTTATCATATCAGGTTCGATTCTCTCCGTATGTTATGGTTGTTTTCCTTTTTGGTTTCCAACCTCCCTTTAGCTTATCCAAGGCTATTTTACTGACTCATGTCGGGCCCAGGGGCATACTATGTTTGGTATGCTTGGATTACTATATCCGACGCACCTTGGGGTTAAGTTATCCGTTCATCTAACAGGACGGTAACGAGTTATGTAATGAGCTTAGCATGAGTTTGGCAGCATTCTCTAGGCTCTCCAAGTGAACTAACTATATTTGGTTCAGTTCGTAAAGAGAACCGTTCTCGCTATGTTAAGTGTTAATGTTGCGCGGCAATTCTTATTGCGATGTTATGTAAGTTAGATGTCAATATGTGATATGGATTGTTATGTGGAGAATGTGGATCATGGATATGAATCCCATATAAATTCTCCTATATATACACCTTTACCCTCTATTATCTCTCCACAAAATTTCAAACTCTCAAACTCTTTATCTCTCTAGAATTCTCTCTGACTTCTCTCTAGAAGCGGTAACCGGAGCGGGAGCGGGAGCGGGAACGGGAGAAAAGCCGGTGCTCAAGTCATCATTCTGTTAGCTCGATCTGCAAAATCAGGTTCTTTTCTGTCATAATTTACAGTTTTTTAGCGTAGAATAGAAGTAAAAGTAGCAAAATTAGCAGAAAACAGTAGACGAATTCGGAAACGGGAGAGGAAGAACAGCCGGCGCAGGCGCCGGCAACATGTAGGGCACGGGCACGCGGGTTGGTGAGTGCGCGCAGGCGCCGGGGTGGGTGGGAGCGCGCTGGCGCGGCGGAGAAAGGCGGGACGCTGGCGCGGAGGAGACCAAGGCGGCGCTGGCGCGGAGGAAATGGAGGCGGCGCGGGCGCGGCGGAGCTGGAGACGGCGCTGGCGCCGGTGATTCTCGGTGGGCGCTGGCGCGCGCTGTCGGGACTGCTCCGGGCTCGTTTTTTGCTGTTTTGTTACGTTTTTTACATTGTGTACCTCTATTATGCGTGTTTTAATCAGTTATGCGTGTTTTATCAGTTCGTGTTTTATCAGTTATGCGTGTTTTAATCAGTTCTAAGATAGAAAGTAAATTATTTTTGACGTTGAACTACTGAGATGCATGTATGACCGGTATTGAGTAACCTCGACCGGTCTTGACTAATTGTAAAAATAGTATGACTAAATTCTACGGTAAACAACAGATGGCGGGAGGAAAGGGCAAGGGTTTGCTAGGTAGGTTCGGTCTGGGTAAGGGTAAGTCGATTTCCGACCGAGGCGAGAGTTCATCACACCCTCGTGTGAGCGGGCCTGATGCTGCTGCTGCAGAGAGGAGGTACACAGTACGCTACAGCTTCGTCCAGGAAGCGTAGGGAGATTGAGTTTCTACGAGCCCGTGAGGAGAGGATGCGGGCGGAGTTTGAGCTGGAGCAGGGGGAGGAGGAGGAGGAGCAGCAGGAGCAGGAGGAGGAGCAGGAGGTGGACCAGATGCATAGTGTGGATCTGGACTCATTGATCGGCGATGGGACGCTGGTCGTGAGGTCTGATAGTCCTGATTGGCCTACTCCTGGACAGAGTGGGGCCGGAGACGCACGTCATCACGAGGCTGACGCTGATGACGAGGACATAGATGAGCCGGTTGCTGAGGTGGCCACACGGGTGCGCCGTCGTCGGTCCCCAGTACATGGTCCGGCAGAGGGGGTGGCGCAGATGCCGGCTGCTGATGCTTGGTTGCTTGGGCAGACTCCAGTGCCCGGAGGCCCTCAGGATACGAGTTTGATCCCGAGTTTCGGTGGTCACGTCGCGCTTGACGTGTGGCGAGGAGTGGTATGTTTCCCGTCTGGTAATAGATTCCATAAAATTTAAGATTGTTTAGGAAATGGTTAATATAGTGTGAACTCAATCATAAATATTCAACAGGAGAAGGGATGTCTTAGCTTCAAGCCTAAGACGAAGTATTTGGAGGCGTGGACTCCGAGTACATTGAGGCACCCAGAGTCTCTAGCAGCGGTCGAGGATAGCGGACTTGCGCATCTTGTCGACATAGCGCATGGTTGTTTTGACCTCGCGCTCCTCTCAGCGTTCGTGGAGAGATGGCAGCCTGACACGAACTCCTTTCACATGCCATTCGGAGAGATGACTATTACTCTCCACGACGTCTACCACATTTTGGGTATCCCCATCACTGGCATGGCGATTTCGTACCAGCCCGAGGATGGCGCCCGGGTCGGCATAGCGGCCCCACCATTACATGTTCTCATCCCCCACTTCCTACGGCTGTTTGCCGCGGCGGACCAGCAGGAGCTGATAGACTGTAGGTTCCTGGAGAAGAGCCAGGTACGTTACCGAGCTCTTCATGATACTTGTGGCGGTCCATACTGTACCCCACTTCAGGAGACGACGGCGTTCCTCTGGTGGCTGTGTCCCATCGTGTTATGCCCTCGTCCTACTGGCCGATCCGTGACCCTAGTAGGGTCCACTTGTATGCGTGGGGGACCGGGACACTGGCATACCTGTACCGACAGCTCGGCATCGCTTCCCGGGCGGATACACGTCAGCTGGCTGGTTGCCTGACGTTGTTTCAGGTGAGAACTTGATTGTGAGCTCACGAGTTAAGTATTGTAAACTTGTTGATTGACTATGTTGGCTAATGTTTTCGGATGATCACCGCAGTGCTGGATCTATGAGTACTTCCCCATGTTCAGACCGGAGCCCCTTTCAGACTGGGATGGTTGCTCCCCGGCGGCGGCGAGGTGGCCTCGTTACACGAGGAATTTGATGGACGATGAGAGGCTACGTTTCGTGAGGGGACGGCTGGACATGATGTCCTCTACTGAGGTACGAGTTGCTTAGCGATTGTAGTAATTAAAAGTTGACGGTTAACGTATCGTCAAACATTGTTTCTCATTTAAGTTGTTAATTGTTTTCCATTAAATGAAATAGGTTGTTTGGCTGCCATTTGAGGCAGAGGGTGCCCTCGTATCACAGGCGCGCTCCCGGTATTATGGCACCATACAGTTCTTGGATATTGCTGAGCCGTATATGCCCGAGCGGTGTCTGCGCCAGTTTGGATACATGCAGACTATCCCCCCTCAGCCTATCAGACCCGACAGCCATTATCGTCCCAGACATGGGAAGACGTACCTTGCTTCGTACGACTACGGGACAGCCGTGTGGGACAACACGACAGGGCCCAGCAGGTGGAGGTTTCCTCTGGCACGTGCGGATATGCCATGGGCCGTGGCCCCGGATTACATCCGGTGGTTCCAGCGCGTTTCTCATGTTCAGGTGCGTCCCCTGGGAGCGGACGGTGGCCCCAGTACACGACGAGAGGATCAGCTCCAGGTAAATACTTAGTCTTGTTAATTTTTTTTTGTTTGTAATTGTTTTTAAATACTAACTTCACATTTATACCTTACTGCAGTATTGGGATGAGACAGCGCCGCTTATCATGAGACTCGCCCCGGAGAACAACCCGGGCTGGCCCACGGCTTCCCCGCCTGGGCGGCTGATACGCTAGAGATGGCCTTTGAGTACTGCCGGCTTAATGTCCCGACCACCCCTGATTCGGCCACACGTCACAGGAACCCTAACCAGCCTCGTGCTGGCATGGAGTGGTACATCGCGGGGCATCGCACCAGAGGCCTTAGGCCTAGAGGGGAGGGTATGTACCGTAGGCACATGGAGCAGGCGCGTCGTGGTGGGGGTGATGGTGGGCGCGGTGATGATGCGAGGGGACCGGGTGATGGGAGGGGAGGACATGGTGATGGGAGGGGTGGGCGTGGTGATGGCAGGGGACGACATGCTGGTAGTGAGATTGTGGGTTCCTCGCTAACGCGTGGTTGTGCGTCGGGACCATTACCAAGACAGACCAGCCCGTCTGAACCCCACCCCTGATGCTTAGGCGGAAAGGGCAGTTGCATTTCTTCGTGGCACGCCGTGGCCTTTGACTCGACGATGACGATTCTCCTGTGCTAACCCGTGGCCTATGCTTGCCGTACCTCTCACACGTTAGTATTACTTCACCGTCGTCTCGCTTAGTCTGTCTGATTAGATAAATATTATTAGCCTCTCCGGTGCGAAACGCATAACCAACCGCCTCCTCTGCATCGCCAAAGATTAGGCTACTATTAAATACATGACTTGTGTCTACGTTCGCATCCTCGAATTCATCATCGTTATCACCCTAAGCAGAAAAACGTCGTTATTCATCAAGTGCTACTCGTAAACCCTAATACTACGTACTTTAGAATAAATCACACATAAGCCATCAAAATAATCAGCAAAGTATATCATCGTAAAGTACATGAAAAGACAAACGCAACGGCGCAAACGGATCGAAAAACGGAGCAATAACGAAGAAGATACAGCGATTTGAAAAACGGGCACCGGCGCAGGCGCCGACCTAAAGACGCGGCGCCGGCGTCCGCATCAAGGGATGCGAGCAGGCGCGCGTTGATCGGGTGGGCGCGGGCGCGAGGTGGCCAGCGTGGGCGCGGGCGCGGGTGAGCAGGGGTGGGCGCGGGCGCGGCTAAGCCTGGGTGCGCGCAGGCGCGCGCGAGAAAGAGACGGCGCAGGCGCGCCATTTCCGGGGTGGGCACGGCGTTTTTTTCTTGCTTTTTTCGTTCAGTTTTGTATATATTCTAGCTACTTTTATACATAAATTGCTAAAATAACAACACAAAATACCTCAGAATGAGCTCCTCGTGAGTACTCTTCGCTCCTAACATCATCGCATACTCGTCTTGTATTTCTGGAACACCACCTTCAGCATTTCCTCCATCTTTTTTACTCTTACCGAACAGTTTTTTCTTCAAACTTCCGAAAGAAACCATTTCCTCTCTTTATCTCTCTAACTTTATCTCTCTAACTTTAGAATTTTTGAATTTGAATATGATTTCATATCATATTCAATTCCTTTATATAATGAAATTTGGGGTCACCTTGTAATATATCATAAATTGTGGGTAAATATAGAAATATTTGAAAATTATTGTAGTAGGGGCAAAATAGTCTTTTTCCGACTGAGCGAAGTGAAAACCCGACTGAGCGTAGTGATAACCCAACTAATGGGTAAGTGTCGTCTATTAAGGAAATAACTCGATTAGTGGAGGAACCCTCAAAGGTTAAAGAACACAACGAGCGATCTAATGAGTATTGTTGTGTTAACTGATTTGTTGAGCCCCATAGTTGTGGGTCTATAATGTGTTGTAAGTTTATAGTTTTCATGCATGATTTAAATAAGTCAACCGCATGCTTAGACGACAAATAGTTGTGCGTGGCCCGGTAGTATGCGGGCTGCACGATTACCATACCAGCAAAGGTGCTGAGCCCCCTGGGGGGCCACCCTTTTTTTCCTTTCATTTCAGGTACAAGGAGCTGGAAGCCGTTCGAGAGTATGACGGGGTAGTTGTTTGTACATGGGTAGCCATTTAATTGAGTATGTATTGTAGGTGTAGTAAGACCGAAATTGTTGTCGGCATTAGTTTGTAAATACTCGGTACAGTTGGAATGTATATGTATAATGAATTTTGGTAATGGAAAGGGATTGTAATGTGTAGTTGCTCGGGAATCTAGTCCATCAGACCGATACAATGTACGTGTATTAGCCTTGTTAGACACGTGGGTGGCTAACGCCGTGTAACACCAGTAAGTTAAGTAATGTAATGAGTTGTGTTTTTCGCTACAATTATTGTTAAGTGTAACGTTGTTTGTTGGGGTGTTACACCCTAGCTATTAACTAAACAAATCTGTAGTACCACCCTATATTAACGTGGTGCACATGTGCTCAAGATTGACAAAAAAATTGTAGCATGTATATATGTATACCGGTTATATACTTATACAATCAAAAAAAAGAGAATACGGCAATATACATACAATGAGGTATACTTGCGCTATTCAACAAAAAAAATAAGAGCACACCATGATATCACCGTATAACTATACTATCAACAAGGGAATAAAACATGCTCATCATTATATACACATACATACATAATTATACAAACCGGTATTTATCAAAAAAAAAACCATGCGACCAAAGTCTGTACTATATACCAATAAAAAAACGGTAAGGTGCTTGTACTTAAGCAAATGAAATTTGTAGCAGCCACTATACACATATACCTTTACTATACGTTTATTATATATGCACATGGCTAAAGAATTAATGTTGTAGCACTTAGCATACAATAATAATGATGATTATATACTAATCAAATCAAATGAAAAATCTGTAGCTTCAGCCCATGATTGCCGATAAATCTGCACCAAATAGGAGATAAGATTAGCATATATAAATCATGAAATAAATGCTACAAACTAGATCTAGATCTAGGGTATTAATATACTATGTTTAGACAACAAAATTGTCAAGGAAAGTAGTCTAATTCCCAGCCCATTACCGTGTGGTAACATGGTCAAAAGGAGCACACCTCAACATAGAAAAATCAAAAGAAAGAAACCCAGCAACTAACCACATGACCATGTCTTCAATAATGGAAAATGGTGGCATAATTTCATCCCATTCTACCGTATGAAAACAAGAGAAAGGGAGACTTTGCTCCATTATAAAATCAAAGTAATATACCACTACCTAACTTATTTATTTTCTAGCCTAGCATGATTCAATCAACATGCTCCTCCTTGCATCATTGCCGAAAGGCTAGCTGAAATGGGAGACTTATTGGAGCCTAAAAACAAAAGAAAACATTAAGTTAAGTCCTTACCTAACATAACAATTATTATGTCCACATTTAATTAATCAAATCCTTTCTTTCCTAGCATAAGGCTCACGTAACATGAGCTCTCATTTCATTCCTTGCATTGCCGAAATGGGTGAGCTCCTCCTCTCGTGCTTTCTTCTTTTTCTTTCAAGCTTCTAAGCTCCCTTAATGGAGGTTTAGCTTCTAACACCATTTCCATGTTAACTTCCTAGCTTTCTTCATCAAGTCTTGAAGCAAATAGCAACCTAATACTACTACAAGATTTGGGCTAGCATTTATGCTCTAAGAAGTTGTCTTGAATCAACATTAAACCAAGGAGCATTCAAGGTTAACTTAAGGTATTTTCATGCTTGAAAAATCCTTAAGACATGCTATATATATAACCGAAAATTCCAAAGCATGATTTCTTCATCAATTTCATGAAGGAAAATTGGTTCTCCATCCATCCTAGGAGCACCAAAAATTTAAGGTAAATTCCTAAGGAAAATCCCTTGAAAACATCTTATAAATCTACTTAAGGTCTTTGTTAAGATCCAACTCCTAAACCCCTTCCTTTCTTGTATGGAAACCGAAAGAGAGAGCATCAAATTCCATTGGAGGAAGCTTGGGAATTCAATGAGAAATCAAGTACTTAATCATCCTTGATTAAGAGTAAGTTTATTAAGTTAATCCTTAAATGTTTTAAGCTTTGTTTAAGCTCATAAATTTTGTACAAAAACTTTGTACACACCTCCAAGTTATTTAGGCCGAAATGGTGGGTTATTTACCAAGAAAAATAATTATAACTCTTAAGCTAAAGTTTTTACCATAAGATATAATTTTATGTCACAAAAAAAAATTATTTATGAAGAGTTTATATTATGGCCGAATTATCAAGGAGGAAATTGCTCCATTTTGAGCTAAAAATATGTCTAAGACATTACAATAATTTTTACATGAGATATATGGCTCATATGTATTTATGTATAATTATTATAGGTTACAAGTCAAGTTTTAGAAACTATATGGCATCATATAATGATGGCCGAATTCATTTGGTGAAAAATAGGTTTTAATGAGCTATACATGTATATAAATTCATATTATGAATTTTGGGTAAGTTAAAATTAATTACTAGTGTTTAAATGACTAGTTTAATAAGTTATGTGGTAAAAATGTAATTTTTAGAAAGTTTGGGGAACATAAGATGATTTCCAAGAGTTAATGATGTTATTGGAATAATTATAATATAATATAGTATAAGAATTAATATTATGAATTTGGGTTAAATTAAACAAGTGTTTAAGTATTAGAATAAAATTTTATAAAGTTTTGGGGCTATTTTGTAATTTTTGGAAAGATTAGTGTAAAACCGAGATATATATATATATATTTCTGGGTATATTAATGTATTAAGTATGAAATTAGGCTTTGGTCAAAGTGTTGACCGAAAACTTTGGGTTAAAATGACTTATGACATAAAACAATAAGTTTATAAAAGTTTTGGGGTGATTATGTAATTTATGGAAGTTTAAATGCAAAACCGATTTTGATATGGGGTGAAATCATAATTTATAGAAATATAAGGGTCAATTTGGTATTTAAGGAAATTAAATATAAAAACTAAAGTCTATAAGTTAATATGTAACTATTATAAAGTTTTTGGGGTTAAAATATAATTTTAAGAAATTATATGACAAAGCCAATAATTAATGTGGCTAATTGGTAATTTACAAAAGTTATTGTGTCAAATTATAACTACCGAATTTATAGAGGTGGTTTAGTGAATTAATTAATTAAGAAAATGAAACTATGTAATATAATGTATTTTGGAGTATAATGTAAAGTTTATGAAATAAATGTGGTTATAATATAATAACCGAAAAGTATAGTGTATTTATGGGATTAAAAATACTTGTAGGTCCTATATGGATATTTAGAGGAATTAGAAAAGAAATTATGATTTAAGGATTTATGAAATTAAAACTATATGTTATATGAACAGTAGTAATTTATTTGAAAAGAAATAATGTTATTTGGGGTTAGTTTGTAATTAATAAAAGATATGGGAAAATATGCCCATGCATGACATGTAAATATAATTTGAGAATTTATAAGTTGTTATGTCATCTGGACAAATACAATATGTCATATAAACAATACTTGTGTACATACATGTATAAATATATGTATATAAAAATATATACAAGGGAATTAAATAAACTAAGGAGAATGGTCAATGTGACATACATTAAATCATGGGAATAAATAAAGTATACTACCATGCAATAAAAGTCTTGTAAATAAAGACTATAGGATTTAAGGTATATAATAACTCCTTAATTATAAGTACAGTTAAGAAGTGAAAGAAATAATAACTATGGTAAACCGACCTCACATAAAATGACGAGGGAGTACGTAATCACTTTACGTTACGATAAAAATCTTATACGAGAGTAACATAAATTAACACTCTCAGTTAATCCTATTCTAGGACTTTGTTTGACCAGACGTTGACCGGGAGCTAAACAAGTACAAACTACGGTGAACGGTATGGATTCTTGCAACCTGTTTGCTAACGGATTACACCGGCTTGTGTGCTATCTGTTGTGTGAAATAACGACCACGATAATTGCTTGTAATATGTTGCACTTACGTTTGAGTATCGTTGTGATTATTCTTGTGCACTGCTAAGTATTTTATGTGCGTGAACGATACTAACTATTACGTGCATGTGCCACGCATGCAACTCTACATTACCAGTGGATTAAATACCTACGTGTTATTATACCGAGAACTTGTACTCAAGTTTCTCACTCACTTCCTTTATAAACTATGTTGTTGTCCTTAAACGTGACAACTGACAATACACAACAATATGCTTGTTTAACGTCCTTGTGTGACGACTAACATATTCAATGCTACGAGAAGCGAGGAGCCCAGATGTTTCTGGCCATGCATGCAATTATGGAGGTTGTACCTGTTGCAGGTCGTCCTCAATACAGTATACGTCATGACGGTGGTTTTGGGTGTCGACTTCGTCCACTCACCAGGTTCGTACCGGAATATTCTTGAGGTTGGGAGGAAGGCTACTTTTCTCCCGTTGGGCTAAATACCCTTAACATTTTGTGGTGGGAGAATACTACATTCTCCTGTTGGGCTAAATACCCATATACATATAATAAGAGGCGGCTACGCTAATCTCGGTGGACCAAATCTTTTCAGTACAGGAGTTGACTACGTTCTCTCCTGCGGGAATTATTACCCGACCATTAATGTGAGAGTCTTATCTCGTCTGAAGGATTTATCATACCTGATCCAAATTAAATTACTAACTTGACCTCTGTTGTCATGTTTCTCATTGTGATGTTGTTGACCTTGTATGGCTACTTGTGTGAATTATATATGATGCATGTTTACAGTGTTTGATTAAAATGAACCGCATGCTTACGACCAAGTAGTTGTGCGTGGCCCGCTAGCTTATGGGCTGCACGGGTTCATACCAGCATTATTTGCTGAGCCATTTCGATGGCTATGTTTTTCAGGTACCTGAAGAAAGAAGAGATTACCTGACCGAGTGTAGGTGAGATAGAATTAAGACATGGGATTATTACTATCTGTATCATTTTACAAAACTGTTTCTTTTTCTATTAGCTTTTGTTATTTTAAGCGGTTTGTATTCAGCGCTTAGACTGTATCATTTGTAAGTTATTTTGGAGTTAGCCTTGTTAGTCACATGAGTGACTAACGGCGTTGTAGCACCACCCGTTTTTATGTATTTATTCCGCTGCATTTCCAGTTATCTTTGGGAGCTATCATCGTATAGGTTGATGAGTTTCAGGTTGGGGTGTTACATAAGTTATGAATTAACTACCCATTACCTATCCTATTATTAATCCAATCATTATGTGGTAATAGGTTCTGCACCCTAGTGCCACTTCCATTGCAAGCGTTGATATCTGCTACCCCACTTTCTCAAGACCGAGATCACCTAGACCCGTGGAGGAAAGACGGGAGTACCTTGGCGAGTTGTGTCATGTAGTCAAACTGGGCATGATACTTCTTCGAGAGTTCCTAACCCTTGATGAACAAATCACAATAGTAGATGAGTGTAGAACTTTGGGTAAGGGCTTAGAGGGATTTTATACCCCGGCGTTTAGTAGTGGTTCGAAGATGAAGCTGCACATGATGTGCTTAGGGAAGGATTGGGATCCGCAAGCTAGGGTTTACCGAGAGGTGCGGACGGTAGATGGCGCATCAATACCTAGGATACCTGAGAGTTCCAAACCTTGGTGAGAAAAGCGATGGATATCGCCCAAGACTATGAGACATACCCTTTACCCGACATGACACCGGATGTATGCATCATCAACTACTATGAGAAGGGAGGAAGGCTTGGAATGCACCAAGACCGTGATGAGACAACCGAGTCCATCACCAGAGGAATAACGGTTGTGTCGTCCTCCATTGGCAATGACGCTGAATTTATCTATGGAGACCAGAAGAGGATTGATCTAGCAAGTAAGATCGTCCTCAAATCTGGGGATGTGTTGGTATTTGATGGAGGTTCGAGATTAGTGTATCACGGAATTAAGAGCATTAAGCTCAACACCGCCCCACCAGCTCTAGTGAATGAGACCCACATCCGACCCGACCATGTAAATTTAACTTTCAGACAATATTGATGTAATTCGATAGCTAAGTGTGTAATCATGTTGTAATACCAATTGGATAAATGAAATAAGAGTTTATATGCCTTCAAGCATATGTTTTTCATCTGTTAGTACCATTAATTTCTAACTCCAGGCCACGAAAATGAAAAGGAAGGTCCCTTAAGCATCCTAGATATGGCACAAGACAAGGATTTCGGTAATGTCATCACAGGTAAGACAATTAACAACCGACAATAAATAAGTTAATTAATCCGACTCGATGCAAATGCGAGAAATAATCTCAGGTACCTTTCTTGTCGATGGTGTTAGTGCATCCATATTGTTTGACTCCGGGGCTTTGCACTCGTTTATCTCCTCTACATTCGCGAAGAAGCTAAAGGAAGCCCCCGAATAGCTCTCTAACTTCTCGGTCACTCTTCCTTCTAAGGAAAGAGTTGGATGCACTAGACAGTACACGGGACTAGAGATTAGCATTATGACTGAGACCTTCCTCATCGATCTGATCGAGTTCAAGAATTTGGGCTTCGACATTATTGTTGGTATGGACTGGCTGCAGAAGCATAAGGGCGGCCTACACTACGCAGAGCATCGACTACTGCTGAAGGGGCCGAGCGGCAAGACAGTGTCATACCACAGTGTGAGAAAGGAACCGTCTGTCAAGATCGTGTCAGCACTATCCCTGATGAAGGACATGAGGAAGGGTAATCAGGCCTTTCTCTGTTATGTTCAGGACACGAGGTAGAGTGATGAGATGGACTCCGATATTCCGGTCGTGGTAGACTTCCCTGACTTGTTCCCTGATGAGCTGCCAGACATGCCACCTGTGCATGAAGTTGAGTTCTCCATCGACCTTCTACCTAGTATGGGGCCTATTGCTAAGGCACCCTACCGCATGGCACCTGCAAAGATGAGGGATTTGAAGCTACAGTTGGAGGATCTCCTCGACAAGGGATTCATCTGACCTAGTGTATCTCCTTGGGGTGCTCCAGTGCGGTTCGTCAAGAAGAAGGATGGCAGTTTGAGGCTTTGCATTGACTACTGTGAGTTGAATGCGGTCATGGTCAAGAACAAGTACTCGTTGCCACGGATCGACGACTTGTTTGACCAGCTGAGGGGAGCCAGTGTTCTCGAAGATAGATCTCAGATCAGACAACCATCAGATCAGGATTGTAGAGGGTGATGTCGAGAAGACAGCTTTTCGAACTCGGTATGGGCACTATGAGTTCACTGTTATGCCATTCAGACTATCGAATGCACCAGCCATATTTATGGACTTGATGAACCGCCTCTTTAGAGAGCAGCTTGACAATTCAGGTGTGGTCTTCATTGAAGATATCCTGGTCTATTCTAAGATTCAGGAGGAGCATGAGTTACATCTAAGGCGAGTTCTGAGTATCATGAGAGAGAACCAGTTGTATGTCAAGCTCTTGAAGTGTGAGTTCTGGTTGGACAGCGTGTCAATCCTTGGACACATCATAGCAGCTAACGATATTTGTAGACCCTACCAAGATAGAGGCAGTGAAGAGTTGGCCGAGGCCGAAGCCAGTAACAGACGTCTGTAGCTTTCTTGGTTTGGCCGGTTATTGCCGAAGGTTCGTGAAGGACTTCTCCAAAGTCGCCAAACCGATGACAAATCTCATAAAGAAGGAGGCCCAGTTCTTAAGGTCTGCCTAGTGCAAGTAGTCCTTTCAGACACTGAAGGATCTCCTTACATCGGCACCCATTCTTACTATCCCTGAAGGCACCGATGGGTTCGAGGTATACTGTGATGCCTCTGGAACCGGTCTAGACTGTGTGCTTATGCAACATGGGAAGGTCATTGCTTACGCCTCCCAACAGTTGAAGAAGCACGAGGATCTGGCGCCACTATCTTTATGTTGTGACAGTCACCGACTACTCTGATCACAAGAGTTTGCAGCATCTCTTCACTCAAAAGCAGCTTAACATGAGACTGAGAAGATGGGTTGAGTTCGTTAAGGACTACGACATAGACCTTAAGTATAAGGAGGGCAAGGTGAACGTTGTAGCCGATGCCCTGAGCCGCCGAGCACATTCTTTGTTCACTCTTCTGGTGGCGGGCAACAGTTTGGTCGATAAGATACAAGCTGCACAGGATAGCGACCAGTATATGCATAGTATCAGGCAGAAACTGGTTGAGGGTTGTTTTGAGAGTCAGAAGTATGACTTCTGACAGAGCAACAATGGCATAATTCGATTGAATGGCCGGTTGTGTATTCCAGAGTCTTCTCCTGATCTTGATGGATTTTGTTGTTAGTCTCCCATTGGCTAAGGGAGGACTAAACATGATTTGGGTCATTGTAGATTGTCTTATGAAGGTGGCGAAGTTTGTGGCTATGAAGGATACCTGGAAGGTCCCGAAGTTGGCGGACCTCTTCTAGAAGGAGGTGATCCGGCACCATGGTGTGCCAAAGACCATTGTGTTTGAGAAGGACCCTCGTTTTCTATCTAGATTCTGGGGTCAGATTCAGGAAGCCTCAAGTACAAAGCTGAAGCTGAGTACGGCATTCCATCCTTAGACCGACGGTCAGAGTGAGAGGACCATCCAGACACTGGAGGACATGCTGGGAGCATGTGCCTTAGACTTTCAGGGGAGCTTGTTAGAGCGACTACATCTGATAGAGTTCGCCTACAACAATAACAACTGCCACTCTTCTATTCATATGCCACCGTTCCAGGCGCATTATGGTAGATCATGTAGGACTCCTTTATGCTGGGACGAGGCCAGTGAGACTACGCTTCTAGGACCTGAGTACCCAGAGCAGATTAAAGAGGACGTCCTACAGATTCGTAGGAACATGAAGGCTGCCCAAGATCGGCAGAAATCCTATGCTGACATCAGAAAAGAGACATCGAGTTTACTACTGAAGATAGAGTACTTCTTCGAGTGTCACCCATGAAGGGGATCTTCCGGTTTGGGCAGAAGGACAAGCTGATCCCGAACTACATTGGGCCATATGCGATTACGGAGCGAGTGGGCCAGTTAGCCTACAGACTGGATTTGCCAGTAGAGCTTGGGAGGGTGCACAACGTCTTTCACGTTTCTTAGTTGAAGAGGTATGAGCCCCATCCATCGCACGTCTTAGAGCCAAAGACACTTGAGTTGGACCCCGCTCTGAGAAACGAAGAAGTACCACTCCGCATCCTCAATACGAAGACGAGGGAGACTAGGAACAAGACCGTTAGCATGATCAAGGTTCTCTGGTCGAACCATGACGTAGAGGAGTCTACATGGGAGTTAGAAAACTCCATGAGAGTGAAGTATCCAGCACTCTTCGAGTAGTGGCGGTTATACTTATACGGGTTCGTGGTCAAACCCTTTTTAAGCGGGGTAGAGCCACTTGGCATGTGCATATGTTTATGCACTAGGTCTTGTGTTTTGTATATCTTTGTGGTGTGTTTTGGTGGTATGCTGCGACATACATGATTGTTTTGGGGGTTTATTGTATGTTTGATCTATACATGGTACGTATGTGCCTTAGTGCACTTAGTTGATATATATGTAGTACCCTTGTGTACTTACGGTTGGTTAAGCACCTTGTCTAGTGCTATGCATGAATTGTGCCATGAGTTATGGCTAGGTGAAATGAGATTAGTGCGGTATCGATTATGATACATACAGATTAGGTTTGAACCTAATGGTACATACTCCCTAGTGACTGATTGTCTATGGTTACCTAGTGGAACTTGATTCCTTAGGAAAACTAAATATGAGTAAGGACTTCGGGATGAAGCCTTTTTAAGGGGGGTAGAATGAAATACCCCTAAGGTTCATAACCAAATTAAAAGACAATTCATGAGTTAAGAAGGCTAATAAGCCTTAATAAAACCATGAATCATGAAAACTCCTAGCACACTTATAAATAAATATATATACTCCATGAAGGTTACTAAACCTTATATAAACACATGGACATAAGTAGAGCATAGTAAAGGAGGAAAATCAACCTACAATTGATTTATCATGATATACACAACTTCATGAACAAAGAACTCGAACACTTAAGGAAAAATGTACCTTAAGAAGTCAAAATGACTTGTGAGTAAAATATCACTTACAACACAAGTGTATGCACCTTTGGACATCAAATAACACATGTTAACACATTAAACAAGTCCAAGATACACAAGATGTACAAAAAGAACATCATTATCAAAGGTGAATCAAAGTATACATTTTTACTAGTTATAATGAATAGTAAAGTATACCAATTTCTCAAGAATGCATATTTACACACTTTAGGACAAGGAAATCATGTTGGTAACAAACCAACACATAATATAAGTCCATGTGTACAAGTTATAAGTCATAACATTACAAATAAAGTAAAAAGATAATTATACTCTTGGAGCATAATGTGGCCAGCAAACTCCAACCCCATGGCATCCACCTTGCTTATTTTGAATCAAAATATCTTATTAGAATGAGCTTAGTCACCAATGACTATTCAAGACCCATACTTTTCCATTAAGACTTAAAAGGCTAGTTTACTCTCTTTCCTCCTCACTTCCCTATGGCAGTCGAGAACACTCACCCTCCTCCCTCCTTTATTCTGCAACTTTGGTGCTAAGAGCAAGGTTGGAAGAAAATTAATTCCTAAGGCATAAGGTAAGGTCTTAAGGCACATGATAGTTCATTCTCTTCCTCTTTTCAATATCTATCCATTGATCTAAGATTCAAATCATTTCCCCCATTAATCTAGGCTGAATCCAACTTATAATAAGGGGTGAAATTCAGCTGAAACCAAGTTTTGGGAAGGAAGTAAGACAAAGTCATCCTTAAAGGTAAAAATGTGCTTCTAAGCACCTACCTTTATTTCTATTTGTATTCCGGCTGATTCCTATGAACTAAAACCTCTATAATATTCATATTTTCATACTAGAACCTTAGTGAACTTCAATTCCCTTGCAGGTGGCTGAAATCGCTCCAAAAACCCCATTTAAAGAGGTTAAAAGAGTAAGTGTTCTAGCTTCTGTTTGGCTGAGTTAATCCATCATTTTGGCTTGGTTTTATAAGGGGAATACCACCCTTCATTCTTCTGTAAAATAGGGTTGTGGAACACTTGGGAACAACTTGTGATTCTAAGGTAAAAATCCATGTTTTAAGACCTTAAATCCTTC
Organism: Limonium bicolor; assembly: GCA_023374045.1. Lineage (NCBI taxonomy): Eukaryota > Viridiplantae > Streptophyta > Magnoliopsida > Caryophyllales > Plumbaginaceae > Limonium > Limonium bicolor. The sequence goes on from CM041780.1 coordinate 261,802,994, forward strand.
TTATGGTTAGTTTCTGTTTTGAGATGAACCATAACTTTTCCTCTTTGTATAATTCATGTCAAGAGGTGTATAAACACACCTCCAAACTTCCATGGCTGTTGAAAGAGAGAAACCTAAGTTTAAAGCCATTTTCAAGGTAAAAATCTAGGTTTTTCATGGCTTATAGTTGTTTGTATGGTTAGTTCAGTTTCTAGAACTTAACTATATCTTATCTTGCTGTTAGAACACATTTACGAAGCTGTAGAAATTTCTCCTCAAGCTGCCGTGGCCAAAGCTAGGCTTTAAACACCTTAAATCAAGGTATAAACATCTTAATGTTATGTTATTATACTTTGGGGCTTATGTTATAAAATGTGCCGTGAGTGAACCTGTTTAAATGGTCATTTTTAACTTCAAAAATTACTAGGAATTGTTATAGAAAATTTGACTAATTAATTAAGTGATTAAATAACATAGTTGTCAAATTTAAGACATTATGTGGAAGTTTGGTAATTATTGGTAAAATCTGGAGCAAGGCCAAGAGTTTATAATGTTTTTGATGACATTTAAGTGAAATTTATATTACAAGTTCAAAGTTGTAATAAGGCCATGTCATTAGGCCATTTTATTTAAGTTATTTAAGCTTAAAAGTACATTTAAATTAATTTATGCACTTAGCATAATATTTGGGGTATAAACCTTAAATAAATAAACTTTGGAGGGTTGTCGAAGAATATAGCCGAAAACTAGGTATTAAAAAGAGTTTAAATAAAAATTATAAGTTTTTATAAAGTTTTGGGGTTAAATTGTAATTATAGGAGAGATTGGGGTAATAACTGTAATTACCAAGAGATTGAGGTCAAAACTGTGTTTGGAGGTCAAACATTGACCATATAGGAGACTTTGACCAGATATGATAATTTATTGAATTAAATACTAACTTATAATAAGTTATGTATTAAATTGTAAAGTTATATAATATTTGGGCTGTATTTGGAATTACCGAAAGTTTAGGGTATGAGATGGAGTTTTTAACACCCTTAATCTGTGGGAATTTTTAGAAAATTTATTGGGTTGATTTTGGAGTTAAAATGAACTAGGTGTATAATATATAGTTTATTATGTCATTATTATACTATGCATAATAAAAGGGGTCAAATGGTAATTTAAGAAAGTTAATATGTTTGGAAATAATTCTGGACAATACATGGGTCTGTTCGAATTTTTAAAATGTGTTACAACCATAGGTTATACAAATATAACAGTATAATATCATAATGTAAGATACTTATATATGGTATAGTTGTAACAATATAATAACATTTGGGGTTATTATGTAATTTTTAAAAGTATAGGTGAAAAGAATATAGAAACCGAGAGACTTAGGGTTTGTTTGGTAATTTATGACATATTATAACTATAGCTTATAAATGGTATAATGATATAAATGTATAAAATATAGTTTATGACTATAATATAGCATTATATAAATAATGTGGTGTTTTGTAAATAAAGGAAAACATAAGGGCTGTTACGGTAATATGGAGCATTTGGAAATGAAATTTGTAATATGGTTTATAATATTATAAGGGTGGTAACAAATCTAAGATAGTAATATTCATTATGAAAGAATGAATACATTATAAGAAATACCATATGTTAATAAATGGTCTCATAATTCATATATGTAAATAAATATATGTTATGGAGCAAATTATATAATATGGTTTACTAACCATATAGTATCATTAGTGGAGTAATATAAGATGAGAAGATGTAATTATAAACATTAGATAAGGAATTCTAATGTTATAATGCATCATAAAAAATAATGAACTATATGATTCAAGGTATTTGATATGAATTATATAAGTATTATATACTTGGATAAAGTTAACCAAGATAAATACAACTTGACTTGGTCAACTAAATTGACCAACCTTTGGGTAATAAAAATACTAAGGAGAAGTATATAACATAAGATCAAGCTGTACATAAAATATAGTGACAACTATATAAATATACAATGGTATAATATTGTACATGCGATAATGACTTTATATAACCATAGCCTATAATTAAAGGATATAGTCTGTTAGGAGGTTATATCATAGTCAATAATGTATGACAATATAACACCGACATAGCGAAACCCGAAAACCCAAGAACCGACAGTGGTATAATAACGGGAAATTAATCGGGAATGATTAGTGACGGTACGGGGTATCGTATAGTTCTGTTGCAGAGAGTACTAATACGTAGTATGTACGTATTATCAGATTGTTAGAGACTTTCTCGAGGAGAATCGGATTAGTGTGATAGACATTACGCTAGCATATATTTCGGTGAACGGTATGTTGTTATGTGTCTTGATTGTCTCTAAGGAATTCCTTAGTTCAGACTTCTGTGAAAATCTTGGATAAGATTGAATGTCTAATTGTTTGAATTAATATGCATGAACGGTATATTAATGTTGCTTTATTATTACTGTTGCTCGATAACAGTACTGTTTGTATATATAAACATATATATAAAATGAACTAGCGGCAATGATGCTATCTTATATGTGTAATATAAGGAACGTAAGAATAACATTGTAGAAGAGGATAATAAGATATATATTATCTAGAAGTTATATACAGAGCATTGGTCTATTTAACGCTGTTCTCGTATCTTACACTCGAATGGTATGAATCACCTAGAGACACTAGGTATAAGACCTTAATTAATTAAGGCACACACATTTGAAATGTTGCACTGGATCCCGATGTAATACCCCGAATTTTTGTAACCCTAATGGAAACCATAGTTCCATAGGAATTATTAGAGAACACGAGGAAAACCTAGAGGTCGGGAATCAACCAAGAAACCCTGGAGAAACCCTAATTCAGAAAGTTCCGAAAAACACTGAAATTTCAGGGAGTTACTTAGAGTTCAATAAGCCTCGGTCAACTGTGGTCAAACCTTGGTCAACCTTGGTCTAACCTCGGTCAAACATTGGACAATGGTCAAACCTTGGTCAATGGTCAAATTTGACCATGATGATGCAGTGATGATGCAGTGGTGATGCAGTGATGATGCAGTGATGATGCAGCGATGATGTCGGTATGACATAATGATGATGTAAGCGTCGAGGTGTCAAGAGATGATTAGTTACACATGGTCCAATCAAGAGAAGCCTTGTGTCACCTTCATTAATGAGGGATGGTCACACATGGATGGTAGAGATTTATCCTAGCAAAATATCTACGATCCGACGGCTGTAAGTGAAGACATCTTTCTATTTTGTCTTTATGTAATCATTATAAGGATAAGCCTTATCAAGAACCTTATCCCTTCATTAATGATGAAGATAGCCACTCCAAGGGCTGGTATTAGTCTTAGCCAAGTGTCCATCATCCAAGGGGTTACAAAGGATAAGGTTTATCTCTTTAATCATTACACTTAATTATGAAGTAAAATTAACTCCCATTTGAAGTCCATTCACGCCTATATAAGAGGAGATGGGGGCCTGGCTTATTTGTTATTCTCTACACACTCACACGCCATTATAAGTCCATAGAAGCTCATAGAACACAACACCCACCATTAGAGAAGGAGATTTAAGCTAAAAATCAAGGAGAACAAGATTTCAAGGAGGGAGAAGCAGCTGGTGACCTTGGGCGAATTGGTTGGTGGAAGAAATTGATTCAATTATCTAAGGGACTTGTAAGGTCGTGGCTAAAATGGCAAGGAGAGTCCAGGTACCAACTATGCACACCATTTCTTTCTTTAAACCCTGATTTTGAGCTTTAACTCTTGTTAATGGTAACTTACGAACCATAGATGATCTTGAGCTGAAATATTGACAGTGTTCTTATATAGTCTATACTAGACTACGCTCTAAAATTCAGGTGAAAATACCTTTGGGAAGTAGGATAATTTCTAGGAAACGTTTAGAAAGGGAAAATGTGTTATAAGACTCCATGAGTGATTTCAATGAGATTTTGTTGAGTTTGGTGTGTTATTATACCTATATGAACTCCTACTAATGGATTATAGGTGGTGGGAACTCGTGGTTAGACATAAAAAGGCTAGGTTAAGGTGGGAGGGCTTAAATGGTGCTTTAAGCCGTGAGACTTGGTTAAATAGGTTTCCAAATTCATTTTGCCTTGAAATTTTGAGGGTAATACTATATTGTGAATTTAGATCCATGGTCAAAAATTAGGTCGAAACTCATTTGGGGAAGTCATTCGAATTATTAGGAAGTGATTTGGGTTAAAGGTATGTTTTAAGCTTGTATAAGTGTAATTGTGTGTTAGTTATTGGATTTAATGGTTTATCTGGTCATTATTGTCCTAATATGACTTGTGGTTGAAGTTTTAAGAGATGGTGAAGTGTAAAATATATATAAGGAATCCCTGTAAGGTTATATATGTGTGTTTTGTTGCTTGGTTTACCTTGAAAGGTTTGAAATGATATTGTTTTGACTATTTATCAGAAAATATGATGTGGATATCTTAACCCCTTTTCTAAGGATGATTGTGTGTAATATTCATCTGGAAGGTTTTGGAAGTGATTTTTTGAGTTATCCTCGTGTTGAATGTTGATTTATGACTGATAAGAGATTGAGCTGGTTTCTGGTGAGTGGATGGTATATTCATGGGAGGAGCTTATTATTACATGAATTGTGAAGAATCTATTTAAGAGTTTTACTAATTATGTGTATCAAGATTATGAATGTTGGATTGGAAATTGTGTTGTGTGTGATACTATGTGATGGTGGAATTGCTGATTGGTTGGATGGTGATATTGAGAAAGGCTGTGGTTAGCCTCTTTGTGAAAAGCTATTTGGGCAACTAAATATTAAGTCATTTTATGGCTTGCCGTATTGGCGACTGATTATTAGACTCCTACCAATGAATTAGGGTCGTCCTATGATCTACTCTTTGAGCTATGGTTAGCCTTAGGGGGTGTGCACACTTAAGGACATAGGGCCAGAGAATTGAGAGTTGTGGATTTCATTTCGTGATTCCAGTGGGGTGTTGAGATTAACCGATTCACGAGGTACGAATGTGATGATAATCCAAGGGCAGGTAAACTATGCTTGGGTGATGCTTACTTGTTATGCAAAGAGTTTTAAAGAGAGAATGAATTTTACAGGGTGTGATATTTGTTACTCAGCTTTGCTGACGTTTTCTAGTTTGTGCCTTGTGGCCCCTTTTTGTGATTGCTTGTTGGCCACAGATTTATGTTTATGGTTGCAGGTGAAGTTGATTCTTTGTGTGATATTGCTCTCGAGCTTGGGACAAGGGAAACGCGCCAACATAACTAGGAATTTTATTTATTTGTAAGTGGCAAACTCCTTGGAGAATGTTCCGGGAGTTAGGTTGTAGGTGGATTAGCCTTAGCATCCACACTAGTTGGTGTGGGTGTGGCGGTAGCACTCCGGTTGGGCTTAGGTGTTATTTGGTCTTCCGCTGTAAAATATTATAGAGACTTCTACAAGTAAAAAAAAAGGTGTAAAAACCGGGGTGTTGCACCCGAGTTATACTTAGGATTAGATTAATGACCTTAGTCTGCAGTGTTATGGATATGATACTGCGACGCGATGGTATAAGTAAATCCAAGAGGATGTGGCTCTTGGTGCACGCTGTGATCACAAAAACGATACCAGGATGTCCGCGTACGGGTCCGTAAGTATCAAAAGAAATTTCCACAAACTAGAATGGTTCGTTGGTCGGAGACTCTACCGCTAGAGTAGCTACTGTCGTGGGTGACCCGCCATAAGATATGGATAATATAGAGATGCGTCGTTTTTACGAGACGTTGTCATTAGGCATAACTGAACAACTTACGAACAGCTACATAGCTCATATTTAGGTGAACATTATTGGGGCTTGAATGCCAACACGTGAATCTATACTTGTTTATAATTCTCGTTATTTCGCCTTGTTGTTTATTGCTTATGCTATATGGTTATGTGTTGTATGAAACACATGTAAATGGTTGTTTAATTGTATGGCTTTTACTGATAATTTTTTTACAGTTTAAATGTTAAACCGGTATTGCATGTAAATGAATCTCATGCTCTCAACCAATTAACTGGGGTTCCGATGGGGCATGATAGGCATGTAATAACATACTCAGCAGGGCTGATTCCATACCACAAACCATATTATTTTCAGGCGAGTAGCTGATTGTCGATGCGCGGCGCGACCTTTTGTTTAGCGGTATATTTTGGTATGAACTTGTACGGTTATTTTGGACTCGGGTTTTGTGAACCGAGGTGTATATATTTTTAGACGCTCACGTGTACGGACTTGTACGGGATGGACAGATGTTGTATTACTTTTGGTATATTTAAACTGCTATCTATCTCTTGTAGTCACTGCGGGAATATGTTTCATATTGTGATCATCTTGAAACACGTTATTACTCGTATGGGCGAGTAAGAACGGTAACACCAGTAGTTCGACAGTCTTTTAATTACCGCTGCGATTTAATTATTTAAGTACGACGATTAGACGGGAAGTTATGAGCCGTATTAGTAGGGGTGTTACATCTCCTGTCAGAAGGTAAAATTTGAAAACAAGAGGATGGGGGCTTATTACAACCCTTGGAAGTACCCAAATGGAAGTGGGATTTGATAGCAATGGATTTCGTAGTGGGGTTACCTGTAGTTAAGGGTGGAATAAATCAGATCTGGGTCATAATTAACCAACTCACGAAGGTTGCTCAGTTTATACCGATGAAGAGCACCTGGACTATGGACCAACTTGCAGATACTTATATGAAACAGGTGATGAGATATCATGGTGTTCCATAGTCTATTTTGTCGGATAAGACTCCAGGTTCCTGTCTCGGTTCTGGCAACAACTACAGGAAGCCTTGGGTACCAAGCTTAAGTTGAGTACCGCCTTCCACCCGGCCACGGATGGACAGGGTGAGAGGACCATCCAAACCTTGAAGGATATGCTCCGAGCTTGTGTGATGGATTTTCAAGGCTCTTGGTCGGATAATCTACATCTAGTGGAGTTTTCATATAATAATTCCTACCATTCTAGCATTAAGATGGCCCCATATGAAGCACTTTATGGCAGGAAGTGCAGAACCCCTTTATGTTGGAGCGACATCAGTGAAACCTTAACCTTGGGACCCCAATTGATTGAGGATACCATGAATCAAGTTTGGTTAATTCATAAGCGTATGAAGGCTGCCCTGGATCGTCAAAAATTGTATGCTGATTCGAAAAGGAGAGTAGTGGAATTTGAAGTGGGTGATAAGGCATTTTTTAGAGTCTCTCCTATGAAGGGGGTGACTAGATTCAGAAAGAAAGGAAAGTTGAACCCCAAGTTTAACGGACCATATGACGTTCTGGAGAAGGTGGGAAATGTAGTTTATATCGCTTTGCCTATGGAGCTTGAGAGAGTGTATAATGTCTTTCATGTATCTCAGTTAAGGAAGTACATTCCTGACGCCTCTCATGTGCTCCAACTAGAGGTGCTAGAATTAGAGCAGAACCTTGCCTACGAGGAGTACTCTATCAAGGTCCTGGATACAAAAACCAGAGACATAAGATCGAAGTCAATCCGAATGGTCAAAGTGTTATGGTCTAACCATGGCAGCGAGGAAGCTACCTAGGAGGTGGAAAAGGATATGAGAAAGAAGTATCCTCAGTTGTTCGAGCAGGTAACGTTTAAAGTTGTGGGTACTAAGTTCTTTGAAATTTTACAGCAAGAGGACCCTAAAGGTCAGGGATAAACACAACCCTTCTCTTTTTGCCTTGAGTCATAGCTTCGAGGACGAAGCTTTCTTTTAGGGGGAGATGTTGAAATACCCTGAATTTTGGGCTAAGTTATAAGCATATATTATATTTAATACATTGGGTTGATTAAGGCAATTAATTAATAATATTGGTATATTGATAGTGGAGAATTATTAAGTAATGAAAATTATTTCCAAAGTGGAGATGAGAGCAAGTGGGGAGTAAATAAATACAACATCATGTTGTTTAGACGTGGGATATTCTCTTTCCAATTATTTCCTCCCAACTATTTCCCTACCTAATTATTTTCTTTTCTTTTCTCTTCCTTATTTTCTTTTCTTCCTTCCCTTCACTTTCTTTTTCCTTTTACCGACAAATCACGCTCTCAACTGATCTCCCTCTCTAAGCTCACCCTACCCATCTTCCTCCCCTCACGTAACTCTCATCTCCCATTGTTGGTGTCAATTGAAGCTAGATTGAAGGGTTAGGATATCTAGGAAGGTAAGAGTATTTATTGTGAATTAATTGTGGCGTTGAGTTATTGATTGGTTGTATGGCAATTGAATTCTAGATCCCGAGTTCGTCGACGGGAATTGCTAGGTCTCCATGATCATCATCTCGTTGTGGGCGTAGTTCCAGGTAAACTACTGCTATACATCAATCTCTGTGTGAATCTCATGAAATGCGATGGTATTTATGAATGTGGAAACCCTTGTGGTTGATTATGGAATAAAGGGTTTGTGAACTAATTTGGGGTTTTTGTGATGGTGATAATAATTCTTTTGGATTGGTGTTAATGACCATTAAGAACCTTCACTGGGATTCATTCGTACACACTTGTACATTGATATGAATATTTACGCCGCGACCACTATATCGTAGTTAAGCTCTATATATCTACTCCTTTAGGTCAGAAGTACTTTTTGGGGGGTGTGCACACTTAAGGACTTAGAGTGAGGTGGAATTGTTTTTTTTTGTGGCCCCTCTAGTTCGGGTGTTCGTTGGTGGAAATTAATTAGTTTACGACCCTACTTGTTTGGGTGTTCGTTGGTTGATTTGGTGGCCAGTGAAGGGGGTTCTCTAATTGAATGAGTTTGGTATGGAATGTGTTGACTGCAGGTTGGACCCGATCTCTTGTGAATGGAACTGGGTTTGTAATGTTTGTTTAAGTAAAATGTATTTCTTCATAAACTAGTAGTTTACTCACTGTCAACTGACTGCGTGAATCTTTTGTGTGTTTATATATTTTCTGCCGCAGGTACTTATGATTGAAGAACGGGTTGGGAATTATGTCGACACATAGATTGTAAGGATAGACCACCTAGATATTAACCACGTCATTGATTGAATTGATTTTTGGTACTGTTTGTATTCCAGTTTGAAGTTTGATGTTTAGTATGTTTTGGGTTCGATGGATAGCCTTAGCACCCATGGATGTGGGTGTGATAGTAATATCACGGATTGTTTATTACGTTGTGGGTATTCTAAATGGTTTTTAGATTGAATCCTGAGGAAACTCCCTCTGAATGCCTTGGTTTCAATACCTGAACACTTTGAGTTGTTAATGAACACTTTCAGATGTTGAATTTGAGTTTTGGGACTTGTCCGAATGTCTGTCTGAACGTGTAAGTTCGGACAGGTCCCGAACTAAACTTGGATTTCTACAGAAGGGTCTGTCCAAACATCTGTCCGAACTTGCATGTTCGGACAGCATGCGAGGACGGGTTCAACATGTAAGTCTCAGCATTGGTCTGAACTTACATGTTCGGACCAATGTTCAGACCACGTAGATTTATTTTATCGGAACTTGTGTCCGAACTTAGACGTTCGGACACATGTTCGGACGCCGTTGATTTCAACTCTCAGCTTGTGTCCGAACTTCAAAGTCCGGACACAAGTTCGGACAAATGCTTTGGGCTCTCGGACCTCGTCCGAACATGAATGTTCGGACTTAAGGTCGGTGAAATACCCTGAACTTAAATATAGTGATTAAAATAATCCTAATACATATTTAAGGGCCTAATGGTGCCTAAGTAATATTGGTAAGGAAAATAAATCCAAAAAGAAATAAAGAAACGCTTAAAAAGTGAAAACGCTAAATAAGCGTTAAATAACCATAGGAGGTACGAGACCTCGGTTAGCGTATTATATGGATTTCTAAGGCTTAATAAAGCCAAAATAATATATGGGAACAACTCCCGAAGAAAACGGATCCAAATAATGTATTAAAACGCTAATAGAGCTTTAGCGCACGTTTTTCGAGAAAACCCAAAAACATGATTTGTAGTGGTCAAACGAACCCGTAAAAATTATAAATCATTAAATAACAATAATTAAGCATTAATGGAAGCTTAATAACCAATAAAATTAAAGAAACGAGAAAATTCCGGAAACGGGCCCGGTTAATGAATAGTATCGAAACCGGGTAAAATAACGAGCGTTTTCTGTAAAAGACGAAAAACGCTCCAACTAGTAATATTATAGAGGGCCGGTTTTAATAAGTGATTCATCTCCTCACACACACAATAAGTAAGTAAAGAAAGAAAGAAAAAAGAAGAAGAGAAAGAAAAGTACATAAAGCAAAAAGCACTCACCTTTTTCTCTCACCCCTCATTTCACTCATCTCTCTCCTTCCCTCCTCTCTTCCCCACCGATTTCTCTCTCTTTCTCCCCATGAGGCTGGTGATTTTGAAGCTCCACCAACATCCATGGCTACCTCAATTCTCCTTCATGCTCTAGCCTCATGTGACCTCCAAATACAATAATAATTGCATATTCTTACTCCCCTCATCATTCTCTACACTTCCCTCTTTTTAGAATTTCAAAATGAGGAAGTTTATCTCCATGGGTTTTCCCCATTCAAAGAGAAAATAGCATCAATGGGTAGCTTGGAGTCTCCTTTCTCCATTAAGGTAAAAATCTTCATGAAAAACTCAAGTTTTCCCCATCTTCCTTTGTAGCCGATTTTTGCCCATTATAATGCTCTATTTTTCTCTCTCTTTTGAGCATCAATTCAACCTTGCAATGGTGATGGAATCATCTTCTTGAACCAAGGGCTAAAACCCCTCCTAAAACACTCCAAAGGTAAACCCTAGAATTTATGTTTTAAACATTTCAATGAATTAGTATTAATCTAAGGGTTAGTATTTTAATTATATCCTTTTTGAATTCAATGGGTGATGGGAATGGAGTTTGGCAACTCCATTGCCCACTTGACCGATTTTGTGCAAGAAAGAGAGAAGGAGGAGAATGGGAAAAGAAAGAAGGAAATTAAGAGCTTAAGGTAAGAGCTCCTTCTTAATGCTAAATTTTAATGCCTCAGAGTAATGGGAATGGGTGAACTAATTAAAGAACCCAAAATATTGTATTAGTATAGTAGTAATGGAAGTTTGAGTATTTGTGAGCAAGTATTTGGATTGTAGGCCTTAGAGCCAAATAATTTATGTATGAGTATTGGGATTGTTGTTTGATGGAGTATTGATGTATTGAGAATTGCTTTGATTGCTGGTAGGACCCTTGAATGGGTGTGGCTAGTTAGGAATGGATTTGATGAGAAAGAATGTATGTGGAGACGTTAGAATTGTAGGTAAACTATGGCGAAATTTTAGTAGGAAAATGTGCATTTATGGATGGCTTGGTGAATGGGAGAACCAAGGTATGTATTGGGTTAAGTAGAGAGGTTTAGTATCCATGGATTGGTAGTAGTAGTGTGTGAATAAAAGAGTGAAAAATCTGTAGCAAGAGGTGTTGAAATGCAGAAATTTGGAATAATTAGTTTGCAAGACTTAGTAAAATGAGTGTTGGACTTGTGTGTTGATGGTGTAGTTGCTTGGGAATGAATTGTAGTGGTAACATGGAATTAGAACCAAGTGCAAAAATGCAAAGAGAGGTGTAGGAATGCACAAGTGTGCAAAGTGTGAAAATGAGAATGGAAATTTGTAGAAATTGAGCAAGAAGTTGAGTAAGTATTGGACCATGGATTTAAGGAGTTTTAGTGAGTGTTTAAGTATGTTTAAACATGTATAAAACATGTGGAAAGAATATATAATGATTGGATGTGGATTAAGGGTTGATTTGGGGTTGAAAAATCATCCTAGTAGCAGTTTTTAGCAGGGTCTGGGACCTAGGATATGTACCAAGTCTTGGACCGCACCGAAAATAAGCCCGAGACAGGTGGTCCGGGACCTAGGTCCAGGACCAAGTCCCGGACCAATAATGAAAATCAGCCGAGAGTATTGTTCTTGTATGGTTCGGGACCTTGGGTCCGGACCAAGTCCCGGACCACCCCTAAATTGTTGCAGAATGTGATTTTTAGGGTTTAAAACATGAGGGATTTATGGGTAATGGTTTTAGAAGTTGTTAAGGCCTTTTTTGGTGACCTTTAAAGGCCCTAAGAAGTGTAAACAAGTATGAGAAGTGATTAAGAAAGTTGACAGTACAAGAACATTAAGTTAAACCGAAATAACGGGTTAACGGGGTAAGTACGGGAGTAGTAATCATGTATGTATTGTAATGCTTAATATTAATTGAATCATTTGACATGTAGTCATTGGTTCAAGAATAAGGATCCAGGAACAAGAGTGAACCAAAAGAACAAGGGAACACCGGTAGAGTAAATCCCGGTGAAAGGTATGATTTCTTCATGCTCTGTATCCTAACCTGGTTACCCCGATTTGTGTGCTTATTTGATCACCTAAATAAGATAAGTGCATGAATCGGACTTTAATGCACTTACTTGTGATTGTTTACATTTGTTCTTGCTATTTTGTCTTGAACATTTAGTTTGTATAATTCATGAAATGAACTGATGAAGATGAAGTGTGTATGTACCTTGTAGTGTACTTGTGTAATGTATTGTACCTTGTATGGATGTGGACGTAAGTAATGTATTATTGTGTGGCTTGGATGTGTGCCTTCTACTAATTCCTAACTACCTAACTCCTAACGTTAGTATTGAGTAAATTGGAATGAGTAGAAGTCCGACATAGTTTCGGCCACGCGTGAGGATGAGGAGACATAAGAGGTTGGATCCGATTCCTGGCTCTTAAACTTTTCCACGGCCCAAACCCCTTAATTGGGTAGCATCCTGGATTGGTGAGCAAAGTAAAGCCCGGTGATGGGACGGTGTAGTCCCTGCCTGGAGGTCCCGACGACTTAACTTGAGTAAGTAGTAAGTAAGTAAAGTATTGTATGAGTAATGGTATTGGCTGGTGTAAGTCATTGACCCCGAGTAAAAGAGTAATCTCCACCCGATTAACCCGGGTGGGCAAATGGAGCTTACAAGTATTGTGTACGTATTGCGTACGTGTATTTCGGTAAAGGTAAGTAAGTATTGGTTGACTTGTGTTGTCTTCCCTGTATGTAGTGAACTGTGTGTACGTATCCTTGTGTAGTATTGTAGTAGTATGAATGAAAGCATGTGTGTATGTATGTATTTGTAAAATGAACTGCATGTATTCGACCTAAGTAGTCGGCGTACCCTCGCTAGTACGCGGGGTATGCGGAAGTCATATGCGGCGTAAGCTGAGCCCCTTGGGGCAATGTTTTTATTGTACAGGTACCGAAGCAACTAAGGTCATGGTAAGAGACCGGTGGTTATGCGTAGTTTGCTAGGAGAGAATGGTAGATAGTAAAGGATTGTATAAGGATTGTAGCCTTGATGTAGAAGTGTACCAAGGGGTACACCATTGTGTATTTAGGAAGTATGTAGTGTGAGGAATGGGTAGATGCTAGACTCTTAATGAGTATGTATGAAATTGAAAGAGGTATTGTATTTGGATAAGGATTCTAGTAAACTCGGTGTATTATGTTGTATTGTAATTATAGGTATTGTATCGAATGGAGCATTGTAGTACTTGATTGGTAATTGGAGTATGTGTTGTAATTGTGTAGTACTCCGATATTCCGGTCCATCAGACCGATGTGTATGTAGTAGTAGGCCATGTTAGTCACGTGGGTGACTAACGGCATTGTATCACCCACCGTTGTGTAAGTATGTATCCGCTGCGTGAGTATGTAAGTACGAGGTAATTGGACGGTAAGGATGGTATTAGCGGTAGGGGTGTTACAAAAAGTGGTATCAGAGCGAAGTATCGCTCTAATGACTGGAAATACCGAGTTTAGGAAATACCGAGTTAGGAATTAGAAGCTTAGGGCTAAGGGCTGAGTGATATCATTAGTGATATGCTAGTTAGGAACTCCCGATGAGTACCGGATACCTACAATATCAGTCCCGCCCACCGCAAACCCTATTGTATAACCTATAAAGAACGCCAGAGAGGAGGAAAGTCCTCTCATACTCGGGAAAACCCGTTCTGGCAGTTGTGAAACCACCGTACGGTAAACAAGAACCGACATATAGTAGATTCCAAGAAATGGAAGTCCCGGAGATGGTTCCCGGTTGAACAACAATACCCGAACTTAATAGCGGTTGAATGAGTACTCCAACCAGAAGGAGGCTACAACTTACAACAGCATGGGGTGACATGCTAAGCAGTCGCGAAACCTGGCTAGTAAACCAGCAGCAGAAAAAGAAGCACTAAGCGTGCAGCAGAGCGAAAAAAGGAACTGTAATAAAACCCGAGACACAAGTCTCCGGGACAGTAATAGCTAAATAGCACCATCAACGGTATGCCAGCTGACTAAGGACATAGTCGGGAGTGGCTAACTCCAAAACTGCAACGCCAAAAAGGTTACAATACCTGGCCAGTATGCTTACACAGCTACAAGAACTTTCACGGGATATAATCCGATAGGACTACGGAAGTAGTGCCTAGGCAAGCTAAGGCTCAATAACCACGGTAACCATGTGGAAACTAGCAACGAGGAAAAACATAACAACAAACAGATAGGGAATCTCCAAGGATTTGAGGAGCACCCAGATCAATGACAGCCATGTCAAACTCACTGAGAAGTTGCTCAAAAGATTAACTAACCTAAGTAAAAGATCAATAAGATCAAGGGAAGAGGCAACAAGACTACCAAATACGAGTGGAAACCATACCGTGACCGGTATAGGTTTACCCAAAAAACCACCAGTACCACGCACTTGCCACGGCAAGTGCAGTAAGAACAGAAACATGTAGAGGAACTCTAACACACCACAGGTACATAGTAATGTACCGTGACAGCAGTGAAACAACTATAGGATCACAAATCCTGAAAGCTAGAAGAATAGAACCTTGGAAAGGCCTAACGGCCCAACCATTGTATTAAGAACTTGCCAGTCAGCGAGGAGCTGGACATGGTCAAGACCTCAGAACATGGCCGCGCCATGAGAAACTTCTTTTAACACCGAACTGTTATTTTAAAACCCAAAGATTTTTTCTTTCAAAACCATAACCCTTCTTTTAAACCTTGGATTTTAAAACCAAACCAACAGAATTACGGTGAGTATCATAGAATGATACAAGAGGAGTTGACAATAGAATACTTCACCTAGGGGTGTGACGAACACTACGAGTGTACCCAAATATGGGATGTGGGACGACTGCACTCCGAAGGAGCTTGTGGGCCTGACAGATAGTCTGGTAAGTGGCAACATATCAACAAGGTACCCCACGTATGTATACATGTAGTGCACGAAACACGGGAAGTAGTCAACTTCGTTCTACGGACCATGAGTAAATTTAAAGTAGAACAGTTGGACACCACAGAAGATAAAGGAGAAGGAACCCAGCTAAGTAATAAGTACAAGGAACTCAGAGAATCCATCTGAAGATAAGGAATGAGGACTAGGAAGTGCAAAGAGCACAGACTATAAGTATAGACATTGGATATGTCTCAGAGTCTTCAAGCAAATACATGACAGCTGGACAGGACACCCAGCCTGAACACAGTAAGGCAAATGCCTAATGTGAACGCCACGATGCTCAACAAACGGGACGGAGTTCTCAAGAGCAATCACAAGATAACCACGGAGTATAATTCATCATTGAAGAGGATATTAAACCTAGTCTTAAGCACTAGGAGGAAGTATAAACAGTCTACCCAAGAACGGGAGACGTTATAACCCTAAAGGGAATAACTTAAACTACAATACCACAAGGCGGTATAGTAGACACAACCTATCATAAACACTAGCCCGATGTAACGGCGTACCCTAACAGCACCCAGGAGCAATCCGTGAAGGGTGTCTGAGTTAACAACAATCGAACAAAGTGTCCTGATAAGAGCACGGGAGCTAGAACGAACACTCGGTTAGGACACCAAAAGGGTTTCACTTAACAGGAAATACCCTCAAGCGCAAAAGGCATTAATTGACACAGATTGCCAAAAGGGCCTCCTATGAACGGAAGCGTGATGTCACGACTTGCCATGGAGCCCGGTAATACCACCAACCCGGTAATGGTATACAAGGAGTGGAAACACGTATAAACAGCTTGCAAAGAGCATAGCTTACAGCAATAGGGCTCAAAAGCCATAAACCATTTATGTTATGTAAATTTAAACGGTTGCAAAACCCATACCATTTAATAACAAGACTTACAAGAAATATTGCTTTATACGACAGACAGATCGACAACTGAACCACCCAAGTTAAACCCAACATAATGAGTGGCTTGGAGTAATGGCTATCCCAATGTCACTGTCACTAGAGCGTTAGTCTAGTATACAGTTGACGAAGCCTTTAGTTACCCTTCATGCCTTCTGTAGAAATGGTAACACAGAGGCATAGGAATCATAATAATGTCAACTATGGCCTAGTCCACACTTGGACACTACGAGAAACCCGAGGAAACATACCCCTCATTAATCAAAGACCACCAAGATAGTGATGATGTGAACCCTTAGGAAAGGCTCCCATCTATCATTACAACAAGCTTGTGCATGTAGATGTTGCCAAGAGGCGATCGAACAAGGAAAAGAAATTTCCAAATCAGTATGACTTAAAGGAGTAAGTATAATCCGTATGCACCGAAGCATACGGTGAACCATTGTATGAATACTAACATAGTAAACCTTGTCATGAGACTTATGAGCGAACACAAACCTCTCAACAAGAACCTTCATTTATCAGTGATAGAATGCTCTCCAACTGGAGAACGGGACCAGAAAACCCTTGAAGTTTCTTGGGATGTCCCGGTGATGTACATACAAAAGTAAAACCGCATAGCTGGAGCCTATAACCAAAGCTCAGCACTGGGAATACAGTAATTGTCAAAAACAATCAATGTGAATGCACATCGAACATCACGAATGACCAACGCTCAAGAGAGCTTGTAACTCGATAAATTATTTCATCCTTGGTCAACCAAGATACTTGGTAAATTGTGTCATGAATGATGAAGGAATGTGAGGTAAGCTAACCTACACATGAAACCTGAATTGAAATGAAACATCTTCACCTTGGGAAGATAGTAACATTCACACGAACAGAGGAAATCCTCGGTGTATTCACACCATAAGGAAATGGTGCCAACGACAATGACAATGAGTAAAGATAAGCTACCACAGTAACGGAGACCGTAAGAACAATGTCGTATAATGAGTAAGAATAGGGTGCGCAACAAGCGACCGCTATGAGGAAGTAGTTAGACAATGACACGGAGTACGAGTATGAGAAGACAGGCAGAAATATTCGTTCCTATTACATAAGTGACTTACTGCCAAGCGTTTACGCCTCTGCACTCTGTATGACTGAGTGTTTTGGTATTGCACTTGCCCAGTGATGATCTAGTGGGATAGCTAGGAATATGGAAAATGTAAATCACAGTAAACCCTTCTTTTCACCAACAAACATGGCATAAGCCAGTTAAGCAAGCTTAGCAACAAACCGTGCGGCCTAAGGCCAAAGAAGCACGAAGAGTGTAAAACACACTAACAATCACAAGATGTGAATTCCATTGGAATAAAAGGTGAAAGGAAACTTAAGAAAGTCACTAGAACCGACGCATAGAAAATGCAAGGTCATACAAGTAAAGAACACTTGTACTGAACCAGAACAATTGGTATAATTCAGAAGCTATTGACAATAGAGGAAGCACTATAACTAAGCAGTGACTTAACCTCACCCGACAATAAGTCGGAGGAACTTAGTGAATAATCGTGGGAGTACGAATAGTATGTATAATAGATTACCAGAGAGAGCTGGTTACAATCTAAAACTTATAGAGTTCAAGCACGGTGAAAAGAATACCACACTTGTTTAATAAACCTTATTCCCACAATAGAGGGATAAAAAGGCGATGTGTAGCACATTAAGGATAACATGAAGGGTGACTAACCCAAGTTATCAGGGTTGCACAGTAGAAGCTAGTGGGCCCTAGCTAAGAAATTTAATACAAATAGTAAGTATGAGAGAGTGGCTATCAATTCCTTGAAGCCTAATAGGCTAGAACCGAATTAATTATGAGTTAAATAAACTCATATAGGAATTCTTGGTGCAAGGACTAAACCATTGGTATGGTTAAGACCCTTTGACTAGAGTACATTATGTAATAGATCGTAGGGAAGCTAAAATGCTTCAGAATGCCCGAACTTAGTAAACCAATGTTCAATAATAACATATGGTAGATTACGTGGGCGTAATCCCCTTTAAGGGGGGTAGAGCAAAAACCGCTTAATGTAAGTTTCATGAATAAAACACATAAACTACAATGTGCATAGCACAAATGAGAATCAAATTGATGATTGGTACTATGTTAAATAAACATAAGTATTCATTCATATTGTAATTGTGGTAATTAGGCACAAGAGATGCAAATACCATAACATAAGTTGGTATAAAACCGATGTAGAACCTAGAGGAAAGTGAGTTCCCTAGGCGACTGTTGTGAGACAATTGAGAATGAGTAGTGGATGGAGTTCCATAAGTATTGTATCCCTTAAAGAAATAGTACAAAACAACTGAGAGTAGTAGATGAATGAAGTCTATGAGTAGTGTATTCCTAGGTAAATTATTTGAAGCAAATTGAGAACGATTAGATTCCGTAGGTATCGTATCCCTTAGCTATAATATTAGAGATGATGGAGAGTAATGAATGAAAGTAGCGAAAATCAATGAAATGAGGTCGTAGGCATTGAATCTCGAAGTAAAGTATTTGGGAGTAGATTGAGGATGATTGATGGACTGAATTCCATCCTTTGGAGTTGTATGAATTTGTAATTATGACTAGGAAGAGTAAAAAGATAGAAAATTGAAATAACTGAATTATTTGATTGTTGAAACTGATGTGGGAAGGCGAACTTGATGCAGATCGAATCAAGGGAAATAGAACACGAATTGGGGTGGAAAGATAGTGCAACACTGATGCTGATCACATCAGGGTCGAATGATTCTTGAAACTCCCCTCAAGTGGTCATAAAAATCACGCATAGGACAGATGTAATGAATATAAATTGGAATTTGGAGTTGTGTGTTTTAGAAAAAATTTCTAATTAGTAGTGGTGAAAGAATCTCCCTTAGACTGGAGAATGAGAATTGTTGGAAGCCCATACCAGAGAACAGTGGTAGTATATCACATTGTATTGTTCCAAGGGCAGCGGGACATAGAGGAGTCCCGTGTCTAAATGACCTGAGTGCCTGCGGTATTGTAGTGTGTATTGCATTGCTTTGGGGATAGCTTTGCACTGTATGTATGTGTAAACCTTGTAATGTGGAACCTGATGATTGGTAGTAATGCGAACTGGAATGGTGGTAGTATGCTTGAATGGTATGGTATGTAGAGACCTTGAGTAATGAATTTGGGAAGTTGTAAGGAAGAATGTATGACCGTGGCATTAGACATGTATGAAAGAGCAAGTATAGTAATCCTATAACCTTGAACAACTTTGAGGACAAAGTTTCTTAAGGGAGGTAGATTGAAATACCCCGAACATAAATATAGCGATTAAAATAATCCTAATACATATTTAAGGGCCTAATGGTGCCTAAGTAATATTGGTAAGGAAAATAAATCCAAAAAGAAATAAAGAAACGCTTAAAAAGTGAAAAATGCTAAATAAGCGTTAAATAACCATAGGAGGTACGAGACCTCGGTTAGCGTATTATATGGATTCCCAAGGCTTAATAAGGCCAAAATAATATATGGGAACAACTCCCGAAGAAAACGGATCCAAATAATGTATTAAAACGCTAATAGCGCTTTAGCGCATGTTTTTCGAGAAAACCCGAAAACGTGATTTGTAGTGGTCAAATGAACCCGTAAAAATTATAAATCATTAAATAACAATAATTAAGCATTAATGGAAGCTTAATAACCAATAAAATTAAATAAACGAGAAAATTCCGGAAACGGGCCCGGTTAGTGAATAGTATCGAAACCGGGTAAAATAACGAGTGTTTTCTGTAAAAGACGAAAAACGTTCCAACTAGTAATATTAGAGAGGGCCGGTTTTAATAAGTGATTCAGCTCCTCACACACACAATAAGTAAGTAAAGAAAGAAAGAAAAAAGAAGAAGAGAAAGAAAAGTACATAAAGCAAAAAGCACTCACCTTTTTCTCTCACCCCTCATTTCACTCTTCTTTCTCCTTCCCTCCTCTCTTCCCCACCGATTTCTCTCTCTTTCTCCCCATGAGGCTGGCGATTTTGAAGCTCCACCAACATCCATGGCTACCTCACTTCTCCTCCATGCTCTAGCCTCATGTGACCTCCAAATACAAAAATAATTGCATATTCTTACTCCCCTCATCATTCTCTACACTTCCCTCTTTTAGAATTTCAAAATAAGGAAGTTCAGCTCCATGGGGTTTCCCCATTCAAAGAGAAAATAGCATCAATGGGTAGCTTGGAGTCTCCTTTCTCCATTAAGGTAAAAATCTTCATGAAAAACTCAAGTTTTCCCCATCTTCCTTTGTAGCTGATTTTTGCCCATTATAATGCTCTATTTTTCTCTCTCTTTTTAGCATCAATTCAACCTTGAAATGGTGATGGAATCATCTTCTTGAACCAAGGGCTAAAACCCCTCCTAAAACACTCCAAAGGTAAACCCTAGAATTTGTGTTTTAAACATTTCAATGAATTAGTATTAATCTAAGGGTTAGTATTTTAATTATATCCTTTTTGTGTTCAATGGGTGATGGGAATGGAGTTTGGCAACTCCATTGCCCACTTGACCGATTTTGTGCAAGAAAGAGAGAAGGAGGAGAATGGGAAAAGAAAGAAGGAAATTAAGAGCTTAAGGTAAGAGCTCCTTCTTAATGCTAAATTTTAATGCCTCTGAGTAATGGGAATGGGTGAACTAATTAAAGAACCCAAAATATTGTATTAGTATAGTAGTAATGGAAGTTTGAGTATTTGTGAGCAAGTATTTGGATTGTAGGCCTTAGAGCCAAATAATTTATGTATGAGTATTGGGATTGTTGTTTGATGGAGTATTGATGTATTGAGAATTACTTTGATTGCTGGTAGGACCCTTGAATGGGTGTGGCTAGTTAGGAATGGATTTGATGAGAAAGAATGTATGTGGAGAAGTTAGAATTGTAGGTAAAATTTTAGTAGGAAAATGTGCATATATGGATGGCTTGGTGAATGGGAGAACCAAGGTATGTATTGGGTTGAGTAGAGAGGTTTAGTAACCATGGATTGGTAGTAGTAGTGTGTGAATAAAAGAGTGAAAAATCTGTAGCAAGAGGTGGTGAAATGCGGAAATTAGGAATAATTAGTGTGCAAGACTTAGTAAAATGAGTGTTGGACTTGTGTGTTGATGGTGTAGTTGCTTGGGAATGAATTGTAGTGGTAACATGGAATTAGAACCAAGTGCAAAAATGCAAAGAGAGGTGTAGGAATGCACAAGTGTGCAAAGTGTGAAAATGAGAATGGAAATTTGTAGAAATTGAGGAAGAAGTTCAGAAAGTATTGGACCATGGATTTAAGGAGTTTTAGTGAGTGTTTAAGTATGTTTAAACATGTATAAAACATGTGGAAAGAATATATAATTCTTGGATGTGGATTAAGGGTTGATTTGGGGTTGAAAAATCATCCTAGTAGCAGTTTTTAGCAGGGTCTGGGACCTAGGATATGTACCAAGTCCCGGACCGCACCGAAAATAAGCCCGAGAGTCATTCCAGCAGGTGGTCCGGGACCTAGGTCCAGGACCAAGTCCTGGACCAATAATTAAAATCAGCCGAGAGTATTGTTCTTGTATGGTCCGGGACCTTGGGTCCGGACCAAGTCCTGGACCACCCCTAAATTGTTGCAGAATGTGATTTTTAGGGTTTAAAACATGGGGGATTGATGGGTAATGGTTTTAGAAGTTGTTAAGGCCTTGTTTGGTGACCTTTAAAGGCCCTAAGAAGTGTAAACAAGTATGAGTAGTGATTAAGAAAGTTGACAGTACAAGAACATTAAGTTAAACCGAAATAACGGGTTAACGGGGTAAGTACGGGAGTAGTAATCATGTATGTATTGTAATGCTTAGTATTAATTGAATCATTTGACATGTAGTCATTGGTTCAAGAATAAGGATCCAGGAACAAGAGTGAACCAAAAGAACAAGGGAACACCGGTAGAGTAAATCCCGGTGAAAGGTATGATTTCTTCATGCTCTGTATCCTAACCTGGTTACCCCGATTTGTGTGCTTATTTGATCACCTAAATAAGATAAATGCATGAATCGGACTTTAATGCACTTACTTGTGCTTGTTTACATTTGTTCTTGCTATTTTTTCTTGAACATTTAGTTTGTATAATTCATGAAATGAACGGATGAAGATGAAGTGTGTATGTACCTTGTAGTGTACTTGTGTAATGTATTGTACCTACCTTGTATGGATGTGGACGTAAGTAATGTATTATTGTGTGGCTTGGATGTGTGCCTTCTACTAATTCCTAACTACCTAACTCCTAACGTTAGTATTGAGTAAATTGGAATGAGTAGAAGTCCGATATAGTTTCGGCCACGCGTGAGGATGAGGAGACACAAGAGGTTGGATCCGATTCCTGGCTCTTAAACTTTTCCACGGCCCAAACCCCTTAATTGGGTAGCATCCTGGATTGGTGAGCAAAGTAAAGCCCGGTGATGGGACGGTGTAGTCCCTGCTCGGAGGTCCCGACGACTTAACTTGAGTAAGTAGTAAGTAAGTAAAGTATTGTATGAGTAATGGTCTTGGCTGGTGTAAGTCATTGACCCCGAGTAAAAGAGTAATCTCCACCCGATTAACCCGGGTGGGCAAATGGAGCTAACAAGTATTGTGTATGTATTGCGTACGTGTATTTCGGTAAAGGTAAGTAAGTATTGGTTGACTTGTGTTGTCTTCCCTGTATGTAGTGAACTGTGTGTACGTATCCTTGTGTAGTATTGTAGTAGTATGAATGAAAGCATGTGTGTATGTATATATTTGTAAAATGAACTGCATGTATTCGACCTAAGTAGTCGGCGTACCCTCGCTAGTACGCGGGGTATGCGGAAGTCATATGCGGCGTAAGCTGAGCCCCTTGGGGCAATGTTTTTATTGTACAGGTACCGAAGCAACTAAGGTCATGGTAAGAGACCGGCGGTTATGCATAGTTAGCTAGGAGAGAATGGTAGATAGTAAAGGATTGTATAAGGATTGTATCCTTGATGTAGAAGTGTACCAAGGGGTACACCATTGTGTATTTAGGAAGTATGTAGTGTGAGGAATGGGTAGATGCTAGACTCTTAATGAGTATGTATGAAATTGAAAGAGGTATTGTATTTGGATAAGGATCCTAGTAAACTCGGTGTATTATGTTGTATTGTAATTATGGGTATTGTATCGAATGGAGCATTGTAGTACTTGATTGGTAATTGGAGTATGTGTTGTAATTGTGTAGTACTCGGATATTCCGGTCCATCAGACCAATGTTTTATGTAGTAGTAGGCCTTGTTAGTCACGTGGGTGACTAACGGCATTGTATCACCCACCGTTGTGTAAGTATGTATCCGCTGCGTGAGTATGTAAGTACGAGGTAATTGGACGGTAAGGACGGTATTAGCGGTAGGGGTGTTACAGTCGGACAGACCTTAAACTATGGTTTTAATACTCATTTGAACTCTGTTTTTTGTACCGTTTGCAGCGTTGTTTTCCTAATCTCTCGTACTACCTTTTGGGGACAAAATCCGGGGTGTTACAGCTGGTCATTGAAATACCCTAGACTTAAATATGGTGATTAAATTATTCTAATATGATATTTAGATGCCTAATGATGCCTAAAGAATATTGGTGAAGAATGTAAAACCAAAAGAAAAAAGAAAACGCTTAAAAAGCATAAAACATAAAAGTGAGTGTTACACAACCATAGGAGGTATTTGACCTCGATTAGGGTCCTAGATGGATTTCTAGTGCTTAATTATGCCTAAATAGTGTGTGGGAAGAAATCCTGAAGAAAACGGATCCATATAGTGGGTTAAAAACACAAATGAAGTCCTAAAGCACGTTTTTTGAGAAAACCCAAAAATGTGACTTTAAATGGTTAAATGGACTCATAAAAATTATAGTTGGTCATATAACTATAATTAAGCATTAATGAAGGTTTAAGAATTATTAAAATTAAATAAACGAGAAAAATCCTGAAAAGAGGCCTGGTTAGTGAATAGTGCCAAACCAGGAAATTTAGGAGCGTTTCTTGCGAAAAGACAAAAATGCCCCTCCCTCACTAATTATAGGGGCCGGTTTTTATGAGAGTGAATCAGCACTCTCTCACACTTAACTAGCTTATTAGCTAAAGTAAAGGTAAAAAGCAAAAAGCAAAAAGTAAATAAATTACCTTCCCCCTCTCTCGCTCTTCTATTTCCCTCTCTCTCCTTCCTTTCTTCTTCCCCACCGTGAGCTCTCTTCTTCCTCCCTAAGGCTGGAGATTTTTGAGCTCCTTCCATGGCTTCCCTCACTTTCTTCTCTTGCCCAAGCCAACTCGATGCTCCAAATGGAAAACAAAATACATATTTGTGTTCCCCTCATCAAGAGCTCCCTTTCCCTCTTTTCAAAATATTCAAAGGATGAAGTTCACCTCCATGGGTATAGTCCCATTGAAGAAGAAATCATATTTTCTGGAGCTCGAAGGTTCCCTCTTTGATTTAAGGTAAGAAAATCACAAAAACTCATGGTTTCCCCCATTTCCTTCTCTGCCGATTTTGGCTTCTCATTGGGTCTTGTTCCTTCTTTGTTTGAGCATTTGTTCAAGCCTCAAAATGGTGGTTGGAACTCCCTCTTGGTTCATGACCAAAAACTCATTCTAGGGTTTCCAAGGTAATGCCCAACCCTAGTGTTTTAAGCATTCCTTGCATCCTTAAGTTAATTAATGAGTTAAGTGCCTTTACTTAATCTCATTTTCTCATTGAATGTTAGGCTGGAACTTGAAATTACATTGCCCCCTTGACTGAAAATGGAAAGAGAAAAGAGAAGAGAAGAAGAGAAGTGAAAAAGAAGCACTTGAAAGCATAAGGTAATTAAGCTACCCTAATATCTATCTTTAATGCTTTAGAAATTTTGGGATGGGAATTTAGAAGAATGAACCAAATTTGAGTTAAGAAGGTTCTCGGTAGTTAGAGGAGAGAATTATGAATTGATGTGTGATTTAAGGGCCTTGGAGCCATGCAATTTATGACTTTTGCATTATGTTGTGATTGAGGAGGTTTGAATGAAATTTTGTGTGCTGGTAGGATCCATTATGGATGTGGCTAGTGAATGGTTTAGGAAATGAAAAATTGAGCAATTGGGGCATGCTAGAAAAGTAGAGGAGTTATTGCGAAATTTTTGTGGAAACCAAGTATTTTAGGTGATGTTATGAGTTGAAATACCCCGAACTTAAATATGGTGATTAAATTATTCTAATATGGTATTTAAGGGCCTAATAGTGCCTAAGTAATTTTGGTAAAGAAAATAAATCCAAAAGGAATGAGGAAACGCTTAAAAAGCGGAAAACGCTAAAATAAGCGTTAAATAACCATAGGAGGTACGAGACCTCGGTTATAGTATCGTAAGCATTCCTAAGGCTTATTCATGCCTAATTAGTATACGGGAATGATTCCCGAAGAAAACGGATCCTAGAAATGTATTAAAACGCTAAAAGAGCTTTAGCGCACGTTTTTCGAGGAAACCCGAAAACGTGACTTTAAGTGGTCAAATGGACCCGTAAAAATTATAAATCCTTAAATAATAATTATTAAGCACTAACGGAAGCTTAATAACCAGTAAAAATAAAGAAACGAGAAAATTCCAGAAAACGGACCCAGTTAGTGAATAGTATCAAAACCGGGTAAAATAATGAGCGTTTTCTGTAAAAGACGAAAAACGCTCCAGCTAATATAACAGTGGGGGCCGGTTTTTACTGGTGTAACCAGCTCTCACACACACACACAAGTAACAAATAAGTAAGTCAAAAAGCAAGAGGGTAAAAGTACAAAAAGTAAATAACACTCTCTCACCTCTCATTCTCACTTTTCCCTCTTCTCTCTCCCCTTTCTTTTTCTCTCACCGTCTCCTTCCTCCCTTCTCTGATTTGGGGCGATTTTGGGAGCTCTCCCATGGCTTCCATGGCAACTCCACCTTCATCCTCATGCTCCATCCTCATGTAAGCTCCAAATCAAAAACAAAATACATATTTGAACTCCTCTCTTCAAGCTCTACATTTCTATCTTTTCAAAATCCGAAAATGAGCAACTTCATCTCCATGGGTTTTCCCCATTTGAAGAGAAAAGCACACCATTGTGAAGCTTGGAGTCTCCTCTTCCTCCTAAGGTAAAAAGTTTCAAGAAAAATCCATTTTTCCTCCATTCTCTATGGTGGCCGATTTTTGCCCCTTCTTGTAATGCCTTGTTTCTTCTTTGTTTGAGCTTGGTTCAACTCATGGTGGAGGAACCCTCCTTTGCATTCAAGGCTTGAAAACCTCTCTTAAAAGCTTCAAGGTAAAAACCCTAACTTGTGGTAATTTAAACCCTTCAATTGATTAGTGTGGTTATAAGAGGTTGGAATTCTAATTATATTCTCCTCATGTAATTTGGGTGTTGGGATGGAGTTTGGAAACTCCATCCCCCACATGGCCGATTTTGCAAGAAAAAGAGAAGGAGAAGAAGTGGAAAGGAAATGAAGGAAGTATAAGCTCAAGGTAAGAGCTCTTCCTTAATGCGAAATTTTGATGCATTAGGATAATAGGAATGGGTAAACCAATTTAAAGAAACCAAAATAATGTAGTAGAATTGTAATTGTGAAAGTTGGATATTTGTGAACAAGTATGTGGATTGTAGGCCTTAGAGCCAAGGAATTGTGTATGTGTATTGATATTGTGTTTTGAGGAATTAAAGATGTATTAAGATTGCTTTGTATTGCTGGTAGGACCCTTGTATGGGTGTGGCTAGAATAGGAATGATTTTGGTGATGATGGGTATGTGTGGATAAGTAAGAATTATAGGTGAGCTATGGCAAAATTTTGGTAGGAATTGTGCATTAAAGAATGACTTGGTGAATGGGAGAACCAAGGTATGTATTGGGGTTAGTAGAGATGTTTAATGACCATGGATTGGTAATTGGAGGATGAGGATAAAGTATATAAAAATCTGTAGCAAGAAGTGATAAAAATGTATTGGAGAAGCTAGGGAAAAATTAGAGTGCAAGATGTAGTGAAATGGATGTTGGACTTGGGTATAGACATGGTAATTGCTTGGAATTGTATTTGGGATGCTAGTAATGGTATTGGTAGTAGAAGTATTGGGTGTGAGGATTGAGTTATAAAATCGGTAGCATAAGTGTAACCAAAAACTGTTACAAGTGTTGAAGGGAGTGAGGAAAATTGTGTATATGGATTTAGAAATGAGTAAGGTATTTGGGGGATGAACCAAGGCAATTTTGAGGGCCTAAGTAGTGTTAAAATATGTGGGATTAAGTGTAGGAACAATGGGGAAGTAATGGGTAAAGGAGAGGACTGAAAACAGAAATGAAAACTGAAGTATTGGGCCGGACCAACATTGGGACCGAACTTGCAAGGTCGGTCGAGCCCAGATTTACAAAGGACGGAAACCTTCTGGAATGGACCGACCTTGGGACCGGACATGCAAGGTCGGTCGGCCAGAAGAAATTCCCGTAATGCAACCTACTGGAATGGACCGACCTTGCGACCGGACTTGCAAGGTCGGTCGACTCAAAAATTTTCCGTCTTGTAAGCTACTGGAATGGACCGACCTTGCGACCGGACTTGCAAGGTCGGTCGGCCCTGTAATTTTCCAGCTTAATTCCTTACTGACTTCGACCGACCTTGGGACCGACCCTGGGTAAGGTCGGTCGAGTCAAAAAAAAAATATGATCAGAGTTATCATATGTATATAAGTATATGCCTACACACATAGGTATATGTAAATGTAGTAACACAACATTAATGGAAAGAAAGGATGAGGAAATGCACATGTGAGTAAGGAAACAAGTTAAGGAAGTTGTAAGTATAAGAACATTAAGTGTACCGGGATAACGGGGTAAGTAAGGGAGTAGTAATTACTTGTATATCGTATGAGCATAGTATTAATAACAATGTTGGAAACATTATCAGTGGAACAAGTGTGAACCAAGGAACAAGGGAACACATGGTAAAGCTAACTCCGGTGAAAGGTATGATTTTCTCATGCCCCGTATGCTAACCGAGTTACGTTGATTTGTATGCTGTATGCCGGCTAATCAAGATTAAAGCATAAAAACGGTTTATTGCCTTTCATTGTATGTCTTGATGTATGTTGTGTGAGCTAACCTTCTGCTTGATTGTGTGGCTTCACCTAGTGCGTAGATCGACTCATAATGAGCCTTGATCGTGTAGAGACTCGTGGTAAGAGTCGTGTCGTGTAGTAATGGCACCGTAACAACGCACTAACCGACGAATCAATAAACGATAACGTAAACCAAGGAACTCACTAGAATGTGAGAGAGTGTACGGGAGTAATAACCTCCCGATAACGGTAGGAGAACCGAAATGAATAACCCACAAACAATAAGTAGTGGAAAAATATAAGTAACCTCTATTAGAGGAATTAATCTTGGTGCAAGACATGAACCATGAGAGTAGTAAAGAATGATGAGGGATCTCTAAACCCCTTAGCAATTAGTCGACCCATTATGAGAGGACCCGACTGATGTAAGTATGCCCCAAACAAGAGAGTATTCGATATGTTGGGGAAACCCTTAAATCTGAGGATACTAGACGGTGGTAATTCCCTAAGCTAGCAGAGGTTATCGAGAGAGATACTTCTAGGCTAATCCATGAGGTTGTATTATACTCTGAGAGAAGAGTGCTGGGAATTTGAGTAGTCCGGTAAAATGGACGTTTGAGTATTTGAGGAGCTAAGCGTATAGCCCTCGTATTGTAGGTCCGGTGGCGAGTCTTGTGTATGACTCCGCCCAGAGGCCAAAGTAATGAGTAATGAGTATTGTGTAAGTATGAGCATAGTAATGAGTACTGAGTAAAAAGTGAGTATGAGTATGTAATGAGTACCGAGTATTGAGTATGTATGAGTAAGTATTGAGTACTGAGTACGTATGAGTAGTATGGAGTATTGAGTAGCAAGTATACACAAGTATAGTAACAAGTACAGAGTAAGGATCGGGTACGAGTAGGATACCGAACATGGAGTGATGAGTATACAAGAGTAAGGAGTGAGTATGAGTAGAGTAACGAGTAACGCAACGAAAGAGTATTGAACAAATAGCTAATATGAACGGTTGACTATCGAATTGTCTTCCTTAGTAAGTATTGAACCTTGTATGTGTATGTAGGTATAGTGAATGTATTGTTGTAGCATGAGTATGTATGTATGCATGTAAAATGAACTCCATGTATATCCGACCCAAAGTAGTCGGCGTACCGCGGTTAGCACGCGGTATATGCGAATTTCATGCGCAGCGTAAGCTGACCCCCTCGGGGGACCGTTTTTAGTGTGCAGGTACCCGAAGCTGATCACTGTTCGAGAGAGTAGGACGAGGACTGCTACGTAAGCATGGGTAGTTGTATAGTAGGGATTGGCACTTGTAATGTAATGCGAATTTGGAAGCTTAAACTGTATCGGTAACTTAAGGATGGTAGTACACTCGGTATAGTAATGAACTGAAGTTGTAATCGAATTATGGATGAGTAAGCAATGGGAAGTATTGTATTATGTAGAGCACTCGGTATGTTCATATTCATCAGACCGATAGTATGTAGAATTGTAACTCGCCTTGTTAGTCACGTGGGTGACTAACGGCATTGTACACCCGCCGTTACATATGTAGTATCCGCTGCGAAGGTAAGTATTTGTACAGTAATGACGGTATTAGCGGTAGGGGTGTTACATGAGTATTGGAGAACCTAAGGTTAACTAGGAGTGGATAGGGATTTATTTGGGGATTAACCACCCCACAAGGATAGTTGGAGGACTTGATTTAGTTGAGCAAAATCTATAGCAAAAATCTGTAGCGACTAAGATGTATGAATGTTTTGGTTTTGCTAGAAATGGACTAGTGTGTAAGACCTTGAAATTAATGAGTGAGCTTAGCTAATGGAGATGCAATTGTTTTGGAAGAGTTGGTATGGTCAAAAGGAAATGGTATGAGTGAAACCATTGAGTTATAAATGTGGTGGGCAAATATACATTTTAGAACCTAGAGCCAAGTTACAAAGTGAAGAATTTTTTGGTGGAAACTTGTAGAATTGAACAAGGATTAAGTAAAGATTTGACCAATGATCTATGAAGGTTTAATGAGTGTTTAAGGTGTTATTACACGTTTAGAAACATGTGGAAAGATTAGGAAAAGATTGGGTAAGAATTGATGTTGGAACAGAGTTTAAAAAACTGTCAAATGCAACAGAACCAGTCTTGGTCCGGGTTTGCAAACAAGTACGCAAACCCGGACCACCTCTTAAACTAGGCAGAATGTAACTTCGCTGGATCGGTCTAGGTTTACAAACTGGGACACAAACCCGGACCAACTTAAAAATATGGTAGTAGGTTGATCGAAGAGATGGTCCGGGTTTGCAAACAAGTACGCAAACCCGGACCAACACAAAAATGCTTCAGAATGTTGAAAAATGGAATTTGATGATGGGGAATTGAATAGTGATGGTTTTGGATGATAATTAAGACTTGGTTAATGACATGTAAAGGTCATTAGGGGTATAAACAAGTGTTAGATTGAATGTGAAAGTTAGAACTTAAAATCACATGAGTAAAGACAAGACAACCGGACAACGAGGTTAATTACGGGCTCGTTAGTCGTTTAAACTTCCGTAATGCCTTAACGATTAATAGAAACGTTGTGATGTAACCAGTTGTTCAGGAATTACCTGAGGAGCGTGAAATGACACGTTAGAGTAAATCCTCGGTGGCAGGTATGGTTTTCTTGCAAGTGTCCTGCCGAGTTGCGGTCCGCTTGTGTGTTGCTTGTTATGTGTGCCGACCTAATAAGATAAAATCATGAAAATGTTTACCGCATTTGATATATATATATATATATCTTGATGCATGATGTGCGTACTAACCATCCTTGCTTGAATGCGTGGTCTAACTGAGTGTTGTAGACCGACTTGTAAAAGATTAACGTTTGGTTAGTGACTCGTAGAAAGATTCGAACCATGAAATAATTTAACGTGGAAAACACATGAGAACTATCGATTAGAGAACAACGATAACTCAACTTATGAATTTACTCGAAACGAGAAATGAGATACACGGGACTAGTGAACTCCCTTTTAATGATTGGTCGACCTCCTATATGAGGATGTGTCTTAATGTGAGTAAACAACCATAACTTTTAAGTAATGGAAGTATAGGGGCGACCCTTAAATCGGTGAGACAATGAATTAGGAAAACCTCCTAAGATTGTAAGATAGCATCAGGAGAGATGCTTATGACTAATATATATGAGTATATATTATTACTAACCCTGATAGCGGGTTAGGGGGATTGTGAGTCACGCGTGCAAGGAAGAGGAAACAACAAAGCGTTTGTTTATGATTCTGTGGTCGAACTCCCTTGTTATAGAGTTGTGTGCCACATAGTGGTGCCCTGCGGGGCCATGAGCCACATAGTGGTGCCCGTTTGAAGTGAGACTGGCAGAGCTTACCCATCTAAAGAGGTAAGGTGGGTATTATGGGTTAGAAAATTGGAAACATGAGAGAATGTTGCTAATTCCATGATGAGATTATAAAAGCCCGGTGGTGAGATCTATATGTGTCTTTGCCTGGAGGCCTAAGAGGCTTAACTTAAGAATTATTCAAGAAGAGAATAATTGAGGAAACTAGATCGAGACCGGGAGTGTCTAAAGATCTAGGAGACAAGTAAACTATCCAGTTGAAATGGATAAGTGAGTGAATAATGAGAATGAGGCTTACTTGAGATAGGGTTTCTCAAGGCCTAAAGAACAAGGTGAATTAATCTAATGAACTGGATGTGATATCCTTGTTGGTTGTATTCTATTGTTTGAATACTTGATGGTTGCGAGCATGTTGTGTGTTTATAGCATTTCATGTCATGATTTAAATAAAATCAATCGCATGTTCATATGAGAATTAGTTGGGCGTGACCCGGTAGTAGCGGGTTGCACGTCTACCATACCAGCAAAGGTGCTGAGCCCCTTTGGGGCCACCCATTCTATTCCAGGTACAATGGAGCCGATTATCGTTCGGGAGTAGGATGGGGTGCTGTTATGCATGGGAAGATTTATTTAATTACATTTGTAATTGTAATGGTGTAAGACCGAAATGTTATCGGCAGTTGAAATGTAAAGACTCGGTATATTGGATTGTAAGTATTGAGGATTTGTATATGACTCGGTTTAGAAATGAGACGATGATTGTATTTGTTTAAGTACTCGGGTATTCCGGTCCATCAGAGCAGTACTGTTATTGTTTAGGTCTTGTTAGCCACGTGGGTGGCTAACAACATTGTATCACCCCCGTAATTTATGGATTTCTTGGCTGCGTTTGTAATAATGAACGGGATGATTACAAGTTGATGATGTAATTAGCGGTAGGGGTGTTACAGGTCATGGTCCACTTGATGGTATGTGAAAAAGCGCTCGATTTGAAAGAGCCAACCATGTACGTTCTCTTTAGAAAAGAATAAAATTCTAGCTTTGGCGTGTGGATGGTCAAGTGCGAAGACGACGCACATGCACGCGGAGTCTGCAATAATGGACTGCGAGTTTCCATAGTAGAAAGACATTCAAGAATCTCAGACAACTGGGAGTATAAATCTGACCGTAAGGCTTCCTGCTGTTAATTGCAGTTCTTGAGTTATTCTTCGAGCACCTTAAAACGAGTAGTGGTTCCGTCATGTGCCATAGGGGCAACTGAGAAAGGGTAGTGGTAATTTTGTGGAGAAAGAGTAGATCGATGAGAGCACCAATGTGTCAGGGGATGAACGTGTCAGATGGGAAGGCCGGACAGGAGAGATATTAAGTGAGAGAGAATATGGAATTTGACTTGCATATTGATATCTCCTTTGATTACAATCCCTCCCTTATGTATAGTAATAATCTATCAATTCTAATAACAAATCTATCTAGTAAATATCTAAACAATATCTAAATAATATTTTAACTATATATTTATTACTAACTCAAATACTAGAGATTAAATACTCAAATAAGGAAGATACAACTAAGCATAATCTTGTAAATGGGCCGAAGATCTCTTGCTACGGGCTGGCCTATCTGATGGCCCACGTGAGTTGGTCACAATGACTGTTTCTGTTGGTCATTATAGATGCTACTATGGAAAGTATAATATATGTGTGATTGAATAAATACATCAGCTGTCACAGTTGTAAATCCTTTTTTACATTTTACACCCCCTCCTCTATATGTATAGTCATTGGTACTGTTAGTGTAGCCTTTGAAATTAACAGTAAGTCATTTACAAAAGTATAGGCGGATCTTCATTCTACATTTGTGTGTAAGGAGGACCTCCCGTTTATGAATCATACAACAATAATGGCGGATACAGCCGCCGCATCTCATCCTTCTACTTCAGTATATGTATACATAACGTCTTCTCTTCATACTGTGTAGCGACCAGGCTGATTCATTTCTCGGAGAGTTTTCTCCTATGTTCATAGACAATGAGTTTCAGCAGCGTGATGGTTGCCAACACACCAGCTCAGCTCTGGAAGTAGTCTGGAGGGAAGAGTGTTAAGAAAAAGAGTTGGGTCTATGGGGAAATCACATTACTATACTCTGTTCTATTGTGGAAGTTCGCTGACTTGTCTACTCTTCAATATAACAGGAGCCACCAGCATCCATACTGCAAACATAAAAAAGATAACAACATACCAACATACATTAAAAGAGGAATAGCAAGAGCAAGAGGAGTTCAAGGGCATATGCACTTACTGTATACACAAGCTGCCAACCATTCATTCACGACTCTCACCCAAGTACTCGTCCATCCAACATCAATAGTCCACCTAAAACGTAACATTCCAAGATTCACATTATTAATTTGGTCACAGAAAGGGTTAAAACGGTTTTCTCCAGAGCCCAATTTATTTCATGAATAGCACAAAAGCCATAGGATGATCAGTGAAACAAAACTTACTTTTGCATTGTAGAATGGTGAGTATTCCAACCGATGAGCAGCATGGCAAAGTACATGGTACCCGTTGAGAAAACTAAGTGGAAGAAGCCATACCCATACGGCACATCATCATCTTTCGTCTCTTTCTTCTTGAACTGCAGCAAACAAGAGTTTGGACGTCATGTCACCTCCTTGCCTCTAATGTGCACATGGATAACATAGATAAATAAAAGCATATTATATGCAAACAAGTGGAGACCTGAAAACATTGGGAATCGATTCCCGTTGAGAATGTTGCTATCACCATCGCAAGAACTGCAATAACGAAGCTCTGAACATTTTTCACCAAAGAAAAATGCACCATTTTAGTTCTCAGTTATGTAATGTAAGTTCATGAAGAACTAACTTGTTTATGATCAATAGATTGATGTATAGAAAAGTTTAAAATATCTATAGCAGAACATTACTATGACAGCAAGCCAGTCAGTCCTTTTTGAAGCTTCTGCCTTCCTGTTGCACGCAGTACCAGGCGGTTCACTGTCAACACACGTACACATACCAACGAAAAGAGCCATCAGTTTCTGAGTTTGAAGTCAATTACTATAGCATCAGTTTGAAGAATTTCAAGTTCTATACCTTCTAATGGCACACCAACAGATGAACACCACATAAAGTCCCATTAGTCCTGGTGTCAAGAACCCAGCATTTATCTGTTGCAGGTGATGAACAGTGTCAACATAAAACTTCTTTTTCGTTAACCATTTCAAATATCTTTATGCAATTTCAAGTTTCACTCAGAAACTTAAATTACCTTTGGGTGAAGAGACACACTTGTCATGAGCTGTAGTAAACAAGGGTCCAAGTAATGAAGAATATGTTGAGGACGCAAGTTGTTTCTGGGGCGTACCAAACGTACAGCAATATAATCCCCACGAAACAGATCACATATGAAACACTAGATATTATCAACACGTGGAGACGGCTGCATGGTGAGAAGTGACTCGAGTCAATTGAAAGTACAAATTGTAAGAATATAAGAAATATCTGAAAGTTCAAAGCAGTTGTGTTTTTTTGCCCTAATGAAGTACATAAGCAAAACAAACTTACCATCTTTCTGCATACTTCTCGGAGAGGCAACAATCGTTCAACCATGTTATGAAACTGATCACACTTACAAGCTGAATGAAGAGAAAAACCCTGCAACAAGTCATTACACCCAAAAAGATAAGTGATATTTCATGCGAAGAGAGAGAGCTCTTTAGTTTTCAAATAAATATATGAGCACCACAAGGCAAACTACGTACCCTGCGCCAAAATGCGCTATATCGCCTGACAAAGAGACAAAAAGAACAGTTTATTCATCAGTGTGTATTCAGATTGCAGTTGAAGGAAAAAGGAATAAAAAATGTTTTTATATAGTTTTCAGAGTAAGTGGTAAAGTGACTACTCTCACCATAAAGATTGATAATTGGAGTAGGAAGCAAGAAAGGAAGAATGGCGGACACAACAAGAAGCAAGAATTTCACAGGCCACCATCCAGAATGCCACGTGTCTCTTCGGTCTTGCAGCTTGGAGGTGCCAACAGTTGAAACGAACATAACAAAGAAGAAAATCTAGCAGCCACTTTGTCAAGGATTAAACAATGGCAGAAACAGAGCATGTCAGGTCAGGTCATTTTTCTTTCACTGAGAGATTGACTAGAACAATGGAATTGCTATGTGTTATAGGATACAAAACATCCAAAACTCGCCCGCAACACCCCCTCGGTTCCAAGGCACTCTGAACCACCTTGGCATCCTCTAAACCCTGCACCAAATAAGCAGTCACGAATCATCAAAATCATAACCCAAGCAGATAGACAGAATACTGGGAAACAAGCAATCATGAACAAAGAAGTTGAGTTTCTTTCATCTTTCATAACTTTGGTAAACCATAGAGATGTAAGACCTACTCTTTAAATCTGCCAGCCAATTTACTCCATAATCACGAACTGCCCATGCCAGAAGGTTGGCAACGAGGAATACAAACCCGTAGACGTATCTAGCCATCCATGGATTAGAACCATACCGAAACTGTCCGAACCAAGAGGTTTCTTCTTTAAGTCCCGGGTATTTCACCTTGTTGTTGTCATTGCTGTTGTTGTTGCTGTTGACGCCAGTGCTACTTGAACTGGTGCCGTTCTCCATTTCTTCCTCACCCAGAGAATCTTCCCCTCGTCCCTTGTTTATTACATTGGTGGGTGGTGTCAGTAATTGTTGCATCGGCTAATATAAGCTGAGATGGTAACAGAAACAGAATTAAAATGTGTGATGTTAATTTTTTACAGAAATGAGATACTATTAATTAATGGTACTGTGAGCAGGAGAAAATACAACTACTTGTGGGCGTCCCTGGTTTGTATCAAGTTAAATACATGCACCACACAAAAAAGACATTGAAGACGCAAAATGACAAGAGTGAATCCAAGTATGAGGCGTAGGACGCAGAGTCGAAGTATCAACAAATATTGTCTCAGACAAGAATTATCAGCAAATATTTGTGATGAGTCAGTAAAGCAACAAATCAAAGACTTGTCCGGTTGAGGTTTGTGTAAAATTGCTAGGATATGAATTCATGTTGAAGCGTAGCCAGATGTAATTAAGCAACAACACCAGATATATACTATTTCAACAGAGATGAAAAAAAAAAAAACCATGTGAATGGTGAATTAAAAGGGATACACACACCACGGGCTTTGCTTCACACACCTCAAAATCTACTTCTGGTCTGCCTACCAACCTACCCACCATAAGGTCTAACCCTTTATCAGCATGGACAGCATGATGTTACTATGTTTTCCCAAACTTAAAGATTATGTACTCTGAAACCAAGAGATCCGTTCATTTTTAGTATACGTTGAAACCGTGGGACATATGCTTTTTTAGGAACATTTCCTCCCCTGGAAGGAACAATTTGCTAGAGAAGGGAGAAAATTACCGATTTGCCCCCGGGAACCGTTAGCCGAAGAAATTGCAGAGTGCAAGCAACCAAACCCAAATGCGAAATTCTTTCAACCCATTGATCTGATCCGTAGGCACTATTCCTCCTCTTTCATCACCGACCTTCTCACTTGCCACTTTCAGAGGAGAAATTGAGTAGACAGCTTAATTCAAAACTGTATTTGTCTACTATGGGAATGGACCTTGAGATACAGTACTGAAACATCAGTGTATGGGCTTTTCTTCAGAATTGGCGTCTCCTCTACCCAAGCCAACCAAGAACAGAAGCATGGAAAATATTACAAGGAAAATCCAACTCCAGACAAGAGAACACGGCAAGCCATTAACTGCCCGTGTCACAAGGAGATATGGGGGACAGCGAGTGCGGGCAAAATCAAAACGCTACCTTCTCACGTCTTTGGTGTGTTGTCATTTAAAAACTATGATGAGTATTGTTTACCCCCTGTGCTTGAAGCTTAAGATATAAGAGTGGTTTTGCAAGGCAAGAAGCCAAGGGAAAAATGATTGGAGTATCTTAAGCTGAGAGAAAAGAAACGAATCTAAGAGTTGGACCAAAGGCCTTACTGATTAAAAAAAAAAAGTTAGACCATAAGCCCGGGGAAAGGTATCGGATTCACATGGATACAAAAAATCCTGACCAGATATAGAAAAATTCAAAGGGATAACTAATCAAACATCTGATGCACAGCAATAGAATAAAACCCCCCAAATGGAATCAATCAGTCACTTTCTTTTCATGTATCTTCAGTAGATAAACATTCCCACTTACAGAAAAGTCACAGAAACGCACGAATTTCAATTAGTGATGCCATTCATGGGCAAAGCAGCAAACAACATATTCAAACACAGGGGTGAGAGATAAAGAGAACTAACCAAATTACACCCAGTTGCAAATGCACAACTGAATTGGGCTGTATCAGCAACTATACTCGATAGGATATAGCATTAAGCAGCCAAATGGAGCAGAAAGCGGAATCCAAGTGGATAGACACGGGGGCAGGATAGTAGTGGTACCGTGGTGGAAAAAGGCAACCGCGCTTCTCGTGTCCCTGTAAACGTGCTGGGGCAAAAAATTAAAAAGGCCTGGACAGAAATTCCACTAGCATGTCAGCATCCTCTTTGAGCGCACAATGCTCTTTTTTCCTCAACCTATCGCCCACTCTGGTATAACCCCTATTCTTTGACGAAAAATAATGCTTAGCAGCTACAGTTTGTCGAATCAACGATAAAAGATAGGGGGAGAGGTAAGGGAGGAAAGATCATCAATGTATCCGTGGTTTGTTGGCTTTTGCGCTTTAATTGTACAAATATACAGCGATACGGCACTTTTGTTGATCTTCTTTTGGCAATCGATCGAGAAAGAGGGGAAAAAAAAAAGAAGGTTTTCTTTATACGGGTCAGCGTCTGTTGATGTAAATCTGATTCACTTTCTCCACAATTCTTTCTTCCACTTTCCCGCCGTTGAAGGCTTGAATGGATGGCGTATGTAAGTGCTTATAAGGATCCTCTAATTGAAGGCACCAGAAGGCGGAATGGCGGTGTGATTTCCCGAAACGACGTCGTTGCGCCGTAAACTTCACTCTTTAGTTTTGAACAAACAAAAATGAAGAGGGGGGCCTGTAACGTCCTTCATCGGTTTCAACATGCTGAAATGGATGAACAAAACAATTTCAAAACTGATTCCACTAATGTGTGTTTTAATCACTCATCTTGCTAGAAAAGCTACCATCTACCTTCAGCTTCAACGATTCTGATTAGGTTTTTAAAAAATACTCTTGCTCACGTGCCATAAGAAAACTTATGGCCCTCTAGCGTTAATCTCCTTGTTTTTGTTTTCGATATGTTTGTAGCCGTATTTTAGAAAATTTACAATATTTCTTTTAAAAAAATTAGGGAAAATTCACAAGATACCACTGTTTAAGTTTCTAATTCACAAAATACCACTGTTTTTTTCGTAATTCAGCTTTAAACATGCTTAAACGTTGTCCAAAATTGATGAAACTTTACATGAACGATGTTAAAGTGTTATATTTTGGTCCAATATCAAATTTGAAGTTTTTTAAGCTCATATGTGACATGTGGGACCCAATGAACAAGTCACATGTTCATTGGGTCCCACATGTCACATATGAGCTTAAAAAACTTCAAATTTGATATTGGACCAAAATATAACACTTTAGCATCGTCCATGTAAAGTTTCATCAATTTTGGACAACGTTTAAGCATGTTTAAAGCTGAATTACGAAAAAAACAGTGGTATTTTGTGAATTAGAAACTTAAACAGTGGTATCTTGTGAATTTTCCCAAAAAATTATAATACATAATATACTTAAGATACCCTACTAAACAAAATATACTATTTTGTAAAACAATAATTTTCAAATATAAAATCATACAAAACTATGATAGTACGATTATTTTGGAGAATAAAAAAAAGAGAGCAAAAGTTTAGAATTTATCATTATACTATATATATTAATTTAATGAAATTGGTAACTTTTTATTAATATATTATATTTTTATAATTAGGTATGTTACTAAAGTTGTAAACTACATCATATATTCATGTTTTTATTTTATTTTTTATTTGTTTCTTCATATGTCATCTTATTTACATATTTATTGCATGTTTTTATTTTTTTCATTTATATGGTATTATAATTTATATATTGTGAATTGTAATTATTAATGTGGTATTTTTTGAATTAAACTAACATCTATTAAAAAGTAAGTATTTCAGTTTTATAATTTAACTAAAGATTTGTGATATTTAATATATAAGATCTAGTATTTTTATTTCAATTTTATGTACATTTTTATTATTTTGTAATTGTATTAATTTTTTAAATATATTTTAAGTTATTTACAAAAAAATCATAAAATGCCCCCGAATACAAAAAGGGGCATAATGTGAACTTGAAACATGACCTGCAATGTCAGGGGTAAAATAATAACTATTTAAGGCCATTTCACGAACTAGGGGTATTTTGTGAATTTCGATCATTTTTAGATGTATCTTGTGCACGAGTTTTTGAAAATTGGGTACATTGTGAATTGCAATGTTGTTAGGGTATACTACAAAATTTTGCTTGTTTTTTTTTTTACATTTAACAATATGTAATTAAAAAGAATATATGATTCACGTGAGACTTAAGCGAGACATAAGCACCAATAACTATGTCATCAAATATGTCAACAGGCATACAACATAACAAAAAAAAACTCTTAGTTGTAAAGAAATACATGTTATACTAAAGTTGTAAAGTTGAATGTTAAATTTATTGTTAGTTTAACTGTGTTAATGCAGTGTTTTCTTTTTAAATACAAACCTTTTCATTATTTTAACACTACATTATATAAGTTACATAGATTTCTATACCAAGACAAGCTAATCTGAACCAAAGTAAAACAATTACTATGCAAAACAGAATCCCATAGGATGTTGCATAAGTAGCTTTGGGGAAAACCATCCCTGTTGTGCCCTTAAATAACCATAAACTGCTTTGTAACCATCAGGGTCAACTAGAGGTGTTAAACCTCCATCACCTAGCTTTCTACAATGACAAACATACCTAAAAAGAGCTACAAGACCACCACCCTCAAAGGTACAAAATACAACATATAAACCATAACAAAGTAGCAAACATCTAGTAAACACATTTTTATATCATAGGCTTAGCAAGATTCGTCACGCCCTACTACCAAATAGGTCCCAGTACTTTGATGCACTTGGCAGCATCCCCATTGATTATCATCATTATAATTCACCGCCACCAACACCTTCACGTGTAGCTTCCATATTCCCACAAAAAGGAATCCAGATTGATCGATTCGGCCACAACAATTCAGCGTCACTCCAGGAGCACGTTTCAGACGCCATACACCATGGTTGAAAGTGATTCCACCAGAACGAGGTAGAGTTAGCTGATGAAGGTGCTCTCCCTGCTCATTTTCATAGTGGTACTCCAGCCTTCCTAGACCTAGCAACGGTGACCCGAACCAGAAAAACTGAACCGATCCAACCCGATCCGAACCCGAACTTAAACCGAATAGCGTGACCCGAAATGTGACCCGAAAATCCGAACCGAACCAAACCAAACCGAATTAAACCGAAATTTGGTATAACCGAATCCACCTGAACCGAATTCACCTGAACCGAATCCACCCGAACTGAATTAACCCGAACCGAATCCAACCGAATGTTTTGCTAAATCTAAATCTACTATAGTTGTTTCAACTGTAAAAATAATCTTGAAACCAAAAACACATAATGGAGATTTAGACATCCAATAAGTGTTCATTGCTCACAAATGATATATATAATATTGAACATCTTCAATCTTCAATCATCTCAAGCCTTGTTATAATAAAATATTCATAAACTGTGTTGTTACTCTTCCCACACATGGATGTTTTGCTTTAAAATGTTTGATAATACAAATTAATGTGTATCATTACTATTTTATAATACTATACTAATTTTGATTTTAATAAAGTTAGGTTTTTTTCATGTTTAGGACATGAGAATTGGGAATGGTTTAAATGTTGATGAAGTTTAATTATAAAACCTAAACTTTTTAGTTGAGACATATACTATTCAAGATTAATGTGTATATGCCTAAAGAAAATTATGCAATAAAATGAGGAAAATAAATATTCCAAATGGTAGATTATTGTGAATCATGAGATAAACTAGCATTTTGGAGGATGAATTAGGTTTGGAGGATGAATAGTCCCCACCTTATTCCATCTACCTTGACAACTTAACCTAAAATGTTTTATAAGACAATGTAATGTGTATCATTACTATTTTATATTACTCTATATTTTATAAACTTAGGTTTCTTTATATTTAGGACTTAGGAATGGTTTGAATGTTGATGGATAGGCGTGGGCGTGTGACGCTTGTGCGAGGCGGTGATGGATGGGTGTAGATGCGTGACGCTTGTGCGAGGTGATGAGCTCAAGGTGTGACGGGCGCGGTGTTGAAGACTTAAGTTTTACAGATGATTGCCTCCTCAGTCAAAGTAGCGATGCAGAAAGACTTGGCGTTGTCACAGCTTACCAGCTCGAGTACCTCTGTAGAAGCATCTGTTCACTTGTTCCTATCTGCCAAGAAGCGCACACTACTTAGTGGCTGCGGAAAGCTCGGACGGTTGGGAGCGTGCACAAATGTGGGAACGTGAAGCACAGACAGCTCCACAACTCTGATACTTGCGGAAACAAATCAAGGAGCCGTTACAAAGAGACCTTACCGAAGATTTAGCATATAGTTTAACAAGTATATAAGCATATGATTGTAATTAGTTTAGGTGTGCATTTTTTATTATTCAGAGAGAACACCGCTTTGGAGGAGTATTCTTGAGAGATCTTAGTGAGATAGTGTCAATTAGCTTAGGTATTTATTACCTAGAGAGCACACATAGAACACTCCCCTTTACTCCTTGTGACGCATTGATCAAAGCCGAGAGTAGAGCGAGTGTTGGATGAGACAGGGTACCTCTGTCGAAGCCCAAGATAGGAAGCTAGGTTGTAATTCACATTGAATTTCAATACAAGCATAATCCTATCTTGTTAAGTTTAAAACAAAAGCTTCCGCGTTATTAGTTTCTGCATATATTTATTCTTCAAGTAGAGTAGGTCTGAGACTAACACCTCAAACCTACTCGGTCAGCACCCCGATCCCATCAAGTGGTATCAGAGCCTGCGTTGGCTGACAAATCTCTCAAAATGGCAGAAATCTCAAATACCAACAACAACAACAACCAGAATGCAAGTGGAGAACCCAAAGCTAACTTCCACAAACTACAACATGTGGAAAAACGAGATGGAGTCACACCTCCAGTCACTAAATCAACAACTCTGGACGGTAGTGACGAAAGGTAATTTTCCAGTACCTGAAGGGAAAGATCCAAGCTCCTATACTGCTGAGGAGCGCAGATGTGTTGAGCTAAATGCCGAAGCCGTATGAGTCATCTACACTAGCCTCTCTCCACCCGAAAGAAGAAGAGTGTATCACATCAAGGTAGCCAAAGACATCTGGGATCATCTTCGAGATGTTCAAGAAAGAAATACTGAGCTTCAAAAGTCAAAATACAAGAACTGAAGATGGATTACAAAACTTTGTGGAAAAGCCGGGAGAATCCCTCAGCGACATGCTTGCACGATTCACTGAACTCACTACTTCTATGGAAGAGCTGCAGATTGGAGAGTCAAATGAAAATATCAACAACAAATTTCTAGATAGTCTGGGCGAGGAATGGACCGAGAGTGTTATCTCTACGAAGGCGTCCAAAAGTCTAGAAAAATGGACTTTGACTGACTTGGGTACTTATCTTCAGTCCATCAACAAATACAAGATGAATATCAAAAATAGAGGTAATGCTTCTCACTCAAACCATATTGTCTCTTATTCCAACGTGAATCAAGCTTTGCAGGTAAAGACTACACCCAGCCAGACATCAGCTCACCAGAACGAGTCATCCCACTATGAGACTACCTCTCCAAATCAGGATTTAATCCAGCAGCTTCGGGACACTCTGATTGACGGCATAATAGAGGAAGGATCAACGAACACCTTCGAAGATATGGCCATGCTGGTCAAGAACTTTAAGAGATTCATGCGAGATCGATCAGAAAGGAACAGTCCAAACAGGTTCAGTCAAAATCAAAATCGACAATATCAATCCTACAACCGTAATCAGCAAGGCAGTACTGGAACTGGAGACCGAGTATGCTTCAAATGTCTGAAGCCGGGGCACTACGCCAACAACTGTCCACTCAAGAAAAAAGATGATCGTGAGCAATCATCACTGATAGCAAATTCAGCATGGGGAGACTCTGACTCAGAAGAACCTGAGATGGGAACATCAAGCTTAATCTGCCTTATGGCTCACAAAAGTCAGGTATGCAAGAGTCCCTCTTCAGAGGTAACTGAATATTTCTCAGACTCATGTGTTATTCCCTCTTTAGATTTATCTACTTACTACATAGACCCAAATCACCCTGAATTTGAATTAACTGAAGAACAAGAAAGAATAGCCTCTCTTTATGAAGAAATTCATGTGCTAAAGGGTCATGTCAACAATGATCGTCTTAAATTGCAAAAATCTGAAGAAAAGACTGAAAATCTTGAAAGCGAATTAAGAGATGCTCACAGTCTCATCAGCTCCTTAAAAACCCAAGTTTCTTCCCTACAGAAAAGTCGTTCCAAAATTCCACAAAAATTCTTCAAACCAATTACTTTTGTTCGTGAGGTTGCTGCCATGCAAAAACCAAAATTCTTTGAAAACAAACTCCGTGAGTCAAAAGAAAGACAAGTTCAACTCGAGAAAGAGGTTGATTCCCTGAATATCGCCCTTAAAAAGGCACGGATGGAATCAGTCTCATCATCGAATCCTCCTCACTGGCTGAAAAACATTGGCAAAGTTAATCTGCCGAAAATGGCCTCAAAACCCAATGATCTTCAAAGAAGGAAATTCCAAAAAGAAAAATTTGAAAACAAATTTCGTTGGCAAAAGAAGTATGTTCATCTACCTTCTTTACTAATTTGTGGTTACTGTGGCTACGACGGACACATTCACTCATCGTGTCATAAGCTTGGCAGAGATTTATCTTTCAATATGCAACGTTTACATACTCTGTCTAAAGCACGACATCTTTATAGCTCTTTTTCAAAGAGGGAACCCAAGTTCGCCTGGGTTCCCAAGTCTAACCTCTGATTGTCTTGTAGGGAGAGGCCGTGGACATTGACTCTTGGTTTCTAGATAGTGGATGCTCACGACAT
Source organism: Limonium bicolor (assembly GCA_023374045.1). Classification (NCBI taxonomy): domain Eukaryota; kingdom Viridiplantae; phylum Streptophyta; class Magnoliopsida; order Caryophyllales; family Plumbaginaceae; genus Limonium; species Limonium bicolor. Next base: position 261,847,935 of record CM041780.1, read on the forward strand.
ATGACAGGAGACCCTGACAAGTTCACGACTCCCTCTCAACACCATGGGGGAAAGGTCACTTTCGGCGACAATGCTCATGGTGAAATCATTGGTATTGGAACCGTCGAAATACATTCACGAGCTATTACTCAAATACAAGATGCAGGATTCGAAAGCCACACCCACTCCAATGTCAGCACAGAGAAACTACATCTGGATGAAAAAGGAATTGTCGTTGATGCTACACTATACAGAGGTATGATAGGTTCTCTTCTGTATCTAACAGCAAGTAGGCCTGACATTCTCTATGTTGTATGTCTTTGTGCAAGATTTCAGGCAAACCCAAAAGAATCACACCTACAAAGCGTAAAGCGAATCTTTCGCTATTTAAAAAGCACCCAGGACATGTACCTCTGGTACCCAAGAACTCCTGATTTCACTCTAATGGGTTATAGTGATTCTGATTTGCAAGCTCCTTATTAGACAGAAAAAGTACGTCCGGTACTGCACAGTTTTTGGGACTTTGTCTTGTCACCCGGAGTTCAAAAAAGTAAAACACGGTAGCCTTGTCATCCGCCGAGGCCGAATATGTCTCTACAGCTGCCTGTTGTGCACAGATACTCTGGATACAACAACAACTACAGGATTATCTCATTCCTCCTACTTGTACTACAATTTTCTGTGACAATAATAGTGCTATTGATTTATCTAAAAACCCTGTTCATCATTCCAGGACAAAGCACATTGAAATTTGTCACCATTTCTTAAAGGATTGCGTTGAAAAAGGGCAGATACAACTAGAATATGTTCCTACTTCAGATCAACTTGCAGACATATTCACCAAACCATTGCAACGAGGTCCTTTTGAAGCACTACATTCACAACTAGGTATGACCCGTATGACTTAGCTAAGGTTGTATCTCCTTCTCTTGATTTTTCAATATCTGAGTGAAATGCATGAATACGTCTGATGACCTAGTCTGTCTGTCAAAGAAACAAAACATCGACGTAAAAACAAGAGTCTTTGTTTTCTGAAAAACCTCCCGTGAAATTTTCGCCCAATAATCCGCAGCACCCCAACTCAACCAATCAGCCCACACCTACCCTGACACACCACGTCTGCCTATATTCCGACGTCAATATCTTTCACTCCTCACGTCCAATCCTACCTATCCCGCTTTCTTTGCCTCTCTTCGCCTTCTCCACCCTATTGCCGACTACAATCAACTCCGATTACCATGGCCTCAAACCCTAACCCAACGCACAACACCATGTTTTCTGACGCCGATCTCCCTAATGACCCTCAGCTTCTCCAAGCCCTAATCAACAAACTCACCATCCTCCAAGCCAAACAAACCCCTACTTCCACCTCCGACTCCACCACCGTAGCCCCCGCCATGTCCATCGACACCCAACCCATCACCACCACTTTACCCACCGTAGCAACTGAACCCTCCACCACTGTCCACACTGCGGCATCCACCCAATCAGAAAATACCCCATCTCCAACCAAACAATCGACACCACCCACCACCCCGATCATACCCACCCCCGACACCATCACCAAATCTCCGACCAAACTTCAGTTTGGATCCCTTCCACCCACTGATGAAGAAACACAGAACCCACAACCCAACTCCCCTGCTAAAGAACCCACTGAGGTACTTGACCTTGAAGTCCAACCAGTTGCTCCTGAAAATTCACCCCCTCCAAAGAAAACCCGCCGTGCTAAATCCAATGTCCCCCGTCCTCCAGCTACAAGAACACTTAGATCTCGGGCTAAGAATCCTCAGTCATCTTCAAAACCCAGTTCTGAAGCTCCGGTTCATGCACCATCTCCTATAGTCTCGGCACCACCAACTGAAGAAAAGTCGCGCAGCACCACCAACTCTTCAACCCAGGCAGACTCCGACACGACAACAACTTCCACTAGAAAGCGACTCCGTCCTCGCTCCGAGTCTATCCCACCATCTCCTGCTCAACGACTAGGTCTGATCAATACTCACTCTGCCGTCTACTCCCTACCAGCCGACGACTCTGCTGAGTCCCGAAACCTGGTAAAAGGAAAGCTACTCGACCTGACTGGCTCCACTCGATGGAGTTCGACATGTTCGAGGAGATGTTTCACTTTCAAAACTGGATTCATCTCTTCCACGACATCCAGACCTACCATGAAGCAGAGGCCTATCAGTTCTACCAGAATTGCGTCATTCGCAAGGGGAAAATAATGACAGAGGTACATGATAAAGCTATCCTTCTCGATTCAAACTCCATAGCAACCCATCTAGCAATTCCAACTAGCGGACTAGAATTTTATGATAGGGCTGGCTTTCCTGATCTAGGGTTTATAAGTGCAAAAGAGGTTTATGACTTCTTCCTACCGAACAGCAGAGTTGGTCACTCTTTGGACCGACCAGCTCTGTCAAATACCCACCAAATGCTTCATACCTTGGTGATCAAAAACTTAGTCCCTAGAAAGGAAGGAAACCAGTTTGTCCGCCCACTAGATCTTGCTATCATGTACTGTCTGCTCCATCATCAAAAGATAAACCTCCCCAAACTGATCCTCAACCACATAGCCTCAACCATCTCCTCACCCCGACACTCCCTGGGGTACATATTCTGGCTCCCGAAAATCCTCACCCACTGTGATGTTGTCCTTGATCCCTCCAAAGCTAGTCGCATCACAGACACTGACATCCTCGGTCAGATCCTGTACAACAAAACCCCATCTTTCCAGATCAAGTCGGTCTCCAAAACAAACCCTCCCTCCAAAACGCTAGCCCCACCAAAAACCGTATCACCTCCTGACACAGCCTCTCTGTCTGAAAGGGTAGCAGCGATCGAGAACAACCTCGCCACTCTATCCACGAAGATTGACATGCTCATCGACGTCCTCAACAAAAACCACAAATAGACGATGAACATCTTTGCAGGAGGAGTCCAGAAGCTGGCAGAGGAGTTCCGGGAAACCTTTGCTGAAACTCTGGAAGCGGCTAAGCAAATGGATGGTGCTCGGACTTCAGGGGAAGATGGATCACGGGATGAGGACACAGGAATGGATGGAGGAGATGACTAACCTTTTACCCCACCCCTTTTAACTCTTAGGAAGAACTGACTTTTGAATACTCTTGACTTGCGTTGGTGGTTTGTTTTAATGACTTTTTCGGATTATGTTTTTTGGATATTTTATGTGTTTCCCCTGATGTTGGCAAACGGGGGAAGTGGTGTATCCCGCGGCTGGTGTCTGCGGGTAACTATGTGTGGATGCTGAGTGCCTCTAAAGGCATCATTTGTTTTGGACTAGTTGTTATTTCTGCTATGTAGTATTTGAAGTAGTTTCGTACTATGGTTATTATCTGCTCTTATCAACTGCATTACCTTAAGGGGGAATATGTGTTTAAGGGGGAACAAACAGCAAGTTGTTCTCCCGAGATAGTTGCTCTGCCTTGGTGTCTATTCTTTTTGCAGGTACATTCATTACAAAACTACAAGTATACGCTGGATACACTGAGTTTGTCATCATCAGCAAAAAGGGGAATTTGTTGAAGACTTAAGTTTTGCAGATGATTGCCTCCTCAGTCAAAGTAGCGATGCAGAAAGACTTGGCGTTGTCACAACTTACCAGCTCGAGTACCTCTGCAGAAGCATATGTTCACTTGTTCCTATCTGCCAAGAAGCGTGACACTACTGAGTGGCTGCGGAAAGCTCGGACGGTTGGGAGCGTGCGCAAACGTGGGAAAGTGAAGCACAAACAGCTCCACAACTCCGATACTTGCGGAAACAAATCAAGGAGCCGTTACAAAGAGACCTTACCGAAGATTTAGGACATAGTTTAACAAGTATATAAGCATATGATTGTAATTAGTTTAGGTGTGCATTTTCAAGATTATTCAGAGAGAGAAACACCGCTTTGAGAGAGAAAAGTATTCTTGAGAGATCTTAGTGAGATAGTGTCAATTAGCTTAGGTATTTATTACCTAGAGAGCACACATAGAACACTCCCCTTTACTCCTTGTGACGCATTGATCAAAGCCGAGAGTAGAGCAAGTTTTGGATGAGACAGAGTACCTCTGTCGAATCCCAAGATAGGAAGCTAGGTTGTAATTCACATTGAATTTCAATACAAGCAGAATCCTATCTTGTTAAGTTTAAAACAAAAGCTTCCGCGTTATTAGTTTCTGCATATATTTATTCTTCAAGCAGAGTTGGTCTGAGACTAACACCTCAGACCTACTCGGTCAGCACCCCGATCCCATCACGCGGGATGACGGGAGGCACGACATCGGGCATGTGCAGGGTAGACTGGACGTCGATTGCCGAATATTGACCACTAATTCACAAAAGCTTAATTTATACTTAGTCTATACAATTAATAGATGTATAGTTTAAATTCATTTACAAAATTTGTCATCCAGTTTAATTTTATCCAACCTATACATAATAGCAGTCTTGATCAACAGTAACACTATATTAAAAGAATTTGGAGCCGCATATGAAAATCAATGCAAGTTACGAAGGTTGCTTAAAATTCGTACTTTAAAATTTTTGTCAATTAAACCCGGATAAGTTACCCGAATTTGACCTATAATCCGAAAAAACTGAATGACTCAAAGGCTAACCCGAACCGAAAGCACCCAAACCCGAACTCTACCAAACCGAAATCACCTGAATCGAATTTAAACCATTGAACCCGATCCAATCCGAACCGAACCAAATCATAAATATCTACAAATTGACCCGACCCGAACCGAGCCCGAACTGAGTGACCCAAATTGCCAGGTCTAAGCCTTCCTACCCTCACAGCTCAGCAGCCACAGCCAAACACATCGGCCACATCCCCATCAACTTCACAAGCTCGTCAAGGATCTTCATAGCTGACAACGATGCCTTATTTGGGAAGAAGAAAATGAGGAAATGGGAATTGAAAAAAAAAGAGGTTCCTACCCAAGGGAAGCGTAGAGAACCGATCCATCCTTCACATTTTGTTGCAAATTAGGGAGGATAGAAGCCAAGGAAATAGTCACATCATCCTTTAACACGATCCTACCTTCTCTGATTGACAGTAGCAACACATCCAAAATTGAAGGCATCATCTAGTATGCTGGCTCACCTTGGGCAACCACAAACCGGCAACATCCTCATCCCCTGTGAGCCCTCACCAGCAGTCCTGTAAACAACACACATGAGCTTGGTCAGCTGATATATCCACTCAGTTGTAGCCTCAAACCCAAGATTGACACATGCAAGCCTAGTCTAATATCCTCCACCCCAAGTGGTCTTTCTTAGATGGAAACAAGCAGGCGATTCATTAGATTAAGCCCACCCCCATCATCTTTAATAGTAGCAATGAAGATATATGAGAAGCAGAGATAGCCAAACCAATAGTTTGACCCCTCTGGGCTGGAAAACACAAAATTGAAATAGACCAAAGATGCTCCTTTTGTATATCCCTACTACGCAGAACATAAATCCAAAACATAGACATAAGTAAGACTAGAGTCTTCATCGATAAAGATGAGGAACTAGTAACATGCAAATGACTTTTATTGAAAACGAGACAATAAAAAAGAAAGAAGGAAACAAAGCATGAAGAAAATTGAGAGGAAAAGGAAAATAGAGAACAAAGGAAGATGGATAGCAGGATAGCCATCATCCGCTAACACCTAGTGAAGAAATAAACAAGTATTGGGTAATTGACACCCCCATATAAAGGAAATCAAGAAGGCACCACACTGGAAGAAGGATTAGCATGACAGAGAGTTGCCATAGGAGGTGGAGAGATATAAATGGCAAGAACAAAGATATTTACAGCATCCAGAGTGGTGGAAATCGTTATCAAAGAGACAAATTGAGGCAGAAAAGGTTGGAGGCACAAGTAAAAAGTGAAATGCAATATAGTGGAAGTGTTGAAGGTGATGGCAATGGCGAAGGGCAGGAGGCTAGAGGGTCGGGCATGAAGATGGCCAGGCAAAGCTCCCGCCAAGGGGAGAAAGAGAGTTAGGCTAGGCTGGTGTTAATGGCAGTGTTACTGGTTATAGTAATGTAGAATTTGGTTGGATGCTTAGTAAAAGGTAGATGCACTTAGTTTAGGAGAAAATTAATTCATAAATTCATTACTAATTAATATATATTGTATCATTTTAAAATATCTACAATTGAAGTTAAAATAGTTATGAGAAGTGATAAGTTGAAGAAGAGTTTCAAATTTTAAAAAGAATAAAGTTGAATATGTCTTAGAAATATAAATCAAATAGTACATATTCAAGTCATAGATTGTGAAATTTTAATGGTAAAGCTATATAAACTTGTAATTGACCCGACTCTTCCAGGCTAAACTTAACTCAAACCACTCTTACACAAGTTTACAGTTAATTTAAATTGATATATTTTTTATCATTCTATTTAAACTAGTCAACTAATTTAAAGATTAAGTTTCATTATAACAAGTTAACTATAACCATCATCAACGAAAGAAGTTACAATATTATCTAAATCTCATTATATATTAGACATGCATTAAGGTAATTAAACTTCAAAATTGTTATGAGTACTTATTGTTGCATAACATAAAGAAGTAAATCAATAAAAAAGGTAGTAGAGAGACAGTAAATCTCCACATTATATTGAAATAGATGTTGTGGTAATGTCACATATAGTGATTTTATAACGACCCCAAAACCACCCTGGTTCTGAGACCGTCACACACCGCACGCTTATTACTTAAGACACGTAAGGTCACACTCTAACGAAACCCAAGTGGAACAAAAGCTCATATATTAATCAGAGTTACAAATAATTTTACAAATTATAGAGCAGAAGCCAAATTAAATACAGAAAGGCCACTAAGCTGACATTATAAATACAAATCTGAAAAGAAAAACTAAAAGACAGAAGCAAAAGACTCAAATCCAAAAGCTAAGACCTGCAAATCAGACGAAATATAGGGGGTGAGCAAATCACAGCTCAGCGGGTGATAAACTTCATCAGTTGAGCATGCTCATACCAGATTACAGAAAATATATATATACAAAAGTGCTTAGCCAAAGCAAAATCAGAGTCAAAGCGGAAGACTTTCAAAGCAAACAAAATTCCAAAACAGAAGACAACTAAGGGAGATCAAAACAGACTCTTAAGTAGCAGAAGATAGAATGAAGTCATAAGCTTTACAATTAGAATCTTTTTAGAAGATGAAAAGCACATAGCAGACGGTCAGAAATTAGAAATGGACAGAGCAGACGGGAAGCATAAGACACTACAAAGTAGAGGAGGGATCCTAACTCACAGCACACATATATAGAAAGGGTAAAATACCCAAGGATCGAAAGATTCGTAGATAATGCAAAAATTGTCTGAAGACCAATGGGTTCGTCAGCCCACGAATATAATTGACCCAAAGACCAAAGAACCCATCGGTCCCATAGAAATAGAATGACGTCTACGTAGTGTGCTACGGGATAGCCAGACCCAATCAACCACGGCACAGAATGCATAGAAACTAGGTCCCAAAATAGAAGCTTAAACATTTCAGAACATAAGGGAGTGTGAAACACAAACACCAAAGCACAAAGCTATAAACATAACGAAATTGAGATCATAGCTGAAACAAATTCTTAAACCAAGACTACCCAAAACACGAAAAGCGAACGAAAACGAAAGTTAAAATCATACTCTTAAAGCCATTCGAAGGTCACAAACATAACGGGGCACTTTCGGAACAGAAATACACATAAACACATGCTAAAACAGGTCAAAATAAATAATACACACTTGGAGGATTGCAAACGAAAGTCAAAACGAAGCTCAAACAAATATTTTATACAAAATCAGGAGGCTGTCCGGACATGTGTTCGAACATACATGTTCGGATGCATGTTGAACCTTCAAACACACACGTTCGGACATGTGTCCGGACATAGGAGTCCGAACGCACACCGGGCTGAGAAAATAGAGGCGTCTGAACTTCTTTCCGATCTTACAAGTTTGGGCAGAGTCCGAAAGTGAGCAAACAAGATGTCCGGACTTGTGTCCAGCCTTACATGTTCGGACACAAGTCGAACAGCAGGCCTAGAGTCGTCCTCGCATCCTGTCCGAACTTACATGTTCGGACATAAGCCCTGACATCACAGAAACCATAAAAATAGGCGTCCGTGCATGCTATCCGGACTTATAAGTTCGGACAAGGAAAAAAACCCAAAACCAGAAGTAAAATCAGATGCAAACAAAGCTCCAAATCTCCATTAACTTATACATAGCATTTAATAACAAAGTAAGCGATTGAAAACACATCCCATAGGGCTTAACGGAATAAAACAAAACTCTAAAACCAAATCAGATTCACACAAATCAAAGAACAATCAACACATCAGAAACAGAAACATAATCGAAAACCCCAATGGGCGAACACACACAACTGAATCCATCTACCACCTACCTCACATCAAAAGCAAAGCACACTCAACAAACTCTACACATCGCCCTCCTCGAATCAACCAACACGGACTAAACAAATCCTGGAATCACAAAATGAAATCAGAAATAGAGAAGGAGGCAAACCTAGAATGAAACTAACAAATCCTTAATCTACAAACCTAGAGAATGACCGACCGATGAACCGAATTCCGCAAGCAAGTCTTCCCAGCAATTAGTCAAATGAGAGAAGAGGAGATGAAGGGAAGAGCAAAGGGAGAAGTTGGGAAGGAGAAGTAGAGCGGAAGTTGAGAGAGCGCAGAAGGAAGAATGTGAGATGAAAGTCAGGAATGAGAGAAAATAAAAATGAATATGAAATTAGAAAAACCCTTTTCCTAACTCCTTAACTAAATAACAAAGGAAAAGTAATTTATAACTCTCCGTCCTCAAAACTAGTATGATTGACCAGAATAATGACATAAGCTTACTAATACAATATTGGAATGTCATTAAACTCTCTTTGCAAATCAGAATTAAAATAAAAGAAAATAGGGGCACAACATTATACCCCTCTTAAAAATAATTTCATCCTCGAAATTCGATGAAACCCAAAACTCATATAGATACACCCTAAGTGCTAGAATACTACAGACACTAAAACACACGGAAGGAAACTCACAACTCAGAAACTCAAACCTCTCAACTCAAAATGTGACACAAACACACAACACCAGCACACAACTAAATCACACCTGAACTCCCAACGACATCCTTACCCAAAGGACACGAGACCCTTAGACACATACTCGGAACACAACAATCACATACAGACAAACACTACGCTTCTGCTGCACATAACAGATAGTAGGTAATGACACAGAAGCGCAGACATGCAGACACCCGACAAACCCAATGAAAGCCAAACCTAGCTCTGATACCACTAAATGTATGACCCAAAAACCACCTTGGTTCTGAGACCATCATACGCCGCGTGCTTATTACTTAAGACATGCAAGGCCATACTCTAACGAAACCCCAAATGGAACAAAAGCTCATATATTAATCAGAGTTACAAATCATTTTATAAATTACAGAGCAGAAGCCAAATTAAATACATAAGGGCCACTATGCTGGCATTACAAATACAAATCCAAAAAGCAAAACTAAAAGATAGATCAGAAGACTTCAGCCCACAAGCTATAACCAGCAAATCAGACGGAATATTGGGTTGAGCAAACCATAGCTCAGTAGGTGATAAACTTCATCACCTGAGCATGCTAAAAAAAGATTATAAAATATGTATATATACAAAAGTGCTTAGCTAATGCTCAGAGTCAAACTGCAAGACTTTCAAAGCAAACAGAAGTCCAAAATAGAAGACAACTAAGTGAGATCAAAACAGACTCTGAAGTACCAGAAGACAGAACAAAGTCATAAGCTTTACACTTGGACACTTTTTAGAAGATAGAAAGCACACAGCAGACCATCAGAAATCAGAAACGGACAGAGCAGATGAAAGCAGACCACTTTACAAAAAAGAAACTAGACCCTAGCTCACAACACAACCATACAAAAAGGGCAAAATACCCAAGGATCGAAAGATCCATCGACAACGCAGAAATGGTCAGAAGACCAATGGGCCTGTCACCCCAGAACAAAAATGGTTAAAAGACCAAAGAACCTGTCGGTCCCATAAAAACAGAATGACGTCTATGTCGCATGCTACAGGTTAACCCGACCCAGTCAACCATGGCTTAGAATGCATATAAAATAGGTCCCAAAACAGAAGCTTTAACATTTTAGAATAAAAGGTGTTCTGAAACAAAAACACAAAAGCACAAAGCTATAAACATAACAGAATTGAGATCATAGTTGAAACATAATTCTTAACCCACGCACGACTATCCAAAACATGAAAATCCGAACAGAAACATAAGTCGAAATCATACTCTTAAAGCCATTCGAAGGTCATAAACATAATGGAGCACTTTCAAAATGGAAATACACATAACACATGCTCAAACAAGTCAAAATAGATAATACACACTTAGGGGATCATAACCCCGTAAATGGAAGTCAAAACGAATCTCAAACAAACATTTTAGACAAAATGAGGAGGATGTCCGAACATGTGTCTGAACATACATGTTCAGACGCATGTCAAACCTTCAAACACACACACGTCTAGTAGGCTGAGAAAATAGAGGCGTCCGAACGTCTATCCAAACTTACAAGTTCGGACAGAGTCCGCAAGTGAGCAAACAAGGTGTTCGGACTTGTGTCAAGGCTTATATGTTCAAAGACAAATCGAACAGTAAACCTAGAGCCATCCTTGCACTCCATCCAAACTTACGTGTTCAAACGGAAGTCTGAACTAACATGTTCAGACAGAAGTCAAGACATCACAGAAACCATAAAAACTAGAGGCGTCTATGCATGCTGTCCAAACTTACAAGTTCAAACGCATGTTCAGACATGACAAAAATCCCAAATCAGAAGCGAAATCAGGTGCAAACAAAGCTCCATATCTCCATTAACATATACATAGCAGTTAATAACAAAGAAAGCGATCGAAAACACATCTCACGGGTTTTCAGTGGAATTAAAAACTCAAAAACCAAATCAGATTCACACAAAATAGAAACATAATCGGAAACCCTCGTGGGTGAACACACACAACCAAATCCATATACCGCCTACCTCATATCCAAAGCAAAGCATACTCGACGAACTCTACACATCGCCCTCCTCGAATCTCTACTTGAATCAACGAACATGGACTGAACAAATCCTGGAATCCCAAAATCAAATCAGAAATGGAGAAGGAGGCAAACCTAGAACGAAACTAATGAATCCACAATCACAAACCTGGAGAACGACTAACTGATGAACAGAATTCTACAAGCAAATATTCCCAGCAATAAGTCAAATAAGAGAAGAGGAGATGAAGGAAAGAGTAAAGGGAGAAGTTGGGAAGGAAAAGCGGAGCAGAAGTTGAGAGAGCGTAGAAGGCAGAACATGAAATGAAAGTCAAGAATGAAATAAATTAAAATGAATATGAAATTAGAAAATTCCTTTTCCTAACTTCTTAAATAAATAACAAAGGAAAATTCATTTATAACCCTCCTTCCTCAAAACTAATATGTAAAGAAATTTTTTTCGTATCTGATGTTAAAATATTTATAAAACATAGGATACTTGAATTCAATGGAAAGATCAAAGAAACATGGATAACTTCAATGGCAGATAACACAACTCTTTTACATATTATTTAAGGTTAATTGGTTTGGATTTTGCTCAAACTGAAACTTGAAAAGGTTTATAATCAATTTTTCAGCTCAGATTATGAGAGGTAATTTCGTAACACCCCAACTTAGTACCCAATTTATATCATCTTTGTTACAATTAATATTAAGCGAGGTTGTGTAGCTATCTTTATATGCAGGTTATCAAGCATATACACCACTATGATTGGTAATTTACGATGTTGATTAACGGGATGTTTGTTTCAAGTGGGGGAATGGAACAGAATCAGCAAATGGAATGAAGAGGAATGGAAAAGAATTCCCTTTTATTTTCCTGGTTGTTTTTTTTAGTTGAGGAAATGAAATAAATAACCGGTCAATGGCCACCAGTCCATGGCCGACGCCTGCTGACTGCTGGTCAACAACCATTAATTGCCAGTCAACATTCACCGGTCACCAGTCAGTGGTCATTAGTCATTAGTTAATGGCCAGTCAAAGCGTATTGAGGAAAGGGAATCCCATTCCATAGTAGAGGGTAGGGAATCAAACTGGAGGGTTTGGGGTAATCTCATTCCTTTTCCCTTTCCCTTTCCTAAAAATAGGAAAAACTGGCTAAACATATAATAGGAAAGGGAATCATTTCGATTACCTTTCTTGATTACCCCAAAATAAACACCCCATAAAGGGAATCATGCCTTTAACTTTGTTCGGGATTTCTTTTAGTCTTCTATTATTTTCTTTAATATAAAGCACCTCTACAATCCTTTGGACAAAATTTATTAGTTAAATAATTTAAATCTTTGTCTTGATTTTTTTTTATTTTGCATTATTTTGGGTGTTTGAAACGGGGCATAAGTAACACAAATCTTTAAAATACACATACATAATAACATATCATCTTTTTTATTAATGTGGTTTGGCTATATCTTAATGTTGTAAGTGAGGACTATATTAATTGTGCATCCTACAATAGAAACTATGTATATAGTAAGATAAAACTGTATATTCAATATATAACAAAAGAATTTGACCAAAAGAATTTATCAACTCCCTTGCAAGGATAATCACCCTACAAAAGAATTTATCAACTCCCTTCATGCATTTACCTCAAGAAAGGATAATACAAATCTTCTTTGTCTCTATCAACCCACTTTTTCATTTTACATTAGGAAAGCAGCTTTAAATCAATGTCAGGATTCAATGCTTTAAAAGTTTGGGTTTGGTAGTAGGTGGAGAACATGGATGTGGGAGTGTATGTCAATAACCCAGATCCAACTAAGCTATTGAGCTCAAAACATGGTTAAGACAAGGTGACCCACTCTCGTCGTTGTTGTTTGTGATTGGAGTTGAAGCCCTTAGATGGTTAATTCAAAATGCAGCATCTAACAGGTTATATGGAAGATTGGAAGTGGGAGTCTATATAGTTAAAATTACTTATCTGCAATTTGTAGACGATACATTGCTATTTAATGAATTAAAGTTAGGAGTGTTGACTGATTTGAAGCATATTATGATGAGTGCATAAATGTGCGATCTTCCCATAAATATGGATATATCTTGTGCTTATTGTATCAATGCCAATGTAGAGGAGATAGAACTGATGTGTTCTATATGGAAATGTAAGATTAGGTCGCTCCTAATGTCATACAGAGGCAGCCCGCTAGGGGCGTATACGAGAAAAGTAGCCACTTGGGAGCCGATAGTTAGGAAGGTTGAAAGACAGTTAGGAAACTAGAAATCTTCTTGTTTATCAAAAGCGAGAAGAGCTGTCCTAGTGCAATATTTCCTTTAAGTCATCATGTTGTACTATGCTAGTTTGTTTCTGATTCCGTAATGTGTTCATAAGAAACTAGAAAGGCTACATCATCAGTTTTTCTAGGGGAAGAAATCCTGCAAATTGAATGACTAGTGGCTTGGAATCGAATTTCTAAGCCCAAGAGATGGGGAGGATTAGGAATATATAATATCTGGACTAAGAACTAGGCCTTCTTGGTAAAGTGAAGATGGAAATTCTTGCAACACATAAGCACCCTTTTGGAAGCGCACAATATGTTCAGTCTATGAAATAAATCAAAGATCAATTGTGGTGGACAATGAGCATTTTCATATCGAATTAAAGGTCTATGATTGTCTATTGTAACATCTACAAAGGCAGATTAGTTAGTAGAGGAGGCTCTGATGAATAAGGTGAAGATTAATCTTGGAGATGGCAAGGATATGTGATTCTAGTATGAGCCCTGACTTGAAGAAGGCAAGTTAAAAGATCGATTTGCACGATTGTTTACAGTAAGAACCCAACAAGATGATATGGTAAAGGACATGGGTTTATGGGATGTTGACATTTGAAGGTGGAATTTGGTATGGTAGATTGATCTTTTTGTGTTTGAAGAAGAAATGTTAAACCATCTGTTGTCGGCACCTGTAAGGTGTTAACTCTGAGGTGGATCAAGTTGTGTGGAAAGGTAGTACCGATGGACAATTCTCTATGAAGGGAATGACGAAGATGTTGTTACATAGAAGCAATGACGATGCAAGTGTAGATTCCTTCAAAGCTCTGTGGAGTGGATGTGCAGCCCCTCGTATAGGGACCTTCATCCGGATTCTGATCTTCGAGAAGCTCAATACTAGAGAGGTATTACTATCCAGGAATATCATTGAGGAAGAAAATAGTAAATGTTTGTTGTGCAACTAGTTAAGGGAGACAGAGAATCATGTCATCTTCCATTGTGTGGACCCTACGTAGCTTTGGGATCAGTCAGGCTCATGGTGGAACCTGGATGTAGAGTAAAAAAACTCTCCCTTGGAAACTTGTAAAGAATGGAGGGCAAGACGATGGAGAAGTAAGATGAAGCAAGTCCGGATGTCAACCTTCTATTATGGATGTTGACATATGTGGTGGGCTAGGAATGAATTAATTTTTTATTGGAAAACTTTGAACAAGATTGAAACAGTGAGACTTATTAAGATGCATGGATGTGTGGTGATGGACAAAATTCTAGTGGCAACAGCTACCCATTCCTGCTGAGATGTTTGTGAGCAACTGTTATGTTATTGAGTTGATAAATAACTGTATATAATCAAATATTGTATTCGCCATTGGAGGAAAGGTAAGGTTGATGGACAACAAGTGTGCGTTTACGACAAAGGGTTGAAGAATATGTTGTTCTCGTCGGGTATATTGGATAAATGTGGCTGGAGGTTTAATCAATGATGGCTCCAATGTGGCTGGAGGTTTAATCAACGTGCTCGATATGCATGTTTTTTTACATCTTAAACCTTAGTACGACTAGTTTAAAGTTTTGGTTGGTTGGAAGACGTTGTTAGCGTATGACTTATTGTATTATGGATGTAGGTTGGATACTCATTTTCCTTCATAAATTTTTTTCCTATTGAATTTTACTTATGGAGGTTTTAATAAGACCCATGATAAACCTATATAGCCCTATTTGTCTTGTTACATCGGGTACTCATTCATAACCGACGAAGTATACCGAATGACATAAGTGTTGGAAAAAACAGAGAGTAAAACTGATGAGTTATATTTCACATACAAAAATGAGTAAATACAAAGGGTTTAAATAGATAGCTAACTATAACTTTAGATCCAAAAATCGTGGAAACTACCCAAAGTTTATGACTAAAATCAGGCAACTAATTACCCCACTAACTCCACTAATTCCACTAATACTAACTACTTTAAAATAATAAATAAAACTCATAAATATGTTACTGATAAACTTTGAATTATTCATTTAACACCACCCCTTGATTCAAAGTTACAAACTTCCAACTATGATCTGAAGAAATCATGCTTTGCTTGTGGAAGAGCCTTTGTGAAAATGTCCGCAGTCTGTTGATTTGTGCCACAGAACTTCAGAGATATTTATCCATCAGCAACTAGCTTTCGAATGAAGTGATGTTGAACATCTATATGCTTGGTCCGAGTATGAAACGCTGGATTTTTAGCCATAGCAATGGCTGACCTGTTATCACAAAACAAATCAGTAGCTTCAGTCTGCTCAAAATGAAAGTCAACAAGAAGTTTTCTCAATCATAGGGTTTGTCGGGCAATAGCACTTGCTGCTACATATTCAGCCTCTGAAGATGATAAAGCCACTGTTTCTTGCTTCTTTGAACTCCATGTTACAGCACCAGAACCAAAACTGAACACATTACCAGAAGTGTTTCTTCTATCATCTACGCAACCAGCCCAATCACTGTCAGTGAAGCCATTCAATTTGAAATTCACAGTTCTAGAATACCATATTCCAAAATCTGTAGTTCCTGCAATATACCGCATAATCCTTTTGGCTGCTCCAAAGTGTTGCTTTGTAGGATTATGCATAAATCTAGAAACCATGCTAACTGCAAAAGCAATATCAGGCATGGTGTGTGTGAGGTAATTCAAACCTCCAACAAGACTTCTATATAGTCTTGGATCAGCGTTTCCAGTCCCATCTGCATGTTGTAGTTTCTCATTAACATTCATTAGTGTGGCTGCCACTTCGTTGTTGCACATATTGAACCTTTTCAAAAGATCTTCAGCATATTTTTTCTGATATAAAAAGATGTCATCATTGACCTGCTTAACCTCAAGACCCAGAAAATACTACAACAAGCCAAGGTCTGACATCTCAAAAGTGTTCATCATATAAGACTTAAAGTCATCAATTAAGCACTTAGATGACCCCAAATAGATTATATCATCAACATAAAGACAGACCACCAAAAAAATCATTACCATTCCGCTTGAGATAGAGTGTAGGCTCATTTTCACTTCTTATAAATCCACTCATCAAAAAGAAGGAATCAATCTTGCTGTACCATGAACGCGGAGCTTGCTTTAGCCCATAAAGAGCCTTTTTCAGCCTATAAACTTTACTTTCACTGCCTTCAATAAGAAAGCCTTCAGGTTGTGAAACATAAATCTCTTCCTCTAAATCACCATTCAAGAAGGCTGATTTAACATCGAATTGATCAACAGACAGCTTGAATTGAGCAGTTAAGGCTAATATGATTCTCACAGTCTCAAATCTAGCAACGGGGGAAAATGTTTCCTCATAATCCATACCTTGTTGTTGTGAGTATCCCTTTGCAACCAGCCTTGCTTTGTGTTTTTGGAAACTCCCATCTGGATTGTATTTTGTTTTGTAGATCCACTTGAGACCGATCACATTTTTTCCCTTTGGTAGATCAACTAGGTCCCAAGTATTGTTTTTCTTAATAGCAAGCAGCTTGACATTCATTGCATCTTGCCAAACCTGATTTACAGCAACATCCTCATAAAAAATTGGGTCAGAAACAATTAAAGCAAAGTTGCAAGTTTCAAGTATTCCATTCATAGAACGATATCTTAAAAGAGGTGACTCTGATGAAGAAATTGATGTTGTAGAACGTGAGCTGGCTGGTGTAGATGGGTTGCTGTCGGAGGGAGTTGTTCCATCTGATTTACTGTCATAATCTGTATCAAACGTTACAAGTGTGGGTTCAAATTTATCCACCTGAATTTGGACAACAGCTGAAGGATTGTTATTGCTCCAATCTCATTTTCCCTCCTTGTCAAACTTTACATTCCTGCTGATAATTACTCTTCCACTCAAAGGATTCATCAGCCTATAAGCTTTAGACATGGGACTATAGCCAATAAAAATGCATTTTTTCAGACTTGCTGTCCAATTTTTTACGATGTGGATCAGTAGAAAAAGCATAAGCAATGCAACCAAAAATTCATAAGTGGCTTACTCTTGGCTTCCTACCCATCCAAGCCTCATATGGAGTTTGATTCATGATTGCCTTTGTTGGGGAAATATTGATCAAATACACTGCTGTTGCGACACCTTCAGCCCAGAACTGGTTGGGAAGATTAGCTGCCTTCATTAGACTTCTGGCCATTTCAACAATAGTTCTATTTTTTCTCTCTGCAACACCATTTTGCTCTGGTGTATATGGTGCAGTCAACTCCCTGCGAATGCCAAACTTCTCACAAAAATCATCGAATTCGTTAGAGGTAAATTCACCACCTCTATCAGTACGAAGAGCCTTGATGGAGTAGCCACTTTGTTTCTTCACCAGCACTTTGAACTTCTTGAAACATCCAAACACTTCTGATTTCAGCTCTAAAAAATACACCCAACTCATACGACTGAAATCATCACTAAAGAGCACAAAATATTTGCTGTCATCAAACGATTCAACATTCATCGGTCCACAAACATCAGCATGAATTAACTCAAGATAACAAGAAGATCTCTATGAATTCCCTACCGGAAAAGAAGCTCTACTATGTTTCCCAAAAACACATCCTTCACAGAAACCAAAACCATCGATTTTTGGAAGCCCAATTACCATTTCTTTCTTGTTCAACAGTTGTAAACCATTCAAATGTAAATGCCCATAACATGAATGCCAAAGTTCAGCCTCATTTTTTTCTTTAGCAACCAAAGAAGCTCCCATAGATTTAGAGACATCAAGAGGAAACATATGATTTTGTGTCATTGGAACTCTGACAACAACTTGACCAGATTTCTTATCATGAATCATCCAAGCACCATCATCAAATAAGAGTGAATATCCGTAAGCCATAAGCTGCCCCACACTTAACAAATTATGAGCTAGATTAGGCACAAACTGCACATCAGAAAGTGATCTAGTTTTACCTTGTGCAGTTGGAACTTCAACTGTACCTTTCCCATTTACTTGGATTGCCTTGTTATCACCAAGTCAAACCTCACCCTTTTTGCTTTCATCAAGATCAGAAAACCAGGATTGACGACCCGTCATGTGGTTGGTGCAAGCGCTGTCTATAAAGCAAACATTATCAACAGCATTGTTGGCAGCGGAATATGTCATAAACAACTTTCCCTCTTCTTGAAAGTTGCTGATGAAATTGGTCTCCTTCTTCTCATTCTTTTCCTTCTCCCAGCATAAAGCTTCTTTGTGGCCCCATTTTTTACGATACCGACACTGTATTGTACTTTTGTTGTGTTGTTCGCCAGCACGACCACCACCTCTATGGTTACCACGACCTCGCCCACGGCCTCGATATTCCCCACGGTTGTTGTAGGTTCCGGTTTGAGAGGATTCTCATTTCACTTGAAAGGTTTTCTCCATAGCCTTCTCTACATTTTTTCCACTGTTTCTGTTCAATCTATCTTAATGGGCTACCAAAGAACTCATTAGCTCATCAAAACAATAATCAGATAGATCTTTTGACTCCTCAATGGCCGCAACAACATAATCATACTTACTACTCAAACTCCGCAATACTTTGCTGACAATAGTTTCTTTACTTATCACTTCACCAAATGTATGCATTTGATTTACAACAGCAGATACACGTGATAAATATTCTTGCACAGCTTCCGTTTCTTTCATAGCAAATGTTTCAAATTCATGACGTAAGGACTGTAATTTTATCGTAATTACCTTCTTATCGCCCATGAATTCTTTCTGTAGGATATCCGAAGCTTCCTTCAAAGTCGATGCTGCTGCAATTCAAGGAAATAACTCATCATCAAGAGACTGCTGAATAAAGAAGAGTGCCTTGGCGTCTTTCTTCTGACTTTCTCTATCTCGATTCTCCCGTCCTTGCTCGTCAAACCCGTTCTCAACCAGATCCCACAACTCATGAGACCTGAGTAAGGTTTTCATCTTCAAACTCCAAAAATGGTAGTTTTTGCCTTTGAAAATAGGTAGGTGGGGCTGAGTAGAACTACTCGTAGACATATTGAGATTCTGCGGTGAGTATTCACGAACGCTCTCTTTTTTTTGTTTGCATAATTCACTTCGCTCTTTTTTTACGTGTTTTCACTTCTAGGTCAATTTGCTGCACTTCTCTCTTTCTCTCTCTCTCTCTCCCTCTCTCTCTGTCTTTTGTATTGGACCTCACCTGGGAAAATAGAAAGTCTGTGGTGACTTTCTATTCTGCTCTGATACCACTTTGTTGGAAAAAACAAAGAGTAAAACTGAAGAGTTATATTTCACTATACAGAAATGAGTAAATACAAAGGGTTTAAATAGATAGCTAAGTATAACTTCAGATCCTAAAATCATGGAAACTACTCAAAGTTTATGACTAAAATCAGGCAACTAATTACCCCACTAACTCCACTAATTCCACTAATACTAACTACTTTAAAACAATAAATAAAACTCATAAATATGTTGCTCATAAACTTTGAATTATTCATTTAACGGTAAGTCTAATTTAAAAAATGTTTGGCCCCGTTCTCGAACCAGATTATGGGGTGGAGATGAAGATTACTGATGTAGTAGTGGGACCCATAAATTCAATCATCACCCTCAATTTATAAATCCAATGGTAGATTATTGCAAAAAGCTAGTGTAAGTAGCTTTTTAAATGAAAGATAATCTACCCCTAGCTTTTCTCTTCTAAATTGAGAACGGGGCCTAAATGTAAAAATTATTAGCGAGTTACAGCTAAAAATTATGAGAGTCAATTGATAAGTTACCTCTCCGCTAGAAGACGGGACCAAATATAATCGTAAATTTGAAGTTGGCGATTACGCCATATTGTAAGGTGGCGATGACCATTTTGGTCATTTATCATCTATTTTGTCCTTTTGTGCTTTATACTTTTGTAAAACTTTAAAATGTTGTAGATTATTATATATAAGTCCAAATAACATAAAATTTATACCATTGTTCATCATTTTTCGTACTCTTCAAAATAAGACCAAACATGAGTATGTTTTGATAAATTTTAAATTTTTTATTTTTTGTATGTACATATTTTTTTAAATTCATTGTGAATCTTAAGTTTACGAAAAGTGAATCAAAGATTGTTAAAAAGTGAATCGAAGGTTGTTAAAAAGTGAATCAGAGAGTTGGGTAAAAGTGAATAAGAGGTTTTCAAAAAGTGAATCACATAAACAGAGATTGTTTAACTAAAGTGATTCTGATTGTTTGACTAGTGTGAATCAAAGGTTTAGAAAAGTGAATCAAAGATTGTTAAAAAGTGTATCACAAGTTGTTACAAAGTGAATCAGAGTAATAAGAAAAGTGAATCTCGTAAGCATAGATTGTTTAACTAAGTGATTAAGAGGTTTAAGAAATGTTAATCAGAGATTTTTATAAAGTGAATCATGAGTTTAAGAAAAATGAATTAGAGATTTAAGAAAAATGATTCTCGTAAATAGAGATTGTTAACTAAAGTGAATAAGAGGTTTAAGAAAAGTGAATCAGAGGTTTAATAAAAGTGAATCAAAGGTTTTTTAAAGGTGAATAAAAGGTTTAAGAACAGTGAATATTTTGTTTTAATACTAATAGAAGTAAATCCTATCACAAACTTATGCAAGAGGTGGATTTTAGGGTGTTTGGGGGGTAGGGTAATCTTTTTGGCATTAGTCTACACTATATATGGTCGTTACTAACTCGACAGATTTGTAGGGTTTGTGGTTTAGGGTACAAACCATAAAAATATCTTCGGCGTTTTTAACTTTTCTGGGGTGGTTTATAGAGTGTTTGGGGTAAGATTCATTTTGTTAATGAATAAGATTCATTTTATTGTTAAAGAAGATTCATTTTGTTAATGAATAAGATTCACTTAAAAAATATGTAATATATCCCCCTTCTAAAAAAAATAAAAATTTAAGTTTACCAAAACATATCCATGATGCATCTTGTTTTGAAGAGCACGAAAAATGATGAACAATGATATAATTTTTTTCATTTTTACACTTATATTTTGTAAGTTATAACATTTAAAAAAAACAATTATTTCGCTCACATACTAATTAAACTACATACAACCCCTTTCAAAACTCAGGCATGACTACATCTTTTATTCTACTTTTTTTTCTTTTATTCTACTTTTTGTTTATTAATTTTTTCTCATTTATTCCCTAATCACGAATTGACACATGTCCTCTCCACATACTACCCTGGCAAGAACCGGGGTCTCCATGCTGAAAATAATTCACATTCGTTTTTTAGGCATCGAGCAATCTAAAAAAAATAGGGGTTATAAAAGGTAACAATAGATATAAAAAATTGTAAAGCAAATTTACTTGATAAGGGAAGTTGAGGAAAAGGGGAAAAGAAAAAAAACAATGGGAATGTACATAGTCGCATTTGTTCAGATTATGCTTCTTCTTTTTACTCTTTTATTTTTCTTTCTAATCTCATTATCTTTGAATCTGTCTCGCATTGTCTCTATTCTACCAGCTAAAAACAGCCAAACTGTAGGCAGAAGTTGGATTCCATTTTTGATTTGGCAAGGATGATGTGATGTCACTAGCTAGCTCAAAGATAAGATTAGCATTAAGTGTTTGTTAATGACAATTTACGGCCAGTCAAAGTTAGAAAACGTATATATATTATACTTAATACGGTATATTCGTTCTTGTTAGCTAGGCTTCAAAATAATTGCAGTCCCCTACTCTCCCTAATTGAACCCATTATGGCCTCATCTTCACAAGGGTAAAAATATCACGTGATTATACTTGCCCAACTCATGTAAATGTGACCATGCATAATCATGGCTCAAAATCTCAGCTAATTTGTTTACATCGGCCAAGAGATGATGCAAACTCACACGTGAAGTACTAGCTTTACGACACATGACACTTTTACATTGGAGATTTCTTTATATATGTATATCATTTATAGGGTAGGGAAATCTTAGTAAACATAATAGAAGATGAGGGTTTAGGTTAGGCGCAGCTGGATTTAGTTATATGAGTATGGGAAATATTCAGTCGAGCCAATTAGCATCCATTCATTTTGGTCAAAATCAAAATAGTTGAGTTGGTGTTGCTTAAACCCCACCCTATAGATTGTAATTAAAAGAAACGCCCATTTGTTTTGGTGCAGTGACCACATGATAACCTTTCTTTCTTCTTCCACTATGCATGCTAATGCTAGCTAATTCCATAACGAAAACGAAGCCCACTATCCATGGATAATCGCCGCCCATACCACGCATACCACCACGCGTCAGCAGTACCACTGTGCATACAGAAAAACGTGGGTGTTTTTACGACATACATCCTATATGCAAAGCAACAACATTTGTTCTCTTTTACGCCGCCTTCCAACCTAAACAAGTTCCAGCATATATATATATATTAAATCGTATATTTTAAGTATAATAAAATTTATAAATAAATAATATAAATTCTAGAAATATAGTATTATAATAAAATTTATCTGTATTTAATATATCAATTTTTATTATCAAATTATCTCTAACTATATTCGCATAGTAAAAACTACTACTCCTCCGTCCTGAATTGACCGTCCTGTTTGCTTTATGGTACGTTTTTCTACTTCAATATTAAGTATATAAGATAAAATAATTTTATAAAACTAATTTTTGTAACATATAGTTTATCATGTAAGGATTCATATGCAAAATTTAAATTTTCAAAATTAATTTATCTTATATGTTAAAAATTGAAGTCAAACGACATATCCAAGTAATAAACAGGACGGTCAATTCAGGACGGAGGGAGTACAACACAAAAATAGTCCTCCACTTCTGAAGTTTCTTGACAAATTGAAATCAAATACTAGTAGCTAGCATTCCAAAAATTCATCGTCCCTTCGAGCCCGCCATCATTCCAATATAAGCATCTCACCTTTTCAATTACATACGACTTTTACATCTTGATTTATGTTTAGGGACATATGTTTTTCGGAAATTTCATGCATATTTTTGTTAATTCATAAAATTTTCTCTAAAAAGTCATAAAATATCATTACATTTTTGTAAGAGTTTATAAAATGATATTATTGTCGTTTGACCAGAAAAAATAAATAAAAATATCCATACTAGTTAACAAAGTATTTTAAAAATTTGATCACAAAAATTCAATTTTTTTAAAAAAATATTATAAAATTAAAATTTTCTAAAAAAATAATAATAAAAATAATTAAAAATAAGTAAATACATTTTAGATTTTTTAAATTATTCATTACCATAAAAAAGAATAAAAAGTTTTAAAACACATGTTTTATATCAATTTGTCAACCAACTTATACCATAATTTAAAGAATTAAGTACCATAATTTAAATCATACATTTTTAAATTATCTTTTTACTACAAATTTTAAAAATTTAGTCAAAAACAATTATACTATATTGTTAAACAAATATTTAGAAAAATTATTTCAAAAATATATATTCTATGTTGTACTATGATATTATATTTTATAGATAAGAAAATATTTTGTCATAAATTTATGGGTAAAATAGAACATGAATTTTCAAATAAATTTTATTAATATTATTTAAAAAAATATAAAAAAATTATTTTGAATAAATAAAAATAAAACTTTAAAAATGTTGTAAAACTATGGTAATTAATTGAAATATATTATGGTATTTAATTGGCAGAAAAATTAGTATAATTATGTGTTTAAAATATTATTTTCTTTTTATGGCACTGAATTATTTAAAAATATATTGGAGAAAATTTTAACTTTTTTAATATTCTATGATATTTTAATATTTCTTTTATTTTATTTTTATATAGTGATTTATATTTTTATAGTATTTTGATTTTTTATGAATTTTTTAATATTTATAGAATATTATGAACTTTAAAAGTATTTTTGCTAATTAGGAGGATTTTTTGTTGTTTCTGTTTCTGAACAGTGATAATAATGACATTATATAAACGTTTACAAAAATATAATACTATTTTAAACTTTTTATGAGATAGATTCATAAATTAATAAAAATATAGTAACATTTCATGAAATTTTCCTATTATCTTTATCATTCTACACTTTACCATAAAGCTCGAGGACTTTTACTTGTGTATTACTATACGTTTGAAATTGTCAGATAAGGGATGATCTCTGATGGAATAAAGAAGAAAGCATTTTAAGCCTTTTCTCCTTTAAAGCTTTTTTATTTTCTTTTACAAAAATATCTTGACCATTTGGGGGAGAAAGCTTCAAAAAAAAAAAAAATGAGCTTCCAGTTATGCTTTTCAAACTCGCTTCATCATCTTCATTTGCATAATTTCTGCTGGGCTGTGTTATGGATCGCCAGACAATTCTAAAATCATTTCAGTTCGTCTTCGCATATTTTTCGCTGACTTTTATATGTCAGTATGTTCATAACTCGTTCAAAAATACTGTAAAACTACTAACAAATATTCCAGAAAAAAATGCTGAAATAGTGGCGGTAAAGGAAGCCCAAGACCATATTGCTCTCGCTCACTGAGATATCTCTGGGCTACCGAGCCCATTATAGCTGGCGTCTCACTTGGGTTTCGTTTAATATCTGGCCCATTACTAGTTCTTCCGCCCCGGCAATTAGTGTTAATCGGCGTTTTTTAGTTATCATTTTTATCCGTCTAAAAGAAAATTGTAATGCATGGTTTGTATTTCTTTTTATTTTTTTAGGTGCTCAAAAGTGTATGGTATCTTTTAATTTGAGGGTAATACGCTCGTGTTTTTACTTCGCACAGTAGGATAATAACCATTTTGCCCCTGTTTTAATATCTTTCAAAAATTACTACATTTACCCATAATTTATGACATATTACGAGATGACCCCAAATTTCATTACGCACAGTCGGAATTCCAATACACTCAGTCGGAAAATGACCAACTTATGGGCTAATGTAGCCAAAATTTATTAAAAACGGTTCGAAAAAAGCAAAGAAGGATTCCAAAGTACTTATGTAAATAAAAAAATATATCATAAAAATTATCAGCAAATTATACCATGACAAAGTAGACGAAAAGCCTAACGCGTCGGCGCAAACGGATCAAAAAACGGAGCTATAACGAAGAAGATATGACAATTTTAATACCGGAACCCGGCGCCGGCGCCAACAAAGAAGGGCCGGCTCGTCTTTTCGTCTACTTTGTCATGGTATACTTTGCTGATAATTTTTCTAATATATGTATTATTTCTTCTTAAGTATAACATTAACTATCATCGACGTCTTGTTCGAAATTGCCTATCAACCACTAATTTCATGTCCGTTGAAGAAGAATCTATTTGAATTCATTGAAATTGTCTAGTATTTCCACCAATTTCACATCCATTGACGAAGAATATATTTTAAATTATCAAAATTTCCTATCAATATCAATTTTAACTATCATTTACTTATTATTCCATAGTAAAACAATCAAACATGTTCTATTCTAATTAATAGATGAATTGGACACTGATCTAAATAGTTAGATGTATCAACATTAACTATCATCAACGTCTTGTTCGAACTTACCTATCAATTCCACTAAATTCATGTCCAATAAAGAAGAATTTATATGACAATCATCAAAATTATCTACCATTTCCCACAATTTCATGTCCATTGAAGAAGAATCTGTGTGAAATTATCAAAACTGCCTATCAATATTGACATTAACTATCATTGACTTCTTATTCGATAGTAAAACAATCAAGCCTGTTCTCTTTTAACTACCAGAAAAATTGGACACCGATCTAAATAGTCAGATGTATCGATATTAACTATCATCGACGTCTTATTTGAAATTGCCTATCAATTCCACTAATTTGATGTCCATTGAAAAATAATCTATTTATAATTCATCGAAATCGTCTATCATTTCCACCAAAATCTATTTAAAATTATTGAAATTGCCTATCAATATCGATATTAACTATCATTGACTTTTTATTCGATAGTAAAACAATCAAGCTTGTTATATTCTAATTAACAAACGAAATGGACACCGATCTAAATAGTTAGATGTATCGACATTAGTTATCATCGACGTCTTGTTTGAACTTGCCTATCAATTCCCCTAATATCATGTCAATTAAAGAATAATCTATTTGAAATTCATCAAAATTGTCTATCATTTCCCTCAATTTCACGTCCATTGAAGAAGAACTATTGAAATTATCAGTATTGCCTATCAATATCGATATTAACTATCATTGACTTTTTATTCGATAGTAAAACAATCAAGCTTGTTATATTCTAATTAACAAACGAATTGGACACCAATCTAAATAGTTAGATGTATCGACATTAATTATCATCGACGTCTTGTTTGAACTTGCCTATCAATTCCACTAATATCATGTCAATTAAAGAATAATCTATTTGAAATTCATCGAAATTGTCTATCATTTCCCTCAATTTCACGTCCATTAAAGAAGAATCTATTGAAATTATTAGTATTGCCTATCAATATCTACATTAACTATCATTGAGTTCTTATTCGATAGTAAAACAATCAAGCCTGTTGTATTTTAATTAGCAGACGAATTGGACAACAATCTAAATAGTTAGATGTAACGACATTAACTATCATCAACGTCTTATTTGAAGTTTCAAATCAATTCCACTAATTTCATGTCCGTTGAAGAATAATCTATTTGAAATTCATCGAATTGTCTATCATTTCCCTCAATTTCACCTCCATTGAAGATGAGTCTATTTGAAATTATCAATATTGCCTATCAATATCGACATTAACTATCACTGACTTCTTATTCGATAGTAAAACAATCAAGCTTGTTCTATTCTAATTAGCAAACGAATTGGACACCGATCTAAATAGTTAGATGTATCGACATTAACTATCATTGACGTCTTATTTGAAATTGCCTATCAATTCCACTAATTTCATGTCCGTTGAAGAATAATCTATTTGAAATTCATTGAAATTGTCTATCATTTCCCTCAATTTCACGTCCATTGAAGAAGAATCAGTGTGAAATTATCAAAATTGCCTATCAATATCGACATTAACTATCATTGACTTTTTAATCGACAGTAAAACAATCAAGCCTGTTCTATTCTAATTAGTAGACGAATTGGACACCGATCTAAAATAGTTAGATGTATCGACATTAACTATCATCGACGTCTTATTCGAAATTACCTATCAATTCCCCTAATTTCATGTTCGTTGAAGAATAATCTATTTGAAATTCATCGAAATTGTCTATCATTTCCCTCAATTTCACTTCCATTGAAGAAGAATCTGTGTGAAATTATCAAAACTGCCTATCAATATCGACGTTAACTATCATTGACTTCTTATTCCATAGTAAAACAATCAAGCATGTTCTATTCTAATTAACAGACGAATTGGACACTGATCTAAATAGTTAGATGTATCAACATTAACTATCATCGACGTCTTGTTCAAACTTACCTATCAATTCCACTAATTTGATGTCCGTTGAAAAATAATCTATTTCAATTTCATCGAAATTGTCTATCATTTCCCTCAATTTCACGTCCATTGAAGAAGAATCTGTGTGAAATTATCAAAATTGCCTATCAATATTGACATTAACTATCATTGACTTCTTATTCGATACTAAAACAATCATGCTTGTTCTATTTTAATTTCCAGACAAATTGGACACCGATCTAAATAGTTAGATGTATCGACATTAACTATCATCGACGTCTTATTTGAAATTGCTTATCAATTCCACTAATTTGATGTCCGTGGAAGAATAATCTATTTGAAATTCACCGAAATTGCCTATCATTTTCCTCAATTTCACGTTCATTAAAGAAGAATCGGTGTGAAATTATCAAAATTGCCTATCAATATCGACATTAACTATCATTGACTTCTTATTCGATAGTAAAATAATCAAGCCTTTTCTACTCTAATTAGCAGACGAATAAAACACTGATCTAAATAGTTAGATGTATCGACATTAACTATCATCGACTTCTTGTTTGAAATTGTCTATCAATTCCACAAATACCACGTCCATTAAAAAAGAATCTATCTAAAAAAATTCTAAATTGTCTATAATTTCCACTAATTTCTCATCTGTTGAAGAAGAATTTATGATAAACATCTAAATTGTCTATCATTTCCATTATTTTCATGCCCATTGAAGAAGAAATTATTGGAAATGATATACAATTTCGATGACATTCAATTAGATTCTTCTTCTACATTCATGAAATTAGTGACAATAGACAATTTCAGTGACATTCAAATATATTCTTCTTGAACAGACTTGAAATTAGTGGAAATGATAGACAAATTTGAGGATTTTTAAATCGATTTTTCTTCAATAGACATGGAATTAGTTGCAACGATGGGCAATTTTAACATTTTTCAAATAGAATCTTCTTTAACGGACACGAAATTAGTGGAATTGATAGGCAATTTCAAATAAGACGTCGATGATAGTTAATGTCGATACATATAACTATTTAGATCGGTGTCCAAGTTGTTTAGAAATTAAAATAGAACAAGCTTGATTGTTATACTATCGAATAAGAAGTCAATGATAGTTAATGTCAATATTGATAGACAATTTTTATAATTTCACATAGATTCTTCTTCAATGGTGCAAACAGGAAAATTGATATACTAAAATCTATGAAACTAAACCTAGAAAGTAGCAAATCAATAAGTCTGTCGGGTTGCAAAAATCCCGGTCACTATAGTATAGAAAGTTAAGCAACCAGATATCGAACCGCGGGACTTGAATAAATAAGCCTAAGTCCTAAGAAAACTGGAAATTCAGGGGTTGTGAATTGTTTTTGTGATTGAATTGAATAAATGCAAATCAAAGTTCAA
The DNA here is from genome assembly GCA_023374045.1 of Limonium bicolor. Taxonomy (NCBI): domain Eukaryota; kingdom Viridiplantae; phylum Streptophyta; class Magnoliopsida; order Caryophyllales; family Plumbaginaceae; genus Limonium; species Limonium bicolor. Next base: position 261,877,091 of record CM041780.1, read on the forward strand.
ATAAACAATTAATGAAAGTGAATGATGAGTTTGATAAAGTGAGTGGAACTCCGGGTTCGGGTCGTTCTTTACTGGTTGAATCTAGTAACATCTACAATTCAATTATGAGAAACGGAAAGGCCAATTCTTTCTATCTCTTCAGTGCTAAATCCTAGTTCATTGAAGAGCTCACCTATCAGAACATGTCAACTCTAATCTAGCAGTTGGCAAAACACATATAGGCGGAATAAGCGCGAAGAATTGTTAACGTTTGTAGAAAAGATTATCTATCCGACTAATCTCTCCCCAAATCCCCAGGTTAATTCGAACTCCCTATTAGTCACCTTGTCTGATCCTAATAGGTTTCGCAGAACAACTCTATAAACTCGCGAAATTAATAGAGAAGATGAATGATAATCATTAACCTGGAAACAATCCGTTACAGTCTCATAATCAAATTGCAGAATTCTTAACTACATTGTATCCATTACGAACAACCCTACCCCAGAGTTAATCCCTACTAGCCAGACATTGCAAAGAAGTAAATAAATACAATCAACATGGAATTCATCTAAAGGAAGAAAAACCCTCGAGTTGAACGATTATCCAGAATCAATGGCTGCAGGCGCAAGGTTGAAGATGATGGACTGACTCCCTTCTGAAGCTCCTCCTCAATGCTGATCGAATGCTTGATGAATGGGGATGAAGATGAAGCTGATGCTGATGGTGTGGGCGAATGGAAGGAGCGAGTTTTTCAGCGTGAGTGTTGTGATGTGGTGATCGGTCATGCCTCTTCTCCTCTCCTCTATTCGTTACCTTAAATAGAGTTCCTTCCTCTTTCTCCCTTCAAAACGCCGAACTTCTGCTGAACTTTTAGTCGTGTCCGAACATTGGTCCGACCTTCAATGTTCGGACACAATGCTTTGAGCGCTCCAATTCAGAAAGTTTCGACTTGTGTCCGAACTTGGATGTTCGGACACAAGTTCGGACATGCACCGTAAGCTAGAACTCCGACTTTTCTCATTGTGAATCTCGACCCATGTCCGAACTTCGATGTCCGGACCGAAGTTCGGACATTTCATCAGGCACAGCGCACGCACTCTCGACTTGCGTCCGAGCTTGGAAGTTCGGACTCAAGCTCGGACATACCTTCAAAATCCTCTAAATTCACCGTTTTGACTCCAATTCGACCCCCGTTTGTTGCATCATTTCCCTTGTGAGTTAATCTACTGTTTCCTTGGCTTTTCTCTGCATTTTAACATAGAAAAGGTATCAAGCCTTAACAACACAAACTAAAAACAAGTGTGGAATATTATCAATGCGCGTATAAAAATTAGGCATTAAAGACACTAAAACCGTTCATATTTCCACTCATCAAACCTCCTCACACTTAACCTTTGCTTGTCCTCAAGCAAAGCAGGAGTAATATCTCAGAATGCCTCAGGACCAAACCTTGGGATTACAAAATAAGAGTTAAGCCACAAAACCACCCAAGAATCGATCTGCTCTTAACTGCATGTCTCTTAAACAATGAAGCACGCTTTTAAAAACAAAAGATTATGAAGAAGTCAGATCATGAAATCAAAACGTAGTAACTCAGAACCTTCCAACCTTTTCTCTTCTCAAACCCGTGGATGACAAGGGGTGTGAAGTTCTGCCATATTCCGCAGAACCTTTCAACACCACGTACTCATGATCTAATTAAAAGATTTGCCATAAATATAAGACTTTAAAGAGCTTCTCTTTTTTTTTCTTTGCATACATATAATTTTTTCGCGCAAATAATTCATCCCCCAGACTTTTCTCTCCATCCTTGTAACGGTATTGGGTCTTTTATCCCAGATCAGACGACCTTAGGTAAATGGGTGATGAAGCACCCCTAGGACTTAATAACCGGATGGAAGAGGCCTGTTTTTGGTTCAGAAAATAACTTAGATCAGAGGAGTACCTTGCCTTTATCCTTCATTCCAGACATTCTCATCATTCCCAAGGTTCCAAGTTAAACCAGTTCTAACTTCACAACTAACTTGTCCACAGACATTTAACAAAATTCAGTCATTTGAAAATATGATAAGAGACACAGCTTTGAGCAAACCAACCCTAAAGGTCATTACCGGACTCAACTCCACAACTAAAGATCCACCCAAGTATTCAACACTAAGAAGCAATCTAAGGGAATTACCCCCACATAGCCCAAAACCAAACAAAAATTAGGGCGGGAATAAATGACTGACACATTCAGAAAGATCTCCCCCTTCCTCACACTTAAGGAGGAGCAATGTCCGCATTGTTCAGAAATTTATCACAAGAAGGAGATCGGACTAAATGTGTCAGACTCACAAGGGTGAAATGAACAGTGACAGAGTTATACACGTTAAAGCACGGGCCGAACATTAACCAAAAAGGAAAAGAAACTGAAAACTCCCCTGATTTCTTTTGTGATGCTTTGAGGAAGAGGTTCTTCCTCACACTTAGTGTCCTGGTAGGGGAGAATGTTTCCTCACACTTGCTTCCAAGCTAGTGTCCGGCATGGAGTCAGCACAGTAAAGCATGCTTGCACACATTCAACAAACAAAACAGAAAAGTATGCTAGAGCATCGCATTAGAGACAACAGTATTCAGAGTTAAAGAGTAGAACAAACTAAAATTGAAATAAATTAAAATACAACCCAATCGAACTAAAAGAAATAAGTCTAACACAACTGAAAGTAAATACAAAGAAGTCCAGATAGGCTTCTAAACAAAGTAGCACAACAACACATCTCATGTGGGGGCGGGTAGTACGCCTGCCACTGCTGAAACTGAGCGACCACCTCATAGTCCTCCTGAGCGGCGCGCCTGCTGCTGAAGAGTCTCGATCTCCGCCTGATAGCGTCGATCCATCTCCATGAAGCGGACTCCAGCTGGTCAAACTCATAGCGAGTGACTACTCGCTCCGAGGGGCTGGCAGTGCAAGATATGCCTCCTCCTCGTCAGGTGTAGCAGTAGGAGCGGGCTCTGATGGTCCCTCACCCGCCTCTCGTTGGCACTCTGTGGCCGCTGCAGTCTTCTTCCTCCATTCCCCCTCTCTAACTCAAACCACATCTTCTTCAGAGCTCCCACATCAATAGGAGACCGCGCAACATGCAGCCCGCAGACGGAATGGTAACCATCTGCCTCTTAAGGATGTGCAGAGCATGACCGGATAGCCTAGCTTGTGGCGGTCCTTGTGCTCCATAATATACTGCATATGCAAGAAAATCACCCATGGCAAGTAAGTGATCTCTGCAGCCCCAGCAAACGCCGGATTCAGCACTGCCTGAAGAAGTAGGAAGTCAGTATGGTTCAGGTCCGAGCTCTGACGTGGTAGAACCGTTCGTAGCCTGCGGAAAATAGGACTCTCTCCTGAGGGCTCTGAAGCGAATCAGGGACGACCTGCTTTGATGGGTCATCCCCTCTGCGTCGTCGTGGTCCCTGAACCATGAGGGGGGTATAGTGGTTAATAGCTGCTGCTTTGAAATCATTGGGGTTGAGGTGCTGAGGAGCTTCGGGGGCGGGATGAGGGAGGTCCAGATAGCGAGCAATCTCGAAGGTGGAGACCGTCACTCTCTCACCGTCTACAATGGACTTGATCTGGCCGTCCTGGTAGACTGCATTCGCATAGAAACATGGCGCACAAACTCGTTCAAGTACTGGCCCCCCATATCCAAAATCTTGCCCCAGCCAAATGGGTTTAATAATGCCCTCAGTCCCAGCTGTTGCTCCAGTTCCGGTACCACACACCTCTCAGCAATGATATCCATCTCTTTGCGAACCACTCTCGGGCTGCATCATTTCTAAATTCATTTTCTGGAGCTCGACGGCTGGAGCTTGCACCAGCCCTTGCAGCCCTCTTACCACGGCCTGTGAATCTGCTCAGCATCTGCACAATAAGGGTACCCAATGTCAATTAAACGAATTCAACGAAATAGTTCAATTGACCGAATCTATCCAAATTCGATAGAGTGTCCCCTAAAAATTTATTATTCTTCCTAGCACAGATTTAGCAGCTTTTCATTTGCAACTGAGAATTATTACCATTGACCAGCAGAGATTTAACCAACAGGAAATTCTATAGTCCAACCGTTTGTAACACTATCTCAGTCAATGGTTCTATCTCACCATGCAGAATCCACATATTCAAAATAACACATCAAAATAATGTGGTTCGACCAATTCTACCAACAATTCAACCCACAACAAAGATTGAATCTAATACATGCAGATTCAGTCAAACACACTCAACTCAAACAGCACCTTCTCGGCTAAGTTGCCACAGTTTGCTCAACTTAGTCACAACAACAATAAAAGAAGTTAAGAAGTAGAGAAAATACCTCGTTCAAGTTGAATGGAAGACTAGAAACAAGTAACACAAAGCAATCTGCAGGAATCGAACTCAAAAACCCCCAAATCTGATAGTTAAGGTCGAACTGGTTTTGTTCAAAATCGGACTGATTGGAGATTTTTCTGGTTGATTTCGAGGCCTAGAATGGTAGAGATTTGAAAAACGAACAGTTTGGTACCAAGATTGAGAGATTTGGTGGAGATTTGAGGGAGTTGGGTGAGATTGGAGAAGAAGGGAATGGAGGGCGCCGCGGCTGTCGAGAGGTTGAAGAAAGGGTTAGGGAAATTTTTAGTCCGTCGCACCCTCTTTTAATTCCGAATTTTCGGGATGTCCGAACTTCAATGTTCGGACAGAAGTTCGGACATACGTACCTGGATTGCGCTTTGCATTGTGTCCGAACTTCGACACTCGGACCGAAGTTCGGACATCTCGTATTTCCGTTTCGCCAGACTCTCGTGTTGGGTCCGAACTTCGATGTCCGGACCGAAGTTCGGACATATCGTTTTGCACAGCCCTCAGACTCTCGAACTGAGTCCGAACTTCAATCTTCGGACTGAAGTTCGGACATCACCAAAAATGCACCAATTTGTTTCTTTTTGAGCTCCAACCACTGTAACAAAAAACATTATCCTAAAACAAAACTATAAACAACATAATACACAAATAAAAGTACCGAAAACACTGGGTTGCCTCCCAGTCAGCTGCTCTTCTTTAATGTCTTTAGCTAGACAATTTCTGCTTGATCAATCAGAGAGGTGTGATGAGCAGCTCTACAACAGCCTACAGCGAATTCCTTCAGCCTTCTCAATTCTTTCCGCATTCGCCAAGAGAATTTCTTTTTCACGTTCGAACTCGTCTCTTGAGAATTCATTTTGCTGTAGGATTGGATTCACTCTCCAAAAAGAATATTGCCTGCAAGGGAAAAAGATTATGATCAGTACCAAGATAGCCTTTTAATCGAGCACCATTTACCTTAAAGGTTTCACCAGCCTTATTCTCCAGCTCGTATGCTCCATAGGATGTAACTCCCACAACTCTGAAGGGGCCTGACCAATGTGACTTTAGCTTCCCAGGGAAGAGACGTAGCCTAGAGTTAAAGAGCACCACTAGATCCCCCACTTTGAAGTCTCTCTTTTGTATCATCCGGTCGTGGATCCTTTGGTGCGCTCTTTATAGATCTTGAACTATCGTACGCCTGGTCTCTCAGTTCCTCCAACTCAGAAAGCTGAAATCGCCTCTTCTCTCCAGCATCACACAAATCAAAGTTAAGAGCCTTTAAAGCCCAATAAGTTCTGTGCTCTAGCTCAACTGGGAGATGACAAGCCTTCCCGTATACTAGCTTAAAAGGTGACATCCCAATGGGAGTCTTGAATGCAGTTCTATAAGCCCACAGAGCATCGTCAAGCTTGATAGACCAATCCTTCCTGGAGAGTTGACTGTCTTCTGGAGAATCCATTTAGCTCTCGGTTACTCACTTCTGCTTGCCCATTAGTTTGGGGGTGATAAGGTAAAGCAACCTTATGAGTCACCCCGTACTTCGTCATCAGAGAATCAAAAGCCTTGTTGCAAAAGTGAGAACCTCCGTCACTGATGATAGCTCTTGGCACACCAAATCTGGTAAAGATGTTCTTCTTCAAGAATTTCACCACAGTTCTAGCGTCAGCAGAAGAGCAGGGGATTGCTTCGACCCATTTGGAAACATAATCTACAGCAACGAGGATGTAGTGGTTTCCGTGAGAAGAAGGAAATGGGCCGTGAAGTCAATACCCCAGACATCAAACAGTTCAACTTCAAGGATTCCCTTTTGAGGCATCTCATGCCTTCTTGAAGTGTTCCCCATCCTCTGGCAATTATCACATTGAGCACAGAAGCGGTGGACATCTTTGTGTAGAGTGGGCCAGTAAAAACCACACTCTAACACCTTAGCCGCTGTCCTAGTAGGACCGTGGTGACCACCTGCCTCTCGGGAATGGCAGAACTCAATCACACTGTTTACCTCTTCATCAGGGAGACATCTTCTGATTAAACCATCAGCACAAACTCTGAAGAGATAGGGGTCCTCCCAAACGTAATGACGGGTCTCAGACAGAAACTTCTTCCTCTGGTTGTAACTTAGATCATGGGGAACCAAACCAGAGGCAAGATAGTTAGCCAAGTCAGCGTACCATGGCTCTTTGACTTTCCCAATTACAAAGACCGTTTCGTCGGGAAAGAATTCATTTATGGGGACCCCGTCATCTGGAGTCTCAAGCCTAGATAAATGATCTGCTACCCCATTCTGCTTTCCTTGCTTATCAACAACTTCCAAGTCGAACTCTTGGAGAAGCAGGATCCATCTTAGGAGTCTAGGCTTAGAATCATTCTTTTGGAACAAGTATTTCAAGGCAGAGTGGTCGGTGTGAGCAATTACCTTACTCCCAGCAATAAGGCCTGAACTTGTCAAGAGCGAACACCACAGCAAGTAGCTCCTTTTCAGTGGTGGTGTAGTTCTTTTGAGGCTCCGACAGAGTCTTACTGCATACGTGATAACCCTCAATATTTTATCCTTCCTTTGACAGAGTGCAGCACCAACAGCAAAGTCACTAGCATCTGTCATGACCTCAAAAGGAAGGGTCCAGTCAGGGGGAACCACAATGGGGCGAGATGAGTTTACTCTTGATAGTTTGAAAGGCCTTCAAGCATTCTTCTGAGAAGTGAAATTTTACATCTTTCTGCAGAAGATCAGACAAGGGCTTCGCAATTTTTGAAAAGTCCTGGATGAACCTTCGATAGAACCCTGCGTGACCCAGAAAAGATCTAACTCCTCTGACTGAAGTGGGAGGAGGTAACCCCTCAATGACTTCCACCTTCGCCTTGTCCACTTGAATACCGTCTTTTGAGACCCTGTGACCGAGCACTATACCCTCATGTACCATGAAATGGCACTTCTCCCAATTTAAAACCAGGTGGGTCTCCTCACATCTGCCTAGTATCTGATCCAGCTGATCAAGACACACATCAAAACTCTGGCCATATACCGAGAAGTCGTCCATGAAGACTTCTATGCTTTTTCAATAAACTCGTTGAAAATGGCCATCATGCACCGCTGGAATGTGGCTGGTGCGTTGCAGAGACCAAATGGCATCCTCCTATAGGCAAAGTGCCATAAGGGCAGGTGAAGGTGGTCTTCTCCTGATCCTCTGGCGCAATGGGATCTGGAAATACCGCTGTATCCATCAAGGAAACAGTAGTACTCCTGCCCAGCCAGCCGCTCTAACATCTGATCGATAAATGGCAGCGGGAAGTGGTCCTTCCTTGTGGCTTCGTTAAACGCCTGTAGTCGATGCACATCCTCCAGCCAGTGGTCTGTCTTTGGGCACCAGTTCTCCCTTATCATTGGGCACCGCCACAATTCCTCCTTTCTTGGGAACGACTTGCACAGGAGAAACCCAGCGGCTGTCAGAGATGGGGTAGATGATGCCCGCATCCAAGAGCTTTAATACCTCAGCTTTCACTACTTCCTTCAGGTTGGGTTTAATCTCCTTGGGGTTGCCTCACTGGCTTGATACTGTCTTCCATGTAGATTCGTGAGTGCAGAACCCTGGACTAATCCCTTTAATATCTGCCACTGACCACCCCAATGCTCCCTTGTGCCTTCTTAATACCTCCAGAAGTCTGCTTTCCTGCGAAACAGACAAAGAAGAAGAAATAATAACCGGCAGGGCGCTACCCTCTGCCAAGAAAGCATATTTAAGGTTTGAAGGGAGAGTTTTTAATTCAAGAGTAGGGGGTTTCTCTACTGAAGGAATGAGCCTCTGAGTAGGCCTGTCCAGTGGCTCCACAGGAGGAGCATGAGGGCGAAAATAGGTTTGTCCCTGGTTAAGCTGCTGGACAACAGTAGCTACCTCAGTGCTCTCCTTGTCATCCTCAATCGAGTGGCATAACACCTGTTCTAACAGATCAGAATTCTCAAACAGGAAGGAAGAGTCATCAGTACTTTCAGCGACAAATGCATCATACTCATCAGTATAGTCGACATCAATAGAAAGCACAGCATGGGAGGAAGCATTTGTTCTCATCATCTTAGTGATATCAAAACTAAGCTCCTCATTATTAAATTTAAGGGTGATTTTTCCTTTGTCAACATCAATGACAGTTTTAGCAGTTCGCAGGAATGGTCTACCCAAAATTAATGGCACTTCCACATCCTCATCCATATCAAGAATAACAAAATCAGCAGGGAAGAAGAAGTTACCAACACCTACCACAACGTTCTCAACCATACCACGAGGTTTGATTGAGGAACGATCAGCCAATTGCAAATTAAAATTGATCGGGATAAGCTCACCAGCATGAAGCTTCCTAAACATTGAATACGGCATTAAATTTATACTCGCTCCAAGGTCGCAGAGTCCGTACCCACAGTCCATGTCTCCAATGGTGCAAGGGATGATGGGCTGCCCTGGATCTCCACACTTCGGAGGGAGCTTCTGCTGGATGGCTGCAGAGCACGTCTCTGTCAGCTGAACAATCTCCCTTTCCTTGAACCTTCGCTTGTTAGAAATCAAATCCTTCACAAAGCGAGCATAGTTAGGCATCTGCTTGATAGCATCAATCAAGGGAATATTAATAGTAAGCTTCGAAAATACACTCAAAAATTTCCCAAATTGATCATCAAGTTCTTTCTCCTTCAATCTATTAGGGAAAGGAAGTTCCTTAGGAACCACCTTACCCTTGGAGTTTTTAGCAATTAAAGAATGAGAAGGGGAAGAAATAGGAGCCTGGGTCTCCTCAACAACTACCTCAGGAGGGGCTGAGGGCCCTGACGGTGCACCAGTGCTAGAAGAAGGGCGACCGGTCTCCTCGTCAGCTTGATCCTCAGCCACTTGATTTCTATTCATTAGTTGCTTCCCACTCTTAAAGTAACTGCGGCCACCTCTTCAGAATCTGAACAGTCCTCAACTATCACGGTGTCTGAGACCGTCACTGCCTTCAACTGAGCTTTAGGATTGGGGTCTGGTTGGGAAGGCAGTGATCCAGACGGTCTCTGTGAAGGAACTGAGTCAACTGACTCATCGTTCCCTGCATCTCCACCATGGCGTTCTCAAGTTTCTGCTGACCAGCTGCCAGATTCTGATTTATTACGGTCGTTGTTCTTGAGAGGCCATCAGTTTATCCATCATCTCCTTCAGATTAGCATTGTTCGAGCTCAGTGATGATGGCTGAGCTGGGACTGCTGTGGCCTAAACTGATTGTATGGGGGCCTAACAAAACCGGGTGGTCCTCCCTGACTTGCCCTCTGAGGCTGCATCTGCTGTGAGTTGAGGGCGTTATTTGGATTACCGTACCTCAGGTTTGGATGCTGGTTCTGCATCCAAGGCTGCCTGTTGTACTGACCAATTACATTTGCCTCCTCAGTCTGCCTCATCTCAGCAACCATCGGGCAGTCGTCATAATCATGGCTGTCTCCGCACTGAGAACAGCATACCTCATTTGGACCAGTAGACACCTTCTTGACGGAGTGCACAGATGTCTGTCCCATAGTGAGCTGCTCGAGCATCTTCGCCATGTTACCCACTGTAGTACTTAAGTGGGCCTGCTCAGCAGCAATTTGCTCCATCATAGGATCTGGAGTCCGAGAGGAAGTCTGCCCAACTGTGAAAACTCTTCCACCACTGTTGCTCCACTGGCGGAGCTCCTCGCAGTAGGACTCCATGGCTGACATAAATTCTTCTCCACTTTTAGCCAGCAAATTTCCACCTAGTGCAGCTCGGACCTCGCCTCTATGCTCATCTCTCAGCCCTTGGAAGAACCCCTGGGCCAAGGATGTCATGTTCTGACCATGATGAGGGCACTGGCGGAGCAGCTCCTTGAATCTATCCCAAGCTTCGCAGATTGTCTCACTGCCGGACTGTCTGAAGGCGGTCAGGTCAGCGATCATCTGTCTGGTCCGGGAGATGGGGATATACTTCTCATAAAACCTCTCCGTCATCAGCTCCCAGGTAGTGATGATACCTGGTGGTAGACGGTGGAACCACTTCGATGCTTCCCCTGATAGACTGTGCTGAAATAGGCACAGCCGAGCATACTCTAGCCCCTGAGACATCCCCAACGAATCCAGATGAACTAAGAAACGATGGACATGGTCGAGCGCATCAGCCGGGTCTGCCTGAGAAGGTCCCTGCTGGATGATTCCTGACAGCATTTGTTTGATGGCTGGTTTCAGCTTTTGCCATTCTGCTGTTAATTCTGCTGTGAGGTTGGTAGAGTCACAGGTCCTCTTCTAGGAGCAGCTGGCGGGCGATTAATTCTTCCCAATGTGGATTGCTCGTTATTTACCGGTCCGTTGGCAGCCATGGTGAAGGTGAGTGCTCTTCTCGCCCTACGAGCGGTACGGTTGATCTCTGGGTCTAAATTGAATCTTGGTGGGCCTCGAGATCGGGTGCCGTGCATTCACCAAACACCTGCACAGTTACACAAATAAAACACGAAGCTTTTAAGTTAGTGCTGTATGAACAGAACAGCAATTGAAAAAATGCTGAATGTAAAAATAGAACACAATAGTAAAACAGAGAAAAATAAATAACGCAAATAAAATAAAGTAAAAACAATTGACAACCAAGGCAAAGGACTTGACAAAGTCAAGTCCCCGGCAACGGCGCCATTTTGCAAACAGGAAATTGATACTAAAACTATAAATAAACCTAGAAATAAATCAATAAGTCTGTCGGGTTGCAAAAATCCCGGTCACTATAGTATAGAAAGTTAAGCAACCAGATATCGAACCGCGGGACTTGAATAAATAAGCCTAAGTCCTAAGAAAACTGGAAATTCAGGGGGTTGTGAATTTTTTTGTGATTGAATTGAATAAATGCAAATCAAAGTTAAATAAACAATTAATGAAAGTGAATGATGAGTTTGATAAAGTGAGTGGAACTCCGGGTTCGGGTCTTCTTACTGGTTGAATCTAGTACATCTACAATTCAATTATGAGAAACGGAAAGGCCAATTCTTTCTATCTCTTCAGTGCTAAATCCTAGTTCATTGAAGAGCTCACCTATCAGAACATCAACTCTAATCTAGCAGTTGGCAAAACACATATAGGCGGAATAAGCGTGAAGAATTGTTAACGTTTGTAGAAAAGATTATCTATCCGACTAATCTCTCCCCAAATCCCCAGGTTAATTCGAACTCCCTATTAGTCACCTTGTCTGATCCTAATAGGTTTCGCAGAACAACTCTATAAACTCGCGAAATTAATAGAGAAGATGAATGATAATCATTAACCTGGAAACAATCCGTTACAGTCTCATAATCAAATTACAGAATTCTTAACTACATTGTATCCATTACGAACAACCCTACCCCAGAGTTAATCCCTACTAGCCAGACATTGCAAAGAAGTAAATAAATACAATCAACATGGAATTCATCTAAAGGAAGAAAAACCCTCGAGTTGAACGATTATCCAGAATCAATGGCTGCAGGCGCAAGGTTGAAGATGATGGACTGACTCCCTTCTGCTGAAGCTCCTCCTCAATGCTGATCGAATGCTTGATGAATGGGGATGAAGATGAAGCTGATGCTGATGGTGTGGGCGAATGGAAGGAGCGTAGTTTTTCAGCGTGAGAGTGTTGTGATGTGGTGATAGGTCATGAATCCTCTTCCTCTCATCTAATTAGGTCATTAAATAGAGTTTCCTTCCTCTTTCCCTTCAAAACGCCGAACTTCTGCTGAACTTTTAGTCGTGTCCGAACATTGGTCCGACCTTCAATGTTCGGACACAATGCTTTGAGCGCTCCAATTCAGAAAGTTTCGACTTGTGTCCGAACTTGGATGTTCGGACACAAGTTCGGACATGCACCGTAAGCTAGAACTCCGACTTTTCTCATTGTGAATCTCGACCCATGTCCGAACTTCGATGTCCGGACCGAAGTTCGGACATTTCATCAGGCACAGCGCACACTCTCGACTTGCGTCCGAGCTTGGAAGTTCGGACTCAAGCTCGGACATACCTTCAGAATCCTCTAAATTCACCGTTTTGACTCCAATTCGACCCCCGTTTGTTGCATCATTTCCCTTGTGAGTTAATCTACTGTTTCCTCGGCTTTTCTCTGCATTTTAACATAGAAAAAGGTATCAACCCTTAACAAACAACAAACCAAAGGAAAACGTATGACAAGTGTGGAATATTATCCATGCGCGTAAGAAAAATAGGCATTAAAGATCACTAAAACCAGTCACATTTCCCACTCATCAAATGGATGTGAAATTAAGGGAAATGATAGACAATTTTGATGAATTTCAAATAGATTATTTTTCAACGGACATCAAATTAGTGGAATTGATAGGCAATTTCAAATAAGACTTCGATGATAGTTAATGTCGATACATCTAACTATTTAGATCGGTGTCCAATTTGTCTGCTAATTAAAATAGAACCAGGTTGATTATTTTACTATCGAATAAGAAGTCAATGATAGATAATGTCAATATTGATAGGCAATTTGGATAATTTCACACAGATTCTTCTTCAACGGACATGAAATTGGGGGAAATGGTAGATAATTTTAATGATTGTCAAATAAATTCTTCTTTAATGAACATGAATTTAGTGGAATTGATAGGTAAGTTCGAACAAGACATCGATGATAGTTAATGTCGATACATCTAACTATTTAGATTGGTGTCTAATTCGTCTATTAATTAGAATAGAACATGCTTGATTATTTTACTATGGAATAAGAAGTCAATGATAGTTAATATTGATATTGATAGGAAAATTTGATAATTTCAAATAGATTCTTCGTCAATGGAAGTGAAATTGGTGGAAATGATAGACAATTTCAATGAATTTCAAATAGATTCTTCTTCAACGAACATGAAATTAGTGGTTAATAGGCAATTTCGAACAAGATTTCGATGATAGTTAATGTTGTACTTAAGAAGAAATAACACATATATCAGCAAAATTTTCAGAAAAGTATACCATGACAACGTAGACAAAAAGAAGAACGCGTCAGCGCAAACAGATAAAAAACGGAGCTATAACGAAGAAGATATAACAATTTTAAGATCGGAACCCGGCACCGGTGCCAACAAAGAAGGGCCGGCGCCGGTAAAGAATGATGAGCGCCGGCGTGCGTTCCTCCTTACCGGCGCCGGCGCCGAGTTCCGGTCTTAAAATTGTCATATCTTTTTCGTTATAGCTCCGTTTTTCGATCAGTTTACACCAATACGTTCGTCTTTTCATCTACTTTGTCATGGTATACTTTGCTGATAATTTTTATGATATATTTTATTACTTATATGAGTACTTCGGAATCCTTCTTTGCTTTTTTGAACCATTTTTAATAAATTTTGCCTACATTAGCCCCTAAATTGGTCTTTTTCCAACAGAGTGTATTAGAATTCTGACTGTGCGTAATAAAATTTGGGGTCACCTCGTAATATGTCACAAATTGTGGTTAAATATAGTAATTTCTGAAAGATATTAAAGCAGGGGCAAGATCGTAAAGTTTTTTAAAATTCCGACTGTGCGAAGTGAAAACATGACTGAGTGTACGAATTCAGTTTAACTTTGACAATCAATCTCTTTTGTTTGTTCTCATATTTTCCATACGTGTACATTTTTTGAAAGGAAGACATACTTACCATTAATTAAAGATTCAAAAATGAGTTATATATAATATGAACTCCATCAATATTATATTCCCTGAATATATATCAATTGACCGTATTTATTTTTAACATTTATCGAAAGATGTAGGCTTTGAAAATGAAGTATATGTTTGTTTGTGCTTGGTTTTCAAATGCAGCTGTTAGAATCAAATGGAGAAGAAATTAGAAGCAGCACTAAAATTGATATTAGTTGTCAAAACATTTTCAAAAATGTAACACCCCTACCGTTAATCCAATCATTATCTCCTAATCCGTCTCAATTACCAACATCAAAGCAGCGGAAATCAAACTACAACCGGTGGGTGATACAATGCCGTTAGTCACCCACGTGACTAACAAGGCCAAATCCAAACAAAAATGTACCGGTTTGATGAATTAATATACCAAGTACTCTATACAAACGATACATTCCTTTCCTTAATCAAATCTTAATCCAAATACAAACTTCAATTCTGTTCTATACCGAGTATCTACAATCATCAAGTTTACCGTTACAATCCGGACTTACAATTCAACATTTCAAATAAATACAACTTCATTAATCATTACCCATGCTTATACAGCAACCCCGTCTTACACTCTCGGACGGTGATCGGCTTCAAAGTACCTGTAAAGTAAAAACAGTGCCCCTAGGGGCTCAGCAAATTGCTGGCATGAAATTCGCATACCCCGCGTGCTAACGGGGATACGCCGACTACTTTGTCGAGAGCATGGGATTCATTTTAATTCAATCATCATGCAAGGTATTAATACATTATACATGTACAATATTCCAAACATTATTCACATAGAAACAAACACTAACTAACCACATCAAGGTAGCTAGTTTTGTTTCATCTAGCTCTTAGGCCTTGAGGGTTTCTACCTCACTATGCCTCAGTCACTTGTTCATTATCTTACCCATTCTCTTGGGTTACTCTTACTCAAGCTCTCTCATTCTCAAACTCAATTCAAGTTCTACAACTCTCGTTCTCAATTCTCAACTAAATCCTCAAAGTTCTCAAACTTCAACTCTCAAATTCTTAAACTCAATCTCAATTCTCAAATTCTCAAGTTTCAATATCAAATTCTCAAACTCAAACTCAATTCTCAAATGGATATCTTTTAAATCATTACCCATGAAGTTTGGGCAGAGTTATACACAAGACTCACCACCGGGCTTACAAATACAAGCCTTACTTCCCCGGTTACGACCCTACTCTGGGTCTAGCATGGTGGTAAGGTTCGACTATCAAACGGAACTATACACCTAGTTCCTCAAATTCACAAATGGTCCATTTCTCTACCGGACCACTCAAATTCCCAAATACTCCTCTCTTGGAGTTATTTCACAATCTCATAGATTTTCCTAGAAGTATCTCTCTTGATATCATCTAATGGCTTAGGGAATTTTATCAATGTCTAGTATCCTCAGATTTAAGGGTTTCCTCAACTTGTCGAATACCATTATGTTCGGGACATTTTCTTATATTGGTGGTTCCTCGTATTGTAGGTCAACTGTTTTTATAAAGGAGTTTGAGGGTCCCTTATCATTCTTTTACTTCATTCAAAAGTTCTTTTCTTTGAACTATCATCATCCTCTAAGTAGAGGTCTCATTATTTCTTTCCACTATTGATCATTTCGTGGGTTGTTCATTTTGTTTTTCTAACCGTTATCGGAAGTTTACTAATCCCGTACAACTCTCTCACGTTCTAGTGAGTCCATAGGTTTTCATTATCGGTATTCTTGATTCGATAGTTTTCGTGTATTTTCTCATTTTCGTGATTATGCAAAACAACTCTTTCTATGAGTCACTAACCAATCATTACTCAACTATGAGTCGGTCTATAACGCTACGTTAGACTACACAATCATACAAGGGAGGTTAGTACACGTAGCATGCATCAAGATATACAATCAAGCAATAAATCATTTTCATGCTTTTATCTTGATTAAGTCGGCACACAAGCAAACAAGCACACAAATCAGTGTAGCCACGTTAGCATACAGGGCATGAGAAAATTATACCTTACACCATGGTTTACTTTACCGTGTCACCTCTCGTTCCTCGAGTCTTACTCTCGAATTACTGGTCACATGTCAAATGGTTCTATTAACATCAATACCTTACGGTAGGTAAATGAATATTACTCCCGTACTTACCCTTGTCCCGTTAACTTCATCTTTATTCTTATTAACTTAGGTTCTTACTTCTCATGCATTTCTAACACTTTTTTATACTTCTTAGGACCTTTACAAGTCACCAAACAACTCCTTAACATCATCTAAAACCATTACCAATCAATCCCTCACCTTCTAATGCCTTAAAACCACTTACAAATACAAGTCTTACTTCCCCGGTTACAACCCTACTCTGGGTCTAGCATGGTGGGAAGGTTCGACTATCAAACGGAACTATACACCTAGTTCCTCGAATTCACAAAAGGTCTGTTTCTCTACTGTTGGAGAAATATGTGACTACTTCTTCAACTTAGGCAGTGTACCTATCGTTTTGCGGAATAGTGGATATGTGGGTTGTCGTACTCTTGGGGACCTCGCTGTGGATAACTGATAGTGTAGTAAATTGACTGATATTTCTATTAAACAGATTTTATCTTTTTTAGGGAGAATGATTAAAGCTAACTCATAAGACAATAATAATTAATCAAAACAGAAATGAAAGAAACTGTAAATCTTTTTGGTTTTAAAGAAGCATCCCGGGTTGTTCTGCTCACCTATTTTATTTATTTATTAATATAACTTTCCCACTTTAGCAATAAACTCAAGAATCTTAATTAGTTTATTGACCGTTCCCTGTCTAATAAACCCTGATTAATTTAAACAACTAGTGCAATCCTTGTTCAAGTTATTATAAATTAATCGCTTTATTAACAATTCCTGTTGGAGACAGATTAACCTATAGGCGAACCTCGCTTCTAGTCATTAACCCGTTTTGACTTCTTCTGTCTAGAACCTTGTCTCAGCACCGCATTTTAACAAAGAACTACAAGTATCACTTTAATAATTGTACAAGAGAATTAAAGCGCATTAAGGACAAGAATCAAAATACTGTTTAGATAAATTATACTGGAAAGCTTACATAACACAATTATATAAAATAGGCTCGCTTCCTAACTCGGGAAGCTAAGATTATTACTCACACATAATTATACAAACAGACGTCGTAAGCACGACAGACATTATAACAGAGTATAGTTAAAGAAAAGAAAGAACTCTCTGCATTCGCACGGGGTGTATGGAGATGAGATGTATGATTTTTGGAGAGAAAATGATGATTATGTGGAGGAAAAATGGCATTAGTTTTGGGGTGGAATGATATATGATTTAATGGAGGTTTGGAGGTGTATTTATAGAGAAATATAGGTAAAAGGGGGAGGTAAGTCGGTGGTATTTCCGTGTGAAGAGATAATGTAATTATCTCTTCACACTGCTGCCGACCTGCTCTGTACGCTGTCAAAGTCGACATGTCCGGACCAGCTGGTCCGGACCATGTCGATTCTCTTATCGGGTGCGCTGGCGTGAGTTGGTCCGGACCAGGTGATCCGGACACTGGTCCGGACCAAGGGTCTTTTGCCTCTAAAATGTTCGTTTTAGCTCCGATTTGATCCCCGTTTTCGCCTACGCGTTCGTCTCTTCGTGTACTTTGCTCCTAGCTTGGTTTTCCTCATGTTTAACCAATAAATTTGTGAGATAATCAATAAAACATAACTAGAGGAAAAACATACGATAAGTGAGTAATATTATCCTAAAAGTAAGTAAGTACAAGGTAAATTAAACCCTTAAATGTCTATGTATTTCTCACTTATCATCTACCGGACTACTCAAATTCCCAAATACTCCTCTCTTGGAGTTATTTCACAATCTCATAGATTTTCCTAGAAGTATCTCTCTTGATATCATCTAATGGTTTAGGGAATTTTATCAATGTCTAGTATCCTCAGATTTAAGGGTTTCCCCAACTTGTCGAATACCATTATGTTTGGGATATTTTCTTATATTGGTTGGTTCCTCGGATTGTAGGTCGACTGTTTTTCTAAAGGTGTTTGAGGGTCCCTTATCATTCTTTTACTTAATTTAAAAGTTCTTTTCTTTGAATTATCAACATCCTCTAAGTAGAGGTCTCATTATTTCTTTCCACTATTGATCATTTCGTGGGTTGTTCATTTCATTTTTATAACCGTTATCAGGAGTTTACTAATCCCGTACAATTCTCTCACGTTGTAGTGAGTCCATAGGTTTGCTTTATCGGTATTCTTGATTTGATAGTTTTCGTGTATTTTGACGTTTTCGTTATTTTACGAAACAACTCTTTCTATGAGTCACTAATAAATCGTTACTCAACTATGAGTCGGTCTATAACACTACGTTAGACCTCTATATAACCTCTCAGACTCCAGAAGTCTTACTTAATGTATACCACACATCCAAACAACATTTCACTACATGCATAGCAATAAAAAATATCCGTTATCAAACTCTCAATGGGGGTTCCATCCAAAGATAATTAGGCACTCAGTCCTCCCCCATATCGAGTGATCCCTCAGGTACCGGTTATGTTTGAACATTTACGCTCTCTAGTTCACGGCCGTGATGACTTTGGGCACTTACGCTCTCTGGCCCTACAGTCCTTTGGTTCTGATCAAATTCATTTGCACATCTAGAGATCCTCAGGCACTTTGGGTACTCTCCCAACACAGGATGACTCATATCCTACTACCCTTAGAAAAATACAATACACACACTACAAACGTCCTACCGGTCACTTAGTACCATTGCTCATCCGTTGTAATGGTTTCAAAACTAATCATCACTCCCACTGGCTCACACACTAGCCTTACTTCCCCGGTTTCGACCCGATACCGGGTCTAGCATGGCGGGAAGGTTCAGCTAGCACCAGTGGAAGCGGTTTCAAAACCGGTCCTCCTTCTCAAGTTTAAAGAAATTCATTTTTGCCAAAATCAGTTGGAAATTCATTTTGAAAACTCCATACAACTCCAAATTCCAATTTGTGATGATTACACCTATTACTAGCATTATTACTTGTGACCACTAATAGGGAGCTTCAAGAGTCATTCAACCCCGATGTGATCAGCATCAGTGTTAAACTATTCTTCCACCTTAATTTGTGTTTGGTTTCCATTGATCGCTAGCAAATCAAGTTCAACCTCCCACCTCAATTCAAACAATCAAATAGTCAAACATTATTTCATTTTCTATCTTTTAATCTTTCTAGTCATAATCACCCATCAATACATTTTCAATTTCTAGAATTCATTTACTCACTTACTAATCATCTCATCATATTAAATTATCTCCAATTACTATACCTAAGAATTTCAAAAGCATACTCCAATTAATTTTCTATCCTCCAATCATTCATAAATCCAATCAATCAAATCAAGTCACCTAGGGAACTCGATTCCCACTAGGTTCAACATCGGTTTCATACCGATTTATCTCATCATATCTCTCAAACATACTCATTCTCAACACCGGTTTCATACCGGCTCATATCTCATATTATTACCAATCGGGGTTCTCCTTCCCCTAAAGTTTCTCTACTCCTTTCCACTTCTAATCTCACAAATACCCATAATTTACGCAATGAGTGAATACAAATGTTTATGTAACATAAGTATCAATCATCGAAACAAGTTCCTTTGCGCTATGCGCATTGTAGTTTACGCACTTATCACGTAAAACATACACTTTGCGGTTTTCGCTCTACCCCCCTTAAAAAGGGATTACACCCACGTAATCTACCATGTGTCGAAATTGGACATTGGTCTAAGGCGTTCAGCCATCATGGAGTGGTTCATCTTCCATGCGGTCTATTGTACTATGTTCTTTGGTTAAAGGGTGTTAACCAATTTACTGGTTTAGTCCCTGCACCAAGAATTCTCATTGGAGTTTATTTTACTCTTAACCGGGTTCGATTCTAGCCTCATAGGCTTCAAGGCGTTGATAATTAGCCATTTATTCACTGGGTATATTTCCCCTTAGAATTTTGGGCCCACTAGCTTCTGCTGCGCGACCTTGATAACTTAGGGTTGTTCGCCCTTTTCGTAATTCTTAATATGTTATACATTACCCTTTTATCCCTTTCTATCTTGGGAATAAGGTTTCTCTATCAAGCGTGGTATTTCTTACCATACGCAAACTCGATGAGTTATAGATTTTCTATCCATCTCTTTGGAAATCTATTGTACATATTGTTGTGTACTTTTGTGATTATTCACTCAGTTCTTATCTGACGAGCTGTCGGTGAGGTTGAGTCACTACTTAGTATGTAGTGTTTCCTCTATTGTTAATGGCTTCTGAATTATGCCAATTCATCTGATTCTGTACAAGTGTTCTTTACTTGTACGACCTTGCATTTTCTATGCATCGGTCTTCTAAATGTTCATGGGTTTCCTACCGCTTTTATTCTGGTGGAATTCACCACTTGTGATTGTTGGTGTGTCCAACACTGCTCGTGCTTCTTTGGCCAAAGGCCGCACGGTTCGTTTCTAAGCTTCTATTTAACTAGCTTGTGCCATGTTCATTGGTATGTCCGTATACCTTCCGTATCCAATACGGTTGACTATTCATCAATTGGGTTCTCTTGTCCCGAAGTTTATTACTTCATTTATCTCTTTGATTCTCTTAGGATACACTTCCAGTTCCTTATGCAATTGCATTAGGAATGGCCATTGCCTCTTCTGTGAGGTCTCTCATCATATGGTACAGACTTTGGCTTGTTGCTGGGTCTGTCTACCATCTCTTATTAATATCTCTATATCATTATGTGATTATTAGATACATTGGTCGCTTGTTGCGCACCATGTTTGTATTTATTTCCAACATTGGATTCCATGGCATCTGCTATTACCTTAGCCTCTGCTCATGTATTTCTACCATTTATATAATGGTTCACCATATATATCCGTGAGCTCATTGAGCGTTACTTACTTTACACTTTGGGTTATACACATACAATGTTTCTTCTTAACCGGTTACTCTTCGGTTTTCAACAATTGCTATAACATCTTATTCTCACATTGCTTGGCAACAATTGTATGCTCAAGCTTCACTACATTAGTAGTTTTGAAAGAGATGTGTTTTCAGACATTCATTGATGACATCCTCTTCTTTGGGATCTGTATGTTCACCCACTTGTGGTACCACAATAACGAGGGGTATCTTTGCTTGTTAGTTATTAAACAATTTTACTTGTGCCATTACCGACAATTCTCCTTATGATTTCAGTTAGGTTTGCAAACTTGTATCTACATCTCGTAGTTGCTGGACGGGTTACATGCTGCATTGCCTAGAGCTCTGCTCATCTTAGGCTGTTCACAAGCATTGCCTCTCCGTATACCATCAAATGGTTTGGAGGTAACATTGGGCTCCATGATAATATCATCGCATCACGCTTCCGTTCATTGGAGACCCTTCAAGTAATAACCGGTTGCCCCTTGGCAATTTTAAGATATTTCCCGTTTGGTGGAATCCCTTCGGTTTTCTAACCGAGTGTTCGTTTTAGCTCTAATGTTCTTACCACGACATTTCATTATACACCCTTCAAGGATCGCTCCTGGGTGTTGTTAAGTGATGCCATTTCAATGGCTCGCACTTGGGTATGTCCAGTTTATTACCCCGCTTGCGGTTTTGGACTTCGAATTGTCCCGTTTGGGGTTATAACGTCTCCCGTTCTTAGGGTAGACCATGGATACTTTTCCTAATGTTCATAACCGGGTTGATATCCTCTTCGGTGACGAATGGTATTCTCCAATACCTTATAGGATCATTAAGGGTATTCATCCCGTTCGTTGATCATTGATGCATTTAACGTTAGGCATCTGCCTTAGTGTGTTTACACTGGGTATTCATTCCAGCTAACATACTCTGCTTCAATATCCTTGAGACATATCCAATGTCTTTACTCAATTGTTAGTGCTTCTCGCATTTCTTAACTCTTAATCATCCTCCTGGAGTGGGTTCTTGACTCCTTTAGCTCTGTAGCTTGTCTGGGTTCTTCGATCATTTGAGGTGTCCAACTGTTCTGGTTTGAATTTACTTCATTGTTCGTAGAACGAAGTTGACTACATCCCATGTTTCGTACACCACTTGTATACATACGTGGGGTACCTTATTGGTACGTTACCACTTACCTGACTAACTTATAATTGGTCTGTCAGGCCCACAAGCTCCTTCGGAGTGTGGTCGTCCCACATCCCGTATTTGGGTACACTCGTAGTGCTTGTCACACACCTAGGTGAAGTATTCTATTGTCAACTCCTCTTGTATCGTCCTATGATAACTTACCGTGGTTCTCTGGTTTTGGTTTAAAATATGAGGTTTAAAGAAATATTAAGTTTTGAAAGAAAAGTTTTGAGTTTGAAAGAAAGGTCTTGAGTTGAAAGAAAAGTTTTCATGGTGTTGCCATGTCTGAGGTCTTGACCAAGTCTAGCATCTCGCTGACTGGTATGTTCGTTAACGTGATGGTCGGATCGTTAGGCCCTTCCAAGGTTTCGTTCTGCAAATTCTTAGGATTCGGGATCCTGTAGGTGCTCCAATCATCATAGTCGTACTTTAGTAAGCACTCGTTGTCGTTAAAAATTTTCCAAATGGTACTGTCGTTGCTGCACTTGCCTTGGCAAGTGTGCGGGTAGGTTAGTTTTCAGGTTAGCGTATACCAGTTACGGTATTATTTCCATCCGTATTTGGTGGTTTTATTGGCTCTTCCTTTGATCTTTTGATCTTGGTGATCAATCTTCTGAGTAGCTTCTCAGTGCTCTTGACATGATTGTCATTAATCCTGGGGCTTTCCCGACCTTTGGGGGTCCTCGCTTCATTGCTCGTTCCCACGCCTTTATGGTGGTTACCGAGGCTTGACTAATCCTTACGAGCTACGTCGTAGTCCTGTTGGTGTAAGTTTCATGAATACTCTCATAGTTGTCTGAGCTATGTCATTCGGGTATTACTGCCTCTTGGCATTGTAGGTTTGGAGTTAATCCAACCTTGAATAATTCCTTAGTCGGTTGTATACCGTTGACGGTATTATCAAGTGTTTGCAGTCCACAGACTCTCTTGTCTCGGGTTTTTGTTACTCCACCTTTTTAGCTTCATTGCGTGGTTGTGCTTCCCTTCTTGCCGGCTACGCATGGTTCCCGCGACTATGAAGCACGTCGCCCTATGGTGCTGTAAATTTAACTATCCTTTGTTAGGATTCTCAATCTACCGCTATTAAGTGCGGTTATTGTCATTCAAACGGGAACCGTCTCCGGAATTTCCAGTTCTTGGAATCTACCGTATGACTGGTTCTTTCTTTTACAAGGTTTATTTACAACTGCCAGATCGGGTTACCCGAGTAGGAGTGGTCTTTCCATCCCTCTGGCGTTCCTTTCCCAACTTTATAACGTAGGTTGCGGAGGGCGGGTTTGGTTATTGTAGGTTTCTGGTTCACCCGGAAGTTCCTAACTAGCGTACCTCACACGCTAACACTCAACCCATAGCCCTAAGTCTCTAATTCCTAACTCGGTATTTCCTAAACTCGGTATTTCAACCATCAGAGCGATACTTCGCTTAGATACCACTTTTTGTAACACTCCTACCGTTAATCCATTCATTATCTCCTAATCCGTCTCAATTACCAACATCAAAGCAGCGGAAATCAAACTACAACCGGTGGGTGATACAATGCCGTTAGTCACCCACGTGACTAACAAGGCCAAATCCAAACAAAACTATACCGGACTGATGAATTAATATACCGAGTACTCTATACAAATGATACATTCCATTCATTAATCAAATCTTAATCCAAATACAAACTTCAATTCCGTTCTATACCGAGTATCTACAATCATCAAGTTTACTGTTACAATCCGGACTTAAAATTCAACATTTCAAATAAATAGAACTTCATTAATCATCTACCCATGCTTATACAGCAACCTCGTCTTACACTCTCGGACGGTGATCGGCTTCAAAGTACCTGTAAAGTAAAAACGGTGCCCCTAGGGGCTCAGCAAATTGCTGGCATGAAATTCGCATACCACGCGTGCTAACGGGGGTACGCCGACTACTTTGACGAGAGCATGGGATTCATTTTAATTCAATCATCATGCAAGGTATTAATACATTATACATGTACAATATTCCAAACATTATTCAACATAGAATACAAACACTAACTAACACATCAAGGTAGCTAGTTTGTTTCATCTAGCTCTTAGGCCTTGAGGGTTTCTACCTCACTATGCCTCAGTCACTTGTTCATTATCTTACCCATTCTTTTGGGTTACTCTTACTCAAGTTCTCTCATTCTCAAACTCAATTCAAGTTCTACAACTCTCGTTCTCAATTCTCAACTAAATCCTCAAAGTTCTCAAACTTCAACTCTCAAATTCTTAAACTCAATCTCAATTCTCAAATTCTCAAGTTTCAATATCAAATTCTCAAACTCAAACTCAATTCTCAAATGGATATCTTTTAAATCATTACCCATGAAGTTTGGGCAGAGTCATACACAAGACTCACCACCGGGCTTACAAATACAAGCCTTACTTCCCCGGTTACGACCCTACTCTGGGTCTAGCATGGTGGGAAGGTTCGACTATCAAACAGAACTATACACCTAGTTCCTCAAATTCACAAATGGTCCGTTTCTCTACCGGACCACTCAAATTCCCAAATACTCCTCTCTCGGAGTTATTTCACAATCTCATAGATTTTCCTAGAAGTATCTCTCTTGATATCATCTAATGGCTTAGGGAATTTTATCAATGTCTAGTATCCTCAGATTTAAGGGTTTCCTCAACTTGTCGAATACCATTATGTTCGGGACATTTTCTTATATTGGTCGGTTCCTCGTATTGTAGGTCAACTGTTTTTATAAAGGAGTTTGGGGGTCCCTTATCATTCTTTTACTTCATTCAAAAGTTCTTTTCTTTGAACTATCATCATCCTCTAAGTAGAGGTCTCATTATTTATTTCCACTATTGATCATTTCGTGGGGCGTTCATTTCGTTTTTCTAACCGTTATCGGAAGTTTACTAATCCCGTACAACTCTCTCACGTTCTAGTGAGTCCATAGGTTTTCATTATTGGTATTCTTGATTCGATAGTTTTCGTGTATTTTCACATTTTCGTGATTATGCGAAACAACTCTTTCTATGAGTCACTAACCAATCATTACTCAACTATGAGTCGGTCTATAACGCTACGTTAGACTACACAATCATACAAGGGAGGTTAGTACACGTAGCATGCATCAAGATATACAATCAAGCAATAAATCATTTTCATGCTTTTATCTTGATTAAGTCGGCACACAAGCAAACAAGCACACAAATCAGTGTAGCTACGTTAGCATACAGGGCATGAGAAAATCATACCTTACACCATGGTTTACTTTACCGTGTCACCTCTCGTTCCTCGAGTCTTACTCTCAAATTACTGGTCACATGTCAAATGGTTCTATTAACATCAATACCTTACGGTAGGTAAATGAATATTACTCCCGTACTTACCCCATTGTCCCGTTAACTTCATCTTTATTCTTGTTAACTTAGGTTCTTACTTCTCATGCATTTCTAACACTTGTTTATACTTCTTAGGACCTTTACAAGTCACCAAACAACTCCTTAACATCATCTAAAACCATTACCAATCAATCCCTCACCTTCTAATGCCTTAAAACCACTTTCGGTCACATTCTGGAGTGGTCCGGGACATGGTCCGGACCCAAAGTCCCGGACCAAAACGTTTTCGTACTCTTGGCCTGATTTTCCACCTGGTCTGGGACTTGGTCCTGGACTTAAGTGAAATACCCCTAAGTAATTAAATATTGATTAAGCATATAATCAATTAAATTAACGCCAAGCATGCTTTAAAAATAAGTTGAACGCAACAAAGTTTTCAGGAAGCCAAATGTATGTGCATTGTTTTGTGAATAATAACCAATAGTGCACAAAATATATATATGATAACATTAGCCACTTAATCAAACCTATAGTCAATATATTTCCTTGACCTGGCTAATATGTCCGCCAGTTTAAGACTGGTAACCGGGCACGTTAGCGTTCTCGATTATAATTATGTGTGACTCACTATGCTTACCTTATTGAAGTAAGTTCATAACACCTTAATACATTAAGGTATAAAAATCAAGCGTGTAATAACTTGCGAACAAACGAACAGTTTAATATTACCGTACTTATGTACATACAGATATATATGTACATATACACAACGTTACAAGATTATAACGTTGTACATGTAACTTAAACGCGACAAATAAAATAGTCGTAACCGTATATGGGTAAAATTAAAAACGTGACATAACAAATAGTGTATAATATATGTATTTACTACTAACTACGCGACATGTTATATATAGTCACATATATACAAGGAACAAGCATGAATAATGCTGAAACAAAAAAAAGAGAGAAAAGGAGCAAACATGCTCTAGCCGGGATTTGAACCCAAGACCTCTCGTACCTATCCCGAAGCCTTAACCGGTTGAGCTGTGCTCAAATTCGGTAATACATACCAACTAGTTATACTTAGTATCCTCGCTACTAGAGTTACAGAAAAGAAGAGAATGGAGGAAGACACGCATAACACTGGACTTTCTCCTCTGAATTAAATATCTCAAAACCCAGGCAGCTGCAAATCTCCATGCGACAGATCTACATATTTTTTTTCAATCACCCATAACATTCCCTTGTAACTTGCAATCACCTACACCATCTTGACCATAGTAAAAGTGGTGCACCAGGGTCGCCTTTTGGAAAATTCCCACGCATCAGTAGATACTGTGAACTGATAAAACCACCCAGTCTTGGTCTCTTGAGTCAGTGTCTCAGTTCATCAACTCAAAACTGAGCCTACATGCAAGAGCCGCCTGAAGCATTGCGACCCAGTTCTGATTCCAGGTGAGATGATTCTCAGTTACTCATTCACTGTCACTCACCTCTGTTTTATACTGAGAATCGTCCCTGATTCCTGACCCATTCCCCATCTGTTTTATACCAGTTTCACCTACTGTCGTGCTCACCATCTCTTTAATCTCTGCATAAACCTGTCTGGGAATCTAGTCCCTGGAGAGTGCATCAACTCCACGAGCAACAAGCCACTACCGCTTCAAGAAAAACAAAACTTAACAAGGTAAACCCCAACTAGTTTCCCCACCATCTGTTCCATCTGTTTTATGCCCGATCATACTGAGCTTAAACACTGCCTTCCTTCCTTGTCTACCGATAATAGTTATATCTGTTCTTGAAGTCTTCTTCTTCCCTGTTTTCCTGTTTTTCTTCACGTGGTAGACCAGAGGATAGGACTCAGTTTGGTGAAGGAGCAAGACCAAGCAAGTCTTACTTGCTGTACCATCCTCGGTAGAAGAAAAAAAAACAAGGTAAAGATCATGCCTGTCTTAGATTTGCTCCAACCCATGTTCTTCTCTGAGTTGTCCCGGTTTGACCTCTGAGTAATCTTTTCCAGTGGCGTCAAAGTGTCTCATTGGTGCCAAGGATCTACAAGGGAGAACCAGTTTCAACACTGAAAGAAAGAGAAATTGTAAGGTAGTAAATCTTTGAAACTAACAAGAGTTTTTACATGCGTGCTGTTTGTTAAAAAAAATTTAAACGCTGTGAAAGGCTCTAGTAATTCCTGGTGCAAGTGTAATAAATGTGCCTACTTATAAGAGCTAAACAACAGGTGAACTAGTTCAAATAATCCCTGTAAGATCCGACTGAAGAAACTAACACAGAAAACCAGTTTAATCTCTGCAACTTTCCTTCTCGGTATAAATTAGTTCAGAAATGAAGTAAAAAGCAGTAGAGTTGGATAATGAACTCAAACCTTGCAAGGCATCACACTATGTGTGAACCAACTGGAAGGATATTGGAGGAATCAGAAAGACATTAAAGAGAGGGAGAAATAGTAGAGTGTAGAAACATGTTTCAGTTTTGTTCCTGCATTTCACGCTTCAGGATAATAAGGGTTGAGTTGGGTTACCAGTGTTGTCTTGGGTTTGTGCTTAAGTTAAAATCTCGATAAAACCTTGACTAAGTGGGTAGGTAGCAGGGAGGAGTTGTAGGCTAGCACAGGAAAAAAAAACAGTCAGAGAGCAAATAAGAGCATATATCGGTTATGACCTTAGTGCAGTCTCAGGAACCTTCTGTCTCTATATAACAATGTCACAGAGGGCTTAAAAGGGGTTGTGTTGTGAGTTAATGAACCTAAACCGTTTCTAAACCACTTAAGTAATGATAAGAACATCTTGAGAGAATTAAAAACCCAACCTGGTGCACAAACCGTGAAGCAAGGAGGAGGAAAACACAAGTGCCAGTTTTCTGTTTCTAAAAATTTGATCTCAGAACAAGCTCGATTCAGTGGCACTAGCAATGTTGTCTTGATAAATATATAAACTTAAAACACAACTAAACATCCAAGCAGAAGTGGAAACCAGTTGGTGCATCAGGACTGAAGTTTAGAGCTCAGAAGAAAAATAACAGAAAACAGTTCTGGGTTTCAGGTTTTGTTTCAGTTTTCTCTTAAGTCTTATCTGGTTTCAGTTTGAGTGTATTAGTGACACTATCAAGCTGTCTTGTAATTTGAAATCTCGATGACACACCTAACCATCGTAAGTAAATAAGGTGAGAGGGAATGAAAGCCAAAATCTGAACAAAGAAAGAGAAAGTAGAGGTTATATCAGTTGCTTGATTCAGGTTGTGTTCTTTTGTTTCAGTTTGACAGTTAATATGTAAAGAACTTATCAGAGCGGTGTTCTCTGCTATCTTGGGTTGTTCTGGGATAAAACCATGGTAAAACATGCAACTATGAAGTTAAGCAACGTGGGGGAACTAGGAATCAGATTAGAGAGCAAAAAGAAAACCATAGAAGATAACACATAATACCAGATTTCAGTTTAAGGATAATGCAAATTCAGTAGCATTAACCATATTTCTTGGGTTTAGATTTTGGGTTAAAACACAACTAGAACACTTAGATAAGTAAGTGAGTACTTTGGATGAATTGAAGGACAGACTAGTGACCAGCAGAAAAGAAACAGAAGGGAGGTGTTTCAGCTATACGTTTCAGTTTCATCAGTTTGGCCACTTTTAGAATTTGGCATTGTCAGTAGCTTGTACACCGCTGTTTGGGGTTTGTTTGGATTCAACCTATTACTAACCTACTTAAGTTAGTCTGTGAGTACTTAAGGAAAAAAAATACCGTATCTGTCACAGAATTCTGCTACAGTTTGGGTCTGTGTACTCAACTTTCAGTGGCACCAATGGAGTGGTCTTGGGGTTGCCTTAAGTCTAAAATCTCGGTGAATCAGTGGCCAAATAGTCAATGAGTAAGGAGGAGTGTATCCCAGTTAGAAAACAGACAGAGAAGAAATCAAAACACAAATATCAGTTTTCTGTTCTGGTTGCAATTTCAGGAATTTCCTGCCTCTGTATAACTATGCTACAGAGGGTGTGAGTGAATGACTTTGGGTGATTCAAGGGTTTAAAACCTAGCTAAGCCACTTAACTAAGTGTGTAAACCCATCGGTAAGAAAGGAAAACGGACTGTAAATCAACTAGGAATAAAACAGAAGTAAAACAGAAAGGGACATTTACCAGTTTTGAATCCAGTCCTGTCCTTTTGATCTTTCTGTATTTGTAACCTTTCATGAGTTTAAACATTGAGGTGTGGATCTGTTTTGAGGTCGAAAACTATACTAAGATACTTACTTAGATAGCTAAGCAACCTAGGAAAATCCAAACCAGAACCGTGAGCAAGCTACGAGAGACAAGATGGATTATCAGGTTATGGTTTTGCGGTTTTTACAGTTTGACAGTCTTGATTGATTCCTGTTAAGGGAGTTTTCTGAGGTGAGAACACCATGCTCTTGAATTACTTTTGAGTTCAACCTTTTTCCAATGCAAGCAGCGAGTGGTGTAATGGCTTGAGAAGTTTGGAAACCAATCAGTAAACCTAAATAAAGATCTGAGTGA
This sequence comes from Limonium bicolor, assembly GCA_023374045.1. Taxonomy (NCBI): domain Eukaryota; kingdom Viridiplantae; phylum Streptophyta; class Magnoliopsida; order Caryophyllales; family Plumbaginaceae; genus Limonium; species Limonium bicolor. Next base: position 261,907,092 of record CM041780.1, read on the forward strand.
GGAGTAAACATATGCTGCTTCAGTTTCTGTTCTTCTGTTTCGAACTCTGTAGGATTATGTCGGTGTCTGCAACAGACTGGAATGAAACTATAAATATGTAACACCCCAACCGTTAAGCTCATCATTACCTCATAAATTGTCACCCATTACTCTTACTCACGCAGCGGAACTCTAATTACAACGAGGGGTGAAACAACGCCAATAGCCACCCATATGGCTAACCAGGCCTTCCTTACATACCGTAACAGTCTGATGAACTGGATCAACCGAGTACTTCATACAAATACAATACTCATTTCACTTCTTTACTATACCGAGTCTACAATATACGGATGCCGATAACATACTCGGACTTACACCTCATTCAAATGCATAAGTAATTACGATCTAACTACCCACTCTTCATAGCTGTCCCCATCCTACTCTCTCGAACGGTGGTCAGCTTCAAGTGCCTGCACACTAAAAACGTTCCCCCTAGGGGGTCAGCTTACGCTGAATATGAAATTCGCATATACCGCGTGCTAACCGCGGTACGCCGACTACTTTGGGTCGGATATACATGGAGTTCATTTTAATCAAACAACATGCATCTTGGCAATACAATATATATGTATATTACACAAGGAATCTACATCCAGTCATGGAACACAATTCCTGACTAACCTAACAAGGTTGTTAGTTGTATTATTTACTCTTAGGCCTTGAGGGTTATACCTCACTTGCCCTGGTTACTCATTCAACATCTTGCCCGCTCTCTCGTGTTACTTAATCTTATACACACCCATTCTCTTGGGCTACTCATTCTATATACTCACCCATTCTCTAGGGTTATTATACTCATTATCTCACCCACGCTCTCGGGTTATTATACTCATTCTCACCCACGCTCTCGGGTTATTATACTCATTATCTCACCCACGCTCTCGGGTTATTATACTCATTATCTCTCTCACGCTCTCGGGTTATACTACTCAAGCTCTTGTAGATTCTCGAGACACTACAGGTCTCCTACGTCACGCTTGTTACTCTTAATACATACTCGAGCCAAAACTCATGGCTCTCGAGCATAGTCTTACTTCCCCGGTTTCGACCCTACTCTGGGTCTGGCATGGTGGGAAGGTTCAACTAGCTCCCGGAACTCTCTCTTAGTTCCTATCTCTTTTTACACAGGTCCGAATACTCTCGGACTACTCTCGTTCCCATACACTTCTCTCTCGGAGTTATTATAATATTACGTGTCTTAGTCTAGAAATATCACTCTCGATGTTTCTAATGACATGGGAACATTACTTTAGTTGGTTAATCTTAGGTTTTAAGAGTTACCTTTACAATACATATACTCATACTTTCGGTTATATTCTTATACCGGGTAAAACCCTCTTATAGGAGGTCGACCATGTCTCAAGGGAGTTACTAATCCCCTAGGTCTCTTTTACCTTCTTTATAAGTTCACATTATTGGACTAACTTCAATCCTCTCGATGGAGGTTCATTTATCTCTCCACTCATATTTATTTCGTGGATTGTTTCAATAAGGTTTTCTAACCGTTATCGGGTATTTACTCAACCCGTACATCTCCTCACGTTCTAGGGAGTTCATATATTTGCGTTATCGTTATACTTTAATCGATAGCTTGTGTGTGTTTGCATATTACCATTGTTCATGAGACTACCCGATCTACGGGTTTTAGTCAAACACTACTCTCTATGAGTCGGTCTATGCACTATGTTAGACCACACCGGCATACAAGTATGTTAGTTCATACAACATACAACAAGGCATACATAATCAAACAAGGGATTATTTTCATGCTTTAATCTTGATTAAGCCGGCACACAAACACACAAATCAGAGTAACTCGGTTAGCAAACAGGGCATGAGAAAATCATACCTTTCACCGGGGTTTTCACTTTACCGTGTCATCTCAACATGCTCGGGTCACGCACGACTCTCTGATAATGTTTCAAACATTATTGTTAATACTAAGATCATACGGTACATAATTAAATGCTACCCCCGTACTTACCCCGTTATCCCGGTTTACTCTTGTTAATTTGAGTTCTCACTTTTCAATCACTTCTAACACTTTCTTACACTTCCTATGGCCTTCACATGTCACCAAACAAGGCCTTAACATCTTATAACATCTTTAACATTTAAACCCCCACCATTTAAAGCCTTAAAAATACTCTCTGTAGGTTTCTGGGGGTGGTCCGGGACTTGGTCCTTACCCTAAGTCCCGGACCAATTGAAGATGCAACTCTCGGCCTGATTTTTACCATGGTCCGGGACCTTGTCCCTATCCCAAGTCCCGGACCAACATGGGTGTGTACTCTCGACATAAAAATAGGGGGTGGTCCGGGACTTTGTCCATGGACTAGGTCCCGGACCCTGCTAAAACCTGCAACATACAACGTTTTTCAACCCCAATTCACTCCTTAATCCACACCCAATCTTTCCATAATCTTTCCACAAGATTCCTACATGATTAATCACCTTTAATCATGCCCTAAACCTCTTCAAATCATGGGTTAAACCCTTACTCAAATTCTTGCCCAAAATCACTTAAATATCATAATTGGTTCTCTTGTTCTTCTAACTTGTAACAGATTTTGGTATTGTCTCAACCATCCAATACTCCACACAATAATGCCATTCCTAGCACTCAATGACATTATTTCCACTACTAACACACTCTTCTTCTTAGTTTGGTTTTCAAGCCATTAACCAACCACTTAAACCTCTTAAACCACCTAGTTTCTTCCTTATAATCAAACACCCAAGACCATAAATTCCTAGGTGAATTTTGACAGCACCTACTTACTTTCCTAAGCATTTTCACCACACTAGATGTACTCACAAACACAATCTTCACCCCTGTTTTGTTTAGGCACCAATAACACATCAAATTCCCATGGTTCTCACATATGACTAGCTTAGTTTCCTAGGTTTATTTGCACACTTAAACCACATTAAAACATTCTCATTCAACTAACAATATTGTAGTATCATTACTACTCAAGTTCAAGGTTGTTTATACAACACTAACATAAGTTTTCCCAAGGCATATAAAACCAACACAAGGTGAGCTTTTACCTTGTTTGTTTTCTGTTTTTCACTCCTCCTCTTCTTCCTTCTCTTCTTCCCTCTTTCTCTTCTTGTTTTTCCACACCACTCAAGGATTATGGATTGCTAGCTACAACCATATCCCATCACACACATAACAACTAGTCAATTTCAATATTTCCCACACCACCTAACATTTCAAGGAGCTAGTATTCTAGGTTTAGCTTAGTTTTTACCTTAGAATAGCCAAATGGATAGCTTGGCAATCAATTGGAAGAATTTCCAACACCCCACAAGAGCATGGTGGTTCGGCTGAAACGGAAGGAAATTTTTCTACGTGAGGAAAATTTTCCAAAATGGCAAGAACAAGCTTGAAATGGCCAAAGCTCTTACTTATAATTACCTTAAGACATTAAGGAGGTGGAGGAGAGTTAAAATCAGCTCTCCAAGCTTCAAAAGCTCCAACACCCATGGAAGTGAAGGTGGAGGAATCAAGACTTTGCTGGGTGGAAATCGAAGCTCTCGCCGATACGAATCTAGCGGTATAATTTTTGTGTGATTTGGTGGAGAAATGAGTGAATGAGAGGAGGAAGAAGATGGGCTGTTGCTTGCTCTTTGAAATCGCCATTTACAGAGGCAAGGAAGGAGGAGCTCGGTCTGGAGGGAGGGGAAATCGTGAGTGAGGAAAAAAAGAAGAGGTGAGAGAGTGTTTAAGTTACTTTATACTATTCCCTCTTTTTTTTTTTACTTTACTTATTTCTTTGTCATCCTATTACCAAATAGCTACAAGCTATTAATGAGTGTACACATATTAATTAAAACCGACCCACAAGAATTAGTAGCCCGGGTCGTTTTTCGTTTTTTTTTTTGAATTAAACGCGTTTCGTCTCCCGGTTTGGTCACTATTCACTTACCGGGTCCGTTTTCCTGAATTTTCTCGTTTAATTAATTTTAATGGTTATTAAGCTCCCATTAATACTTAATTATAGTTATTTAATCAACTATAATTTTTACGGGTCCGTTTGACCACTTAAAGTTGCGTTTTCGGGTTTTTCTCGAAAGACGTGCATATAAACCCCGTTAGCGTTTTAATCCATTATTTGGATCCGTTTTCTTCGGGGATCATTCCCGTATACTAATTAGGCCTAACTAAGCCTTAGGAATCCATCTCGGACCCTTACGAGATTATATATCTCTTATTTTCATTTAATGCGCATTTTAGCGTTTTATGCGTTTAACGCATTTTCTCTTTTCTTTTGGTTTTATTCTTTTTACCAATACTCTTTAGGCACCATTAGGCCTTTAATAATTTTATTAGAGTAATTAAATCACCATTATTAGGTCCGGGGTATTAAAAAATAACATCATGAACTAAGTAGCTAAGTAGAGTGGGGGAAGAAGTGAAACAGAAATCAAACCGAGAAAAGAGCAACAAAACAGGAGAAGAAAGATTTAACAAACTTATTGCATTAGTTCAAGCTGTTTCTGAAATGCATAATGCTCTGTACAGATCTGTTACAGAGGTATACTAAGGGTGGAATCTAGTTAAGTGTAGTACAGTCCTAAGTTCATAATCTATGATATTTGTGGTTGAATGGTGATGTTGGAAAAAATGGGATGTGAAAGAAATGAATCAAATGTGTACATACTACCGGTAACTAGAGTAAATATTACCTTGGGTTATATTTTACCACAAGGTTTTGGTATTATAAAATTAAATACCTACAATATGTTATAAGTTATGTGGGAGTTTTGTGAGTAATGAAAGTATATAATAAAGGAGCTCAAATGTGGCACATGTGTATATTACTTTCGATACATTCCTAAGTTGCCAAGCCACATGTAATAAAGTCTAGTGACATATAAATATCGTACCGTATAACATTATAGAACAAATGTAACACAAATAATATTATGTGGCTAAGAATGGAGTTATTCAAACTGTTATGCTAAAGGCATACATACCAAGATAAACACGTACCAAGAAATAAAGTTATACACTATAGCTATAACGACATAAAATACTAAGGATAGTACTAAGACCTTGGTTTGATAAATAAACCCTAGTGAAGTATCATAAGGGCATAACGCAAGGTTTCATGCTCTAATGTAAACCGAGAATTAACTCACACAACGAGTAAGGGGTTCATAAATATTAATAACGATACTTTAATTAGTAACAATGTTAAGTCTGGGGACATAGTACTAGGATTTCAAACGTTATTCGGAAATACCGAATTGTGCTGTCATATGGATTGATGGTGTTCCTCGTATTACTAGATCGCATCCCCGACGTACGCGCTCGAAAGCTCTAGTGGTCTGCACTGCACGAATCTAGTCAACGGTGTACGGTATGTAAAGGGATTTGATCCGAGTTGTCCTGAGGAATTCCTCGGGCTCGGATTTGTTTGATAAATAACTTGTGTGAATGTATGTATGTGATGTATGTATGTGATGTATGTGTATGGTGTGTAGTTATGTTCCTTGCATTATTTATTTATGCACGAACGTCCTACGGGACTAATATTACGTCGACTATAGATCGACTTATAAAACTACATATGCGAAATGTGTGTTGTGACCACTGTTGTCTGACCTAATGCGCTAAGTATTACAAGTATGTATTTATAACCTAAGTAAAATACTTAGGAACGGGACACGACATTGTCGGTCTCTAGAGCTTTGACTCAAACGTGAATGATACCTAGAATAATTCTAGGCATGCGTAAGACCCATAGGGCAGCCAACAAATTAAGTGATGTACTCTATAACAAAAACTGTAACTGACTATCTAACTATCAAAGCTAACAGTGGAGTGTGAATGAATGTGATGATGTACCTTAATCCAGACAGTCACTGGCTGCTGGTCGCGCGTAGAGATCTCTTGGGATATCCCGTATCGGGTTTTCCCTAGTTAAATCCTGATCGAGCCTAGATAGATCGTCAGGCGGAGTGTGCTACCGTTGGCACCAGGCCCTTGGCCACCTAAATGGACGCCTTTACAAAGGCAAAGTGAATAAGTCCCAGAGTCTTCGGATGATCAGGGCAGTGAGCACCTTTGTGTGTACGTGGGACTACTGTCCAAGTGATTATATCGGGTTGTCCTAACTGACGCCCGACTGTGCTAACCTAAACAAACGATATGTGAAGGCCCGGAGGGCGAGTGATGTACTATGTGATGATGTTATACGATGAATGAGTTCTCAATACCATTGTATTGTATGATGTATGACAGTAATGTGTATATCCATATATGACTGTTTGGATTGGATGAATGATTATATAATCATGCATGTTGTTACAGTATTCATCATATCTGTAAAATGACAAAGCATGAAATCAATCTAATATCAAGACGGTTAAAAATGACAAGTGACCAATAGGGTCCAGATCCGGCATACTCAGCGTCTATCGCTGCTACACTTATTGTGCAGGTTGCTGAACACGTTGAAGCCGAAGTGCGGGATTGGGTAGTTAGGACATTGTTGATTTGGATTTACCGTTCATACCTCGTTATGTATTAAATGATTCCACTGGAAAGGGGTTGTAAGAGTTGGATTATGTTTAGATGCTCACAGTAGTTGTGCTTTGATACTTAGATAGAAATGTAGGTGGTATCTCGTTGTCACTGCGGATTGTATTTTATGTTTAATTTGTTAAGATGTTGTACTGCTACATCACTCATGGGCGAGTGGTGGCAAGTAACACCCATGTGAGTTCTATTACTGTAATTACTTCCGCTGTGAGACGCCTTTATTTCCTGTTCACGTGAGCGACTATTACGTCAGTTAGTGGGGTGTTACAAAAGTGGTATCAGAGCGGAGTACCGCTCTGATGACGAGATACTAGGTTAAGACAGTGAGCTTAGGATTTGGGAAACTTGGGAAACGTTTGTGAGGTACGAAACGTCTGTGTCTTAATGAAATTATGTGTTGGCAGAGCCTTTGGCCTGCAAGTGGTAGCCCATGGGGCACATAAATGAGTTGATTGTATTATGGTGCGTTGTTGAGAAGACGAACGGAAATACCGACATCTAGTGGTGTGTGAGCCAGGAAGCTGACCAAGGGCATAAAGGCCCGGGAATATTACCCCTGTTAAGGTCCAGCTGAGAGCTCAGCCAGGAGGAGACAAACGTCATGAGTACATTGGCGACAGTCCACTTTCATGTGGAAGTCCAGTACGAACTACCGCCGACAGTACCCCTCCCGCCACAACCCAATGAGTATAATGCAACCAAGAAATATAATCCCGAATATAGAGAAAAGGGCTACCAAGCCCAACAGACTGTTAAACACTCTCGCAGCGAATGAATAATTCCTGCTCCTGTAACACTAATACAACCTCAATGTCATACCTCCATTGACGACCAAACGCCGTATCAATAGGCACTACCAGAGGCGAGCGCCACCACTACTACAACGTCGTGGGAAGGATCACCCAAGAAATCAGGAAAAGCGGACCGGGCGCACCATGAACTTCGCGAGACCGTCGCCCGTAATGGGACCTTTAACCACTATACTGGGAAAAAGATATCTTAAGAACGTGGAGGAACTTTGTGAGAATACCGCCCTGCTATGTTCAAACTTCAATCCACAACTTGTGTGCACACAATACAGTGACACTAGAACCCTGTCGTGGCGGTACCTGTAGGGAGACATAGTCCAAACGTTCACGCTATTATAAATCTAATGTGAGGGAGGACTTGATTATTCTAATGACAATGTGGTCAGCAAAATTTTCCAAATCCAAATATCTTCTTATTCATGAACAATGTTCCTAACAGTACTTAAATAACCAACACAACAGTGAGAGACAAACAAGTCGGAAACCGACAACTCTACTTGCATGGTGCGCTTGCAACTGCAACCGCTGATTTGAACAATGTACTAGTAATTCCATCAACCCCGCGCACTTGCCACTGCAAGTGCTGCAAACAATTACAACTGCAGTTACCACTGCTATCATCGTTACAACGAATACTATAAACTATGTAGACCTATGGTACCACACCATGGCTACCAATAATCACCAAACAATTGCACCCCTCTAATATAAACTACAGAACTACAATTGTTGCAATAAACCACTAAGATACGAGGCCTACAACCTCTGAGGGGACCGACGAGTCCGATTAACGCGATAAAAGGGGCACACCAGCCCATAACAAATTATAACTACTAAACGAGAACGAATGCAATGACACAAGCTAAGAACCAAGATAACATAATTTAATCATCAAAGCATTCAATGGCTGAATTGGAAGTGGACGGTGAAACCTGATTCCCGGGGATCAAGGGAAAACCAACCACAAATTGGGGTGAAAGGTTAGTGCAACACTGGTGCTGATCACACCAGAGTCGTATGACTCCTGAAACTCTTCACTAGTTGCCAACATTAATTATAGTACGGATAAACAAAACTGCAGTATCCTAGTTACAAACAACTAGCAAAGGAAACTTACGTTTAACTGCTACGTTATATATATTAAATCATACAAATAAAACTATGAAGAGAACACGATCGTATAACGATCGCTGCCATACAGTTTCCAATTATATAGTATGCGCAGTATTTACATTTATTCACTTACATTATATGCTCGTATAACGATTGTATAATGATCTTATGTCACATTTTCATCATCATCTTAATGTAAGATGATTATTCGATTTGATGCATTATATTATGCAATTTATATTAAGAACTTTATCTTAATATCTTGTCACATTTCAGGACACATATTTATAATTCCTAAGGTCTATTTTATATTAACCTTAGTTTATAAACGTCATTCTCTCATTAAATATCTTAACCCATACCTTTAATAAAAACTATACGATTGCCGAAAGGCATATACATCAAAATTCCTATTTCCATCAACTCCTGATATTTTTCCATTACTACAATATTGCCAATACATAATAAAACGTTATTCATATCATATAGTTACACATAATAAATGTAACTTATAGTTTACCAACTATACTCATGCATACGCCAACACGTGATGAACACAAGAGAATTAGAAAAATATATCAGTCCACAGATGGACCAAGAGTGAAAAGAACAACTCTACCGTAATACGGCTATTACCAATACCTTCGCAACAATGAACGCGAATCAACGCTGAACGCGTGAATAATTACCACCTCTGAGCACTACCTTTACCAAGGAGTGCCATATACTGTTATGTACAATTACAACTAATCAACATCAAGATTAAGTTTATAGGTATTGTCAGAATCATACTGATTATCAAACAAGTTTTAAGTAGAAGAAGGGCTACCGCCATAGGCGTCCCGCCATGTAAAGAAAATGACAAATATCAAAAAAATATGGAAGACATGTCGTTTACTACTGTGACGACTGTCAGTGATGAATGAATGTGTAAATTGAAACAACGACAACCACCTAAATCGATATTACAGAACACACAAACCAAACGCTAAATAGCGTAAATGAGCAAGTACCTAATGTACAAATAAGGGGGCATAAGCTCAGGAGACCGGGAACACCGACTCCAGTTACCTTTCCAGGTATATTACTAACACAACAATGTCTAAGTTAATATAATGAAACAATGGAGCTACGGTACATACCGTAAACAATGTGAATAACAATCATGACTTATTAACAGGCGCCAAACCGCGCACTTGAAATACAAATAACTGCAGTTACAAGTAGCTCGCACTAAACAATAAGTAACAACAAAGACATTACTTACTACCTGAACACCAGGATATATACCAGCATGTAATGCTAATCACTAATAGTGATAAATGTTTGGTCCTAATGGACAAACCTAATCTTATGAGAAGTGGCATACCCTTTGGGGATGCAGTACCATCAATGAGAACGGTTAGGAAGTGAAGAGCCAAATTGCTCAAGCAAGCATGCAATCTACAATACACCCAATAAAACGAAAGAGTGAACACATATAAATACCCAAGTATGAAATCTTACCCCACGCCGTATCGGGAAGCATAGATAAGATATGATAATGATTAAACCTGGAGGAAATAATTATGTATATACTCATGGAGATCGAGATAGGAGAACTGACATTGCTTCAGCAGCAGTATTACGTAAACCGATTACAACCATACAGACGAATCAACGTTTAACTGGTTAGCGACTAAGTGCTACCACTAATATGTTACTAAGGACATGAGTCCAGGGAACAAAAATAATGTTCCAACCACCTTACCACCATACTGCTAGAACATTAGAACCTACGACAAGATAACCAACATTGCGGATCAATCAACATCGGACTACGACAAAGACATCCATCAAAAGGGAGATTGACAATAGAATACTTCATCATAGTCGTGTGACGGACGCTACCAGTTTACTAAACGAGACATGGGACGACCGCACTCCGATAGGAGCATGTGGGCCTGACAGACTTATTTATAGGTTAGTCAGGTAAGTAGTAATGTATCAGTACGGTACCCCATGCATGTAGACAAGTAGTGATGCAGATTACCTCGAAGATGGACGATAAGAGCCGCAGTTAACCAACGGGCTAGAGAAACCAAGAACCTACAACACGGAATAGCGGTCGATACACAGTGAAGACAAGGAGACCCTTCGAAGATGACGAGGCAGAGGACAGAAACAAGAAACCACTATATGGACAAATGATACGTAGAACCCTCATAAGGATCATGCAAGTTCTTGCAATCCAGAGGAAATCTACCAAATGATGTAAACATAAACGCGTGACTACGCAATGATGAGAGACAAGCTAAATGCTAGCAGATACCTTAAGAAAGAATGATGGACTTGGAATGTACCACTCACATGATGATTCGCTCATCTTATCTGTTTGACTCGTTAGATATTAGCTGCTGAGAGTTTACGCCTCTGCACTCTGTAGGACTGAGTGTTTTGGTATTGCACTTGTGCAGTTATTAATCTAGTAGAAATACAGAAAGATGCGATGAATATCAACAAGAGTGTATCAAAGAACTACAGTAGTGTATTACTCTGGAACAAAACCACCAGGAGACACGGATGACAATCATCATCTACGTGGACATATAGGCTGGTACGTCTTGGTATTACAAAGACAAGTGCAAAGAGCACCAAGTACTAACAAGAGCCAATGTCACATTATACCTCAAGCTGAATATCAGTGGGAGAAGACATACAAATGTATGCTAGTGATCCAAATAAGAAGATACACAGTAATGGAAAAAGGGAAATTGAGCCTATATTCATGGGTCTGCACCTCAAATAGAGCGAGTGGGCCCATTAGTACGAACTTGGGAGAGAGCACAAATACGTGCCTCACCCTTTATATATTTAAGAGCCCGAAGGGGCTAGAGTCATACCCATCTCTCTGATATGAGAATAATTTACCCCAAAGGTGAAAACACCACATGAGAGTTAGAGAACTCTATGAGAGCCAAGTATCCAGCACTCCTTGTGGAGCGGCTGTAGAATACTTGTGGGGTACGGGGGCGTAACCCTTTTTAAGGGGGGTAGAGCCTCTTGGCTGTGCACATGTTTGCACTAAATTCTATTATTTCGTATGCGGGGCATACAATAGTTTGTGGGTATGCGGGGCATACGATGTTGGTTGTTAGTATGTTTGTGGGTGTGCGAGGCACACAATGTTGATTGTTGGATGTTGTTTATTCATCTTGTTGGTGTTGTTGGGTACGCGGGGCGTACGTGATTGATTTGTTTGCGTGAAATGTGCACTTGTTGTATGTATCTTATGAAATACTTGTTGAAATGATGTGTCTACATACATGAATGTAGTACTGTTCCTCATGATATGTGTGATATACATACTTATAGTACCTTGTAGATTGATTACATGTGGTACAGTCCGGATACAAAGTAAATCCTTAAGATATGGAATGTGTGATAGTGATATGGTATGACACCTCGGGGAGGTTGTCAGGATTGGTAGAACCGATAGGAAATGATGGTGCTGATGGATCACCTACATCCATATATGTTTGAATTAACGCCACAATTGAGGGCTATGTGCGGCGTTAGCACAATACGATGTGTAAATGATATATCACATAGATATACACTATGGGATTATATGGGTAGTCATTAATACACCTATCTAAGTAAAGCGACTTCGGGACGAAGTCTTTTTAAGGGGGGTAGACTGAAATACCCCTAAGTAATTAAATATTGATTAAGCATATAATCAATTAAATTAACGCCAAGCATGCTTTAAAAATAAGTTGAACGCAACAAAGTTTTCAGGAAGCCAAATGTATGTGCATTGTTTTGTGAATAATAACCAATAGTGCACAAAATATATATATGATAACATTAGCCACTTAATCAAACCTATAGTCAATATATTTCCTTGACCTGGCTAATATGTATTCCGCCAGTTTAAGACTGGTAACCGGGCACGTTAGCGTTCTCGATTATAATTATGTGTGACTCACTATGCTTACCTTATTGAAGTAAGTTCATAACACCTTAATACATTAAGGTATAAAAATCAAGCGTGTAATAACTTGCGAACAAACGAACAGTTTAATATTACCGTACTTATGTACATACAGATATATATGTACATATACACAACGTTACAAGATTATAACGTTGTACATGTAACTTAAACGCGACAAATAAAATAGTCGTAACCGTATATGGGTAAAATTAAAAACGTGACATAACAAATAGTCGTATAAATATATGTATTTACTACTAACTACGCGACATGTTAATATAGTCACATATATACAAGGAACAAGCATGAATAATGCTGAACAAAAAAAAAAGAGAGAAAAGGAGCAAACATGCTCTAGCCGGGATTTGAACCCGAGACCTCTCGTACCTATCCCAAAGCCTTAACCGGTTGAGCTGTGCTCAAATTCGGTAATACATACCAACGTTATACTTAGTATCCTCGCTACTAGAGTTACAGAAAAGAAGAGAATGGAGGAAGACACGCATAACACTGGACTTTCTCCTCTGAATTAAATATCTCAAAACCCAGGCAGCTGCAAATCTCCATGCGACAGATCTACATATTTTTTTTCAATCACCCATAACATTCCCTTGTAACTTGCAATCACCTACACCATCTCGACCATAGTAAAAGTGGTGCACCAGGGTCGCCTTTTGGAAAATTCCCACGCATCAGTAGATACTGTGAACTGATAAAACCACCCAGTCTTGGTCTCTTGAGTCAGTGTCTCAGTTCATCAACTGTAACACCCCAACCGCTAAACCTATGCTTACCGTCTAATCGTCCTATTAATCCTACGAGTTCGCAGCGGAATTATTACATACTTACTACGGCGGGTGAAACAATGCCGCTAACCGCCCATACAGCTAGCTAGGCTACTAATACTTACAGTCACGGTCTGATGAACATAATGTACCGAGCTACTAAATTACTTGTCAACATGACATGTGCCAAATACTTACATCCTGGATCACCGAGTATTTAAAGTATATTCAGTTACAATCTTTCAAGCTTACCAAAAGAATGAGTTTCTATAGCTACTCATCTATACCAATGCTCCTTTCCCAATATCCAAAAAGGTGTACCCCATGGTACACCGGCTATTCAAACTACAGCCATGTACTACTCAGTACACCCATCATAAATTCATTGTTTACATTCCAAAAAGAAGATAAAAGAAATAGAATGGAGTCTTCACATCTTCATCACTCTCGGGTACCTGCGTGTAGTAAAAATGGTGCCCCAAGGGGCTCAGCAAAAGCTGCATATGGACTCCGCATATACCGCGTGCTAGCTAGGGCACGCCGACTATTTGACGTCCACTAAACATGCCATTCATTTACTCATACATACATGCTTTTCATACATCATACATGCTATACAATTCATTACACAATCCAAGGCAACGATATCATGGCAACATTACAAGTACACATCTTACTTACCTTCGCAAGGTTAGCCAAATTATGCATCCGGGTTAATCGGAATGCTTTACTCTTTTACTCATTACTTACTTCTTCTTGCTTACAGGTACTTACTTTCAATTACTTTACTTACTCATTCTTACTTACTTACTTATACTCAAGTCAAGTCGTCGGGACCTCCGGCCTTGGGGACTACACCGTCCCACATCCGGGATTTACTTGACTCACTAATCCGGGATGCTACCCACTTAAGGGATTTGGGCCGCGGACCAGTTTAAGAGTCAGGAATTGGAGCCAACCTCTCGTGACTCCGCATCCTCACGCGTGGCCGAAACTATATCGGACTTCTACTCATTCCAATTTAATTACCATTTTATGTTAGGATGGTTAGCTTGTTAGGAACAAGTTAGAAGTCCAAACACAATGAATAACGGTCACGGTACAATACAACATACATACACACATTCATATCATCCATACATTTCATGAAGTATACAAACTAGGAATTAAAGAATATATACAACATCATACAACACTACATATCCACAAGTATGCATATTAACTCCGATTCGTGCATTTATCTTATTTGGTGATCATTTAGCACACAACACACAAATCAGAGTAACCAAGATAGCACCCGGGGCATGAGGAATCCATACCGTTCACCGTCGTACGTGTTTCCAAACGTGCTTCCGGTGTCACAAATCAAATCCTATTATATACATACAATTAAATGATTAATCTAACTATCAGTACTTAACTCATACTTACTATGTCCTTATACTTCTCACACTTACTTACACTTACTTACTTACTTTTCTTTACTTAAGTTTCTATCTTCTTACCTAAGGTTTGCATGCTTACACACATGTACATATACATATATGTATGGGTATACATATACATATATAATACAATTATTATTTAAATTAAAATAATTTTTTTTTTTTGTCAGGACCGGACTTGCGACCGACCTTGGCAAGTCCGGTCCATTCCAGTAGGTTTCATCGGGAAAATTTTTGGTCCGACCGGACTTGCATGTCCGGTCGCAAGTCCGGTCGATTCCAGTAACATTCTGCCGGGAAATTTTTCTGCTCGACCGGACTTGCAAGTCCGGTCGCAAGTCCGGTCGATTCCAGTAGCATACCGAGGGGAAATTTTTCTGCTCGACCGGACTTGCAAGTCCGGTCGCAAGTCCGGTCGATTCCAGTAGCTTACTGACGGGAAAATTTTCTGCTCGACCGGACTTGCAGGTCCGGTCGCAAGTCCGGTCGATCCCAGTGTTTGCATTTTACTTTCTGTTTTCAGTCCTCTCTTTCACCCATTACTTCCCCATTGTTCCTACACCTATTCCCACATGTTATAACACTAATTAAACCTCCTAATACACCCTAGTTCATTTCCTAACTCCTTACACAATTTTATACTCATTCACTCATCTTATTTCCTAAGTTTCAACTCACACCTCCACTAGTTGGTTTCCCTAGTTGTGTTTGCTACAGATTTTAGCACTAACACTCTCCATCTACCACTCCCTCTTCTAATGTCATTTCTAACACTCCCAACACATTACAAATACATTAACTATCTCTCTCAACTTACCCTCTAACTATCCAAATCAAAATCTGTTACAACACTCTTCATTCACCTAGTTTAAATTCACTAAGTGTTCTAATCCTAGGTAAATTTTGCCATAGTCTCCCTTGTATTTTTATACACTCACCACATTGTTTTACTTCACATTTTAACACTTATCTCACCTGTTTCAATAACCAAAAATATACAAACTCCCATACACAAATACTACTAACAAGACAACACTAAAATTTCCTGCACTCAACAACTAAATTCCCATCTGTTTTGCAACAATTTTTACAATGTTTTCAGAGGCTTCAAAATACTTATTTCCTCTTACACATTATACTACTAATGCATTATCATTTACCATACACATTTTTACTTCTAAAAATCTGTTACATTATACATATACAAGGCTATACAAGGGTGAGCATTATTACCTTGATTCTCTTCTAGATTTCCTTTCTCCTTCTTTCTCCTTCCTTCCTTCTTTCCACCGGTTTTAACTCAAGTTCTCTACTACTACAACCATACAAATACATTTCAATATACTATTTTAATACACTAAAACTAACCCTACCCATTTCTAGGTCTTAATACAAGTTTTAGGGTTTAGGATTTATATTACCTTGCAAGGGTTCAAATGGAGCTTGGAGTGGCTCAAGAACAATATTTCCAACTCCACCAACAAGCAAAATCGGCTAGAACAAGAGGAAGAACAAGGGTTTAGTTCATGAATTTCGTTTTGCCCACAAGGGCTAGAAAAAGATGGAGTTTTCGAAATATTTTTACCTTAGAAGAACAAGGAGACCAAGGTGGCTCTAATGGTGGTGTTGAAGCTTCAAATGGTGCATACCCATGAAAACGAAAATGCTTGTTTTCAAGTTTTGGAAAGATGGAAATGTAGCTCTAGATGAGAGGAACACAATGGTGTAATTTTTACAATTTTTGGAGAAGGTTTGATGGAGTTCAAGAGGAGAGAAGATGGTATTTTGTGAGAGTTGCTAGTTCTCCATTGTCATCGGCTGGGAAGGAAGAAAATAGAGAGGAGGAAGATGGGTTCACGTGAGGGAGAATAGAGAATGGAGGAGAGAGAGATAAAGTGAGGGTGGGGGTTACTTTTGCAATTTTAATTGCTTTTGTCTTTAGTGAGTAAAAAGAGAAGAGTGTGTGTGTGTATATATGTAGAATCGGACACACACAGAGAGAGTATGGGGGTTTTGAAATTTATTTGCAATATTGGACACATAAGTTTGTGTTATTTATATTTCTACCCCACAACTTCCCGTTTTTGACAGTTTTTACTAATCTCTCGTTTTATTGATTTTTTTGGTCCTACAGCCTCGCTAATATTTATTAATGAATATTTAGTAGCCTAAAATTGTTACGAGTCTACTTGACCCGCTTAAAGACACGTTTTCCCGGTTACCTCGAAAAACGCGCTTTAAGGTTCGGTAATGTTTTTAAACCGTTTTAAAGGTCCGTTTTCTTTGGGATTTGTTCCCTAATAATTATTTACACTTAATTAAGCTTCTAAATTACTTATTAGCCTAATTAATCACTATTTTTAATTACGGGGTATTTCATCAACTCAAAACTGAGCCTACATGCAAGAGCCGCCTGAAGCATTGCGACCCAGTTCTGATTCCAGGTGAGATGATTCTCAGTTACTCATTCACTGTCACTCACCTCTGTTTTATACTGAGAATCGTCCCTGATTCCTGACCCATTCCCCATCTGTTTTATACCAGTTTCACCTACTGTCGTGCTCACCATCTCTTTAATCTCTGCATAAACCTGTCTGGGAATCTAGTCCCTGGAGAGTGCATCAACTCCACGAGCAACAAGCCACTACCGCTTCAAGAAAAACAAAACTTAACAAGGTAAACCCCAACTAGTTTCCCCACCATCTGTTCCATCTGTTTTATGCCCGATCATACTGAGCTTAAACACTGCCTTCCTTCCTTGTCTACCGATAATAGTTATATCTGTTCTTGAAGTCTTCTTCTTCCCTGTTTTCCTGTTTTTCTTCACGTGGTAAACCAGAGGATAGGACTCAGTTTGGTGAAGGAGCAAGACCAAGCAAGTCTTACTTGCTGTACCATCCTCGGTAGAAGAAAAAAAAAACAAGGTAAAGATCATGCCTGTCTTAGATTTGCTCCAACCCATGTTCTTCTCTGAGTTGTCCCGGTTTGACCTCTGAGTAATCTTTTCCAGTGGCGTCAAAGTGTCTCATTGGTGCCAAGGATCTACAAGGGAGAACCAGTTTCAACACTGAAAGAAAGAGAAATTGTAAGGTAGTAAATCTTTGAAACTAACAAGAGTTTTTACATGCGTGCTGTTTGTTAAAAAAAATTTAAACGCTGTGAAAGGCTCTAGTAATTCCTGGTGCAAGTGTAATAAATGTGCCTACTTATAAGAGCTAAACAACAGGTGAACTAGTTCAAATAATCCCTGTAAGATCCGACTGAAGAAACTAACACAGAAAACCAGTTTAATCTCTGCAACTTTCCTTCTCGGTATAAATTAGTTCAGAAATGAAGTAAAAGCAGTAGAGTTGGATAATGAACTCAAACCTTGCAAGGCATCACACTATGTGTGAACCAACTGGAAGGATATTGGAGGAATCAGAAAGACATTAAAGAGAGGGAGAAATAGTAGAGTGTAGAAACATGTTTCAGTTTTGTTCCTGCATTTCACGCTTCAGGATAATAAGGGTTGAGTTGGGTTACCAGTGTTGTCTTGGGTTTGTGCTTAAGTTAAAATCTCGATAAAACCTTGACTAAGTGGGTAGGTAGCAGGGAGGAGTTGTAGGCTAGCACAGGAAAAAAAACAGTCAGAGAGCAAATAAGAGCATATATCGGTTATGACCTTAGTGCAGTCTCAGGAACCTTCTGTCTCTATATAACAATGTCACAGAGGGCTTAAAAGGGGTTGTGTTGTGAGTTAATGAACCTAAACCGTTTCTAAACCACTTAAGTAATGATAAGAACATCTTGAGAGAATTAAAAACCCAACCTGGTGCACAAACCGTGAAGCAAGGAGGAGGAAAACACAAGTGCCAGTTTTCTGTTTCTAAAAATTTGATCTCAGAACAAGCTCGATTCAGTGGCACTAGCAATGTTGTCTTGATAAATATATAAACTTAAAACACAACTAAACATCCAAGCAGAAGTGGAAACCAGTTGGTGCATCAGGACTGAAGTTTAGAGCTCAGAAGAAAAATAACAGAAAACAGTTCTGGGTTTCAGGTTTTGTTTCAGTTTTCTCTTAAGTCTTATCTGGTTTCAGTTTGAGTGTATTAGTGACACTATCAAGCTGTCTTGTAATTTGAAATCTCGATGACACACCTAACCATCGTAAGTAAATAAGGTGAGAGGGAATGAAAGCCAAAATCTGAACAAAGAAAGAGAAAGTAGAGGTTATATCAGTTGCTTGATTCAGGTTGTGTCTTTTGTTTCAGTTTGACAGTTAATATGTAAAGAACTTATCAGAGCGGTGTTCTCTGCTATCTTGGGTTGTTCTGGGATAAAACCATGGTAAAACATGCAACTATGAAGTTAAGCAACGTGGGGGAACTAGGAATCAGATTAGAGAGCAAAAAGAAAACCATAGAAGATAACACATCAATACCAGATTTCAGTTTAAGGATAATGCAAATTCAGTAGCATTAACCATATTTCTTGGGTTAGATTTGGGGTTAAAACACAACTAGAACACTTAGATAAGTAAGTGAGTACTTTGGATGAATTGAAGGACAGACTAGTGACCAGCAGAAAAGAAACAGAAGGGAGGTGTTTCAGCTATACGTTTCAGTTTCATCAGTTTGGCCACTTTTAGAATTTGGCATTGTCAGTAGCTTGTACACCGCTGTTTGGGGTTTGTTTGGATTAACCTATTACTAACCTACTTAAGTTAGTCTGTGAGTACTTAAGGAAAAAAAAATACCGTATCTGTCACAGAATTCTGCTACAGTTTGGGTCTGTGTACTCAACTTTTAGTGGCACCAATGGAGTGGTCTTGGGTTGCCTTAAGTCTAAAATCTCGGTGAATCAGTGGCCAAATAGTCAATGAGTAAGGAGGAGTGTATCCCAGTTAGAAAACGACAGAGAAGAAATCAAAACACAAATATCAGTTTTCTGTTCTGGTTGCAATTTCAGGAATTTCCTGCCTCTGTATAACTATGCTACAGAGGGTGTGAGTGAATGACTTTGGGTGATTCAAGGGTTTAAACCTAGCTAAGCCATAACTAAGTGTGTAAACCCATCGGTAAGAAAGGAAAACGGACTGTAAATCAACTAGGAATAAAACAGAAGTAAAACAGAAAGGGACATTTACCAGTTTTGAATCCAGTCCTGTCCTTTTGATCTTTCTGTATTTGTAACCTTTCATGAGTTTAAACATTGAGGTGTGGATCTGTTTTGAGGTCGAAAACTATACTAAGATACTTACTTAGATAGCTAAGCAACCTAGGAAAATCCAAACCAGAACCGTGAGCAAGCTACGAGAGACAAGATGGATTATCAGGTTATGGTTTTGCGGTTTTTTACAGTTTGACAGTCTTGATTGATTCCTGTTAAGGGAGTTTTCTGAGGTGAGAACACCATGCTCTTGAATTACTTTTGAGTTCAACCTTTTTCCAATGCAAGCAGCGAGTGGGTGTAATGGCTTGAGAAGTTTGGAAACCAATCAGTAAAACCAAATAAAGATCTGAGTGAGGAGTAAACATATGCTGCTTCAGTTTCTGTTCTTCTGTTTCGAACTCTGTAGGATTATGTCGGTGTCTGCAACAGACTGGAATGAAACTATAAATAACATCATGAACTAAGTAGCTAAGTAGAGTGGGGGAAGAAGTGAAACAGAAATCAAACCGAGAAAAGAGCAACAAAACAGGAGAAGAAAGATTTAACAAACTTATTGCATTAGTTCAAGCTGTTTCTGAAATGAATGCTCTGTACAGATCTGTTACAGAGGTATACTAAGGGTGGAATCTAGTTAAGTGTAGTACAGTCCTAAGTTCATAATCTATGATATTTGTGGTTGAATGGTGATGTTGGAAAAAATGGGATGTGAAAGAAATGAATCAAATGTGTACATACTACCGGTAACTAGAGTAAATATTACCTTGGGTTATATTTTACCACAAGGTTTTGGTATTATAAAATTAAATACCTACAATATGTTATAAGTTATGTGGGAGTTTTGTGAGTAATGAAAGTATATAATAAAGGAGCTCAAATGTGGCACATGTGTATATACTTTCGATACATTCCTAAGTTGCCAAGCCACATGTAATAAAGTCTAGTGACATAAATATCGTACCGTATAACATTATAGAACAAATGTAACACAAATAATATATGTGGCTAAGAATGGAGTTATTCAAACTGTTATGCTAAAGGCATACATACCAGATAAACACGTACCAAGAAATAAAGTTATACACTATAGCTATAACGACATAAATACTAAGGATAGTACTAAGACCTTGGTTTGATAAATAAACCCTAGTGAAGTATCATAAGGGCATAACGCAAGGTTTCATGCTCTAATGTAAACCGAGAATTAACTCACACAACGAGTAAGGGGTTCATAAAATATACGATACTTTAATTAGTAACAATGTTAGGTCTGGGGACTACATAGTACTAGGATTTCAAATGTTATTCGGAAATACCGAATTGTGCTGTCATATGGATTGACGCTTGGTGTTCCTCGTATTACTAGATCGCATCCCCGACGTACGCGCTCGAAAGCTCTAGTGGTCTGCACTGCACGAATCTAGTCAACGGTGTACGGTATGTAAAGGGATTTGATCCGAGTTGTCCTGAGGAATTCCCCGGGCTCGGATTTGTTTGATAAATAACTTGTGTGAATGTATGTATGTGATGTATGTATGTGATGTATGTGTATGGTGTGTAGCTATGTTCCTTGCATTATTTATTTATGCACGAACGTCCTACGGGACTAATATTACGTCGACTATAGATCGGCTTATATAAAACTACATATGCGAAATGGGTGTTGTGACCACTGTTGTCTGACCTAATGCGCTAAGTATTACAAGTATGTATTTATAACCTAAGTAAAAATACTTAGGAACGGGACACGACATTGTCGGTCTCTAGAGCTTTGACTCAAACGTGAATGATACCTAGAATAATTCTAGGCATGCGTAAGACCCATAGGGCAGCAACAAATTAAGTGATGTACTCTATAACAAAAACTGTAACTGACTATCTAACTATCAAGCTAACAGTGGAGTGTGAATGAATGTGATGATGTACCTTAATCCAGACAGTCACTGGCTGCTGGTCGCGCGTAGAGATCTCTTGGGATATCCCGTATCGGGTTTCCCTAGTTAAATCCTGATCGAGCCTAGATAGATCGTCAGGCGGAGTGTGCTACCGTTGGCACCAGGCCCTTGGCCACCTAAATGGACGCCTTTACAAAGGCAAAGTGAATAAGTCCCAGAGTCTCGGATGATCAGGGCAGTGAGCACCTTTGTGTGTACGTGGGACTACTGTCCAAGTGATTATATCTCGGGTTGTCCTAACTGACGCCCGACTGTGCTAACCTAAAAACAAACAATATGTGAAGGCCCGGAGGGCCGAGTGATGTACTATGTGATGATGTTAGTATACGATGAATGGGTTCTCAATGCCATTGTATTGTATGATGTATGACAGTAATGTGTATATCCATATATGACTGTTTGGATTGGATGAATGATTATAGAATCATGCATGTTGTTACAGTATTCATTATATCTGTAAAATGACTAAGCATGAAATCAATCTAATATCAAGACGGTAAAAAAATGACAAGTGACCAATAGGGTCCAGATCCGGCATACTCAGCGTCTATCGCTGATGCTACACTTATTATGCAGGTTGCTGAACACGTTGAAGCCGAAGTGCGGGATTGGGTAGTTAGGACAGTGCTGATTTTGAATTTACCGTTCATACCTTGTTATGTATTAAATGATTCCACTGGAAAGGGGTTGTAAGACTTGGATTATGTTTAGATGCTCACAGCAGTTGTGCTTTTGAAATTTAGATAGAAATGTAGGTGGTATCTCGTTGTCACTGCGGATTGTATCTTTATGTTTAATGTTGTTAAGATGTTGTACTGCTACATCGCTCGCATGGGCGAGTGGTGGCAAGTAACACCCATGTGAGTTCTATTACTGTAATTACTTCCGCTGTGAGACGCCTTTATTTCCTGTTCACGTGAGCGAATATTACGTCATGTCTAAGTGGGGTGTTACATTAAGTCCCGACCACTTATAGTTTTTACTCTCGGGGCTTTTTTTGATGGGGTCCGGGACCTTTGTTCCTAACCTAGGTCCCGGATCCTGCTAAATTTAAACTGTTATTCCTTAAATTTTCAACTCCAAATCAGCCCCTAATCCACACTCAATATTTCCCTAATCTTTCCACATGTTTTCTCATGCTCAAACACCCTAAAACACTCCTTAAATCATTGGTCCAATCCATGCTCAACTTCTTGTCCAAATACACAAATTTCCATTCTCACTTTTACATTTTGCACACTTGTGCACTTCTAACTTCCCCTTGGTGTTTACCTCTTGTTCTCACCCATTTTGACCATTCACAATTCATCCTAGACAAATGCAACCTCATTACTCAAGCCCACTCACCACTCACAAGGTCAACACTCTAGTTCTTCTCTAACATGTCCAAGGCACTTATCCACCATTTTTGCTACAGATT
This sequence comes from Limonium bicolor, assembly GCA_023374045.1. Taxonomy (NCBI): domain Eukaryota; kingdom Viridiplantae; phylum Streptophyta; class Magnoliopsida; order Caryophyllales; family Plumbaginaceae; genus Limonium; species Limonium bicolor. The sequence continues at coordinate 261,930,353 of CM041780.1, forward strand.
TACACTGCTTTTCCAAATCCTTCAACCATCATTTCAAGATGACTAACTAACCCAATTAAGTCTCTTACAACACTAGTAGTTCCATAGGTTATTCTCACCCACAACAATGCCTCAAACACTTTATTTCTACTAAAATTTTGCCATAGTTTCCCCATAAACCTATCATATCCAAACTCTTCAATTCTCACCTAAATCAATCCTAAACTAGCCACGCCCATAACATGTCCTACCAGCACACAACTTCCAATCACTAATCAACAATATAATGCATAATCAAATCACTTGGCTGTAAGGCCTTAATTCCAACAACAATTCACAAACTCCCTCTAACTTCAACCCAACACATTTCCATCCAGTTTTGGTTCATTCTTTCAGTTTTCCATTCCCAAAATTTTAAACATTAAGATAGCAATTAAGGTAAGCTATTTACCTTAAGCTCCCAAGTTTGCTTTTCTCTTCTCCTTTTCTCTTTTATCTTTCCATTTTCAATCAAGGGGGCAATGCCATTGCCAAGTTCCAGCCCAACATTGAATAAATAAATGAGATAAAGTAAAGGCACCTACTCATTAATTGGCCCAAGAATACAAGGAATGCTTTAAGCACAAAATTGGGCATTACCTTGGAACCCTAGAATTTGGTTTTGGTCATGAAGCAGGAGGAGGCCTTCGACCAACTTTGGAGACTTGAATCAAAGCTCAAAGCGAGAACAGAGCAATGCATCAAAGAGGGGGAAATCGGCCAATACAAGGGAGTGGAGAAAAATGAGTTTTTTGATGAATCTTTTTACCTTGAATGAAAGAGGAGGTGTCTAGCTCCAAGAACATGTGGTTTTCTCTCCAATGGCCAACACCCATGGAGGTCAACTTCCTTCTTTTGAGATTTTGAAAAGAGGGAATGATAGAGCTTGGTGAGAGGAGTTAAAATATATGATTTATTTTTGATTTGGAGTAGCAATGTGGCTTGGGCAAGCTTGAAAGTGAGGAAGCCATTGGAGGGCTTCAAAAATGTCCTGCCAGAAAGAGAGGAAGGGGGAGACAGCTGGAGGAAGGAGAAAGGTAGGAAAGAGAGAAATTGGAGGAGAGAGAAGAGAGGGGTGCCTTTTTACTTTTTCACTTTTTCTTTCTTTTCTTTTCTTTCTTTTCTTTCTAGCTAACTACTAGTAGAGGGGGCTGCTTTATTTAACAAAAAACCGGCCCATCTGTGTACATATAAGCTGGAGCGTTTTTCCTCTTTTACAGAAACGCTTGTTAATTTATCCGGTTGGCACTATTCACTAACCGGGCCCGTTTTCCGGATTTTTCTCGTTTCTTTTATTTTAATGGTTCTTAAGCTTACATTAATTTTTAATTATAGTTATTTAGTCAACCATAATTTTTGTGGGTCTGTTTGACCACTTAACTTCACGTTTTTGGGTTTTCTCGAAAAACGTGCTTTAAGGCCCTGTTAGCGTTTTAACACATTATTTGGATCCGTTTTCTTCGGGAATCATTCCCGTATATTAATTAGGCCTAACTAAGCCTTAAGAATTCATCTAGGACCCTTGTCGAAGTCGTATTCTTCCTATGGTCACGTAACGCTCATTTTTGCGTTTTTCACTTTTTAAGCGTTATCTCTTTTCTTTTGGCTTTATTTTCTTCACCAAAATTATTTAGGCACTATTAGGCCCTCAAATACCATATAAGAATTATTTAATCACCATAATTAAGTTCGGGGTATTTCATCATTATTTAAATAAAATAAAAGTGAAATTATAAAACTGACACAAAAATTGATAGCAAAAGTTATCAAAAGCCATCAAAACCCACAAACAAATGTCAACCGGAGTTTCTATTTACTACGTCCTGAATTCACCATTTTGTTTACTATTTAGACATGTTGTTTGACTTCAATATTTAACATACAGATTAAATAATTTTAAAATTTTAAGTTTTGCATATGATTCCTTACATGATAAACTATACATTACAAAAATTAGTTTATGAAATTATTTTATATTATATGCTTAATGTGAAGTGGAAAAACGTGTCATTAAGCAAACAAGACAATCAAATAATAACGGTGGGAGTATTTCAAAAGGCCATGAAGTAGTTGTGTAGATAATTTTTAGACGTCACATCTGTTTATAATATCTAGGTCTAGTTTTAAAAAAAAAATCAGGTCGAGTCACTGATTGTTTTTGGTTCTACTGTTCAGTCGAGTTTTGTATTTTTTAATATATAATTAATAATATTTCAAAATTATTGAAACTATAAAAAAATAAAAAAAATTAATAGATAGATAATATAAATAATTATATAAAAATTAAAAATACTATAAATCTTTTTTTCTAATATATATATATATATATATATATATATATATATATAGATAGATAGATAGATATATTAAAATTCGGATTGGTCTGGGATTTTTTTTATTTATTTAGATAGTAAAACTATGAATACACACTATCATTTTTTTATGTAAATTTCTAAAATGATGTATATTTTTTAATGGATGAAGTATATAATATGATATAAGAAAAATTATCAAGAATGTCCGTGTATTAGGCTATGGCCATGGTATCAAAATGTATACATCGGTATTTTATGATGTATTGGGAGGATTTAACATAAGTAATACACTTTTCTAAATAATATACTATTATATATAAACAATTAAAATAAATAAAATTAAAAAATGTCAAAACAAAACATATATTTTAGAGAAAGGTTAAGGTAGTATACTAATGACTTCCTAACAAATTAGAATATGATAGTAAGGGATGACAATGGGTACGAGTACCCATTTCACTCGACCATTTAGTTAGTTATAATGGGTGAAAGTTTTGAAAAAGTAGGTGAAAATGAGTAACAGGTAAAACGGATATCGGTGACGGGTCAGGTGAACATTTTAATCCAATCACCCAATATGTTCTCCCAACCCATCACCCGCATGTATGTGTTGTTGAACAAATATGGGTGGTTAATACTTCATGTTTTGAGGTATTATTCACATTTATTGATATAGTTTGTATTATTGAATAAATATGGATGTATTTTTATTGAAAAACAAAACTGATATAGGTGTTAAAGACTAAAAATATTTGTTGGATAAAAAATAGTCACCAAATCACATGAGTCAGGTCAGATGATCCGGATAAAAGACAATAACGGATCAGATGGAGCATCACCGGACCGGACCTGAACCTGACCGTTAACATCCCCAGTACAAACTGGTTAAGACGCCACAAATCATGTCTTATTTACGTTTACGGACCAGTATATGTGATTGGACCTTAATGACAACGATTATGCTTATATATATGAATATGAACAAATGAAGTAAAAAAGATTGGCCCATATCCACTACAAAATATATAGATTATTGGGGGAGAATTTAGAGATGTATCTATTGTTTTATAGATCGGAGGATTAGAAACTTGTGTATATGATGGTCTCACAAATTAAAATAATTGAAGTTTCAATTTAAAAGAAGATTTTCACCGCAAACATTAATTTTGACTAATTTATTGTTCTACTTATTTAAATGAAAAATAGATATATTAGTTTGAACAATTTATGAAATACTAACTCCTAACATTATTGTAAAAATATTATTTGTCAGGAAAAGATTAACGCGGCATTATTGTAGAAAAATATAAATCTTCCTCTGAAATTAATTGATCGGTCATATTATTGGAGGAAATATAAAAGCAATAATTTAAAATATTTCCAAAGGAACTTGTTCTCTCATAATTGAATAACCGGCATAATTATTGTGGAAAAATTAGAAATCTAATACATGGAGAAACCTTTCTCTCAAAATTAATCATCAGACAAAATTATTGTGGAAAATAATAAATCTAAAAATTTTAAGTAATTATGAATAGAATATTCCTCCTAAAATTAATTACCAGTAGAATTATTATGAGAAAATATTAATTTGATAATTTAAAGTTTCTATGAAGAAAGCTTTTCTTCCACAACTAATCAACAAGTATAATCATCATAGGAAATATAAATTCAATCAATTATCAATTCATGAAAAAACTATATAATTTTGGTCAAAATTTTCATTTTATATTTGGAATAATCATTAAAAAGTAATATTTGTGGAGGGTGATTTTTTCGGTATGAGGGGGTCTATCTAAATAGTTTTGACTAAATGACCTATATCCTAGAAATTACCATTCTGGGAGGGTGAAACCTCCTTTGTCTAACATCCCTCAAATACCTACTTTATTGTATGTCTTTCCCAGAAAGCTTAGGGGAATGCTAGTGAGCATTAAACCGCTCTCAGTAGGCTCTACATCGATTTATGCCCTATAGGCGGAAATTAACTAGAGTCGCCACCTAGTTAAACCTAAGATTAACTAGGAATAAAAGGGAAAGAGGGTTCTAAGAACCGTTAGTTGACTCTGAAATTGTTTTTTTTTTTATAAAAAGGTAACGATATATAAATAATGATGAGAGTTAATACAAAAAACAGATACATAAGGACCTATATATCGGATACCAACCAAGGCCCATAGTTTCTAGCAATTTCCCTAGCAATTTCTGGGGGGGGGGGGGGGGGAATATACAACAATTTCCCTAACAATTTACAAAAAACGGCAGAGAGCCGAAAATAGGGGAAGACATATACAAAAATTCCTATCCCACAAAAGTAGCTCTAAGAGCAAAGTACCTATCTAACCATTCCTGGTCTTTGGAGGTGTGACTTATCTTTGTCCAAATGATTGCTTTCTTGATGTCTGATATTATGAAAGAGGGTTCTCTGGTCTAGTTAGCCATGGCCCATTTGCACCTCTCGATCCAGATATGGTAGACAACATTGGCAACTGCTGCTCTTTTCACCAGGTTTATCGGGTGACGCCTTTTGCAGTAGCGAGTTATCCAATTGGAGCAGCCACAGAGGCTCATTCTGTTCGTAGGGATCCCAACCAGTCACTAATGCTCACACAAATCCTGTTAGAGAACCTACCATGGAAAAAGAAATGGTGGCGTCTCTTGAGCGCGCTCACAGAGCCAACATCTGTTAGCAAGGCAAATGCCCCAAGTTTGAAGCTTATCACAAGTTTTCAGTCTACCTCTTAGGATAACCCATAATATAAATTAGTTTTAGGAGTAGCCTGAGTTTTCTAACAGATATTGAAAAAGGAGAAGGACCTTGGGGGGAAGGAGACATCATTATAAAAACAACAAACACGGGGCGGGGAGAATAAGAGAGTAGGAGTGATGCAGGCATCATCGGTAGACCACATTGTTTGATCCACCAGTCCTAGCATGGGAGGATAGATTTCCAGGTCCATAGGTCATTTCCTTCGGTCGTAGTAGCCCAAATGCTAGGACCGGACAGATAAAGACTGTGGATTCATAGGATCCAAAGACGCTTGGGTCATTAGAAATAGAGGAGATAGTTTTGAGCATGAAGACATATTCCATTTTGTGGATGTCCTTGAGTCCAAGGCCTCCATTTTTCTTAGCAGTCGTTAAGTCTTTCCAGGCTACCGGGGGGGTAGTGTTGCCCTCGGCCATCCCCAACTAGAGAAAAGAGCGAAAGCGTTTTATAATGTTCTGGATGACATTCTTAGGGATGGATATGTGTGAGGCCAGATCCCACAATGCCAAAGAGGGAACTTTGAATGAGGGAAAGCTGACCGTAAAGGAGAGAGATTACCACCCCAGGAGGATATAGTCTTGTGGATGCTGTCAATGAGGGGGTTAAAATCAGAGGATCTAGGTTTCTAGCTGTGATAGGTATGCCAAGGTAGCGAAAGGGGAAGAAGCCAAGGTTGAAACCTGTAGTATGGCTGATCACATCCATATGAGCTGGGCAAACTCCTCCAAGAAAAATATATGATTTCGAGGGGTTAAGGTTAAGCCCCGAAGCTACAGAAAAGAGGTTAACTTTATTGAGAATGAGGTCTATAGAGCGTTGGCCCCTCTACAAAATAAAAGGGCATTGTCCGCAAATAACAAGTGAAAAATACAAGTGGTTTGCATGAAGGATGGAATCGGAAGGCTGGAGAGCAGTGGAGTTGGTTAAGGAGATGAGAGAGCATATCCATCACAAGGAAAAAAAGGTATGGCGAGAGAGGGTCTCCTTGACCTAACCTATTTTGCCTTTGAAAAACCTAGAAGGGGAGCCATTGATATTTATTGAGAATAAGGCCGTTGAGACACATTGCATGATCCAATTACAAAACACTGGGGGAAGTTTAGGAAGGAAAGGGTGTCCTGGAGGAAGGTCCAGTCAACGGAGTCAAGAGCTTTCCTAATGTCCATTTTCATCATGCACGGGGGGAGATGCCAGCTCTTTGGTAGTTTTTCATAAGACAGGAGCATAATGGATATTATCAAAGATGAGACGGCCTTTGATGAACGCCCCTTGGCTGACATGGACCAGAGAGGGGGAGAGTATCAACTAGTCTCTTCGCCAGGATTTTGCTAATGATTTTGTATATGGTATTGTAAACAGAGATGTTCAGTCTTGGAATAAGAGTGATAAGAGTGTGTTGATCTTTTTGAGAAGCCTGCCACTATGGAAAAAACTTTTGATTGTCCCGAGAGATCTTCCCAATAATGTCCCACGCAACTTTAAAGAACTTGGCTGAGTAGCCATTCGACCATGGGGCTTTGTCATCTCCTATAGAGAAGAGGGCCGACTTAATTTCTCTATTGTCAACAGGATGGATTAGAGGTGCCCATCTGGATGCCAAGGTATCTAGAGTTTCTAGGTTGAGGTCTGCAAGCGTGTGGGAAAGAGACGCTCTAGTGCCTAGGGAATGTTTGAAGTGAGGATCAGGCAGTTCTCGATATCACTCGGGGAGTTGAGAACCTCCCCCATGTCATTTGCTATGGAATAAATGTGATTTTTATTCCTTATGCCCTTAATGGCTCTATGAAGTAGGTTGTGTTGGAGTCAGCGTACTTGAGCCAACGAGTTTTGGAGAGTTGGTGGAGAAATAAGAGCTCATGTTTATCCCTTGTGAGGAGGCTTAATCTTAGAGATTTTTCGAGGGAAATAAGAAGGGGTTCCAGGGATCCAGGTCCAGCCTTCTTTGAGTGTCACTGAGCTCATCTTTGATAGTTTGGCCTTTCACATCGAGTGAGCCATATTCAGATCTGTGGAGCGATGATAGACCACCTTTGAGGTAGCGCATTTTGGATATAAGATGAAGAGATGACTCCCTTGAACAGGAAGTTCCCAGGCATTCCGGACAAGAGGAAGGAAAGAGGGATCATCAGTCCAGAAATTGAGAAATTTAAAGGATTTCTTACGAGGGGTGGAGGGGTTGATGGTAACTGAAATACCCCGTAATTAAAAATAGTGATTAATTAGGCTAATAAGTGATTTAGAAGCTTAATTATGTCTGAATAATCATGAGGGAACAAATCCCGAAGAAAACGGATCTTAAAACGGATTAAAAACACAAACGAACCTTAAAGCGCGTTTTCGAGGAAACAGGGAAAACGCGACTTAAGGGGTCAAATAGACTCGTAACAATTTTGGTCAACTAAATAGCCATTAATAAACATTAATGAAGGTCTAGAACCAATAAATCAATAAAATGACAAATAGTAAAAACTGTCAACAACGAGAAGTTGTGGGTGAAAGCATAAATAAACCAAACTATTGTGTCCACTATTGAAAATAAAAATGTAAAGCTGATTGTGTGTGTGTGTGGGCGATTTTACTGCCCTCTCTCACACTCTCTTAATTCTCTCCTTGTATGCAAAAGACAAAAGAAATAAAAAGGCAAAAAGTAACGTACTTACTTATTCACTTTCTCTCCTACTCCCTCATTTCCCTCACTCACGTACTGCACCTCTCTTCTTCTCTGATTTTTCTTCTTCCCCATGCCAACCATGGCAATTTCAGCAACCCACACCAAACTCCCTCTCTCTTCTCTTGTTAACCACTCAAACCTTCTCCAAAAATTACAAAAATTGTACCCTTGTGTTCCTCTCATCAAGGAGAACACTCTCTCTTTTCCAAATTCGAAACAAGCAACTTCATCTCCATGGGTGTTCTTGGTTTGGAGAACAAAGACCCACCATTAGAGCCCACTTCTTCACCTCATTGGTTAAGGTAAAGAAATCCAAAAATACTACCATTTCTTGCTCTTATTTGCAAAATGAAGATCTCTAAGTTTTGAGTTCCTATTCCTTTTGCTCCCAGCCAATTTTGGCATCTTTGGTGGAGTAGAAAACATTGCTCTTGTGCTGTTCTAAGCTTCACCTACTCTTTGCAAGGTAATGAATTCTTTAAACCCTAAATATTACTTAAAGCTTTAAGATAATTAAGGGCTAGTTGAATTGAAATGGTGGTATGAATGGGTTGTAGTGTTAGAGCTTTGAATCTTCATAATGGGGGAAGAGAAGAAAGGAAAGGAAGAAGGAAGAAAGAAAGAAGAAGAAGGAAGAACTAGTAAGAAAGCAAGGTAATTACACTCATCCTTGTGTAGTTTTTGTATGTTGTTGTAACAGATTTTAGTAATTTAAGTGTGTATTGAAAATAGCATTGAGTAGTAGTGTAAGTGTGGAAGAGAATCCAAATGTTTTAAAGCTTCAAAGGATGATGAAAAACTCACATAAACCTTAAGGAAGAAATGGTGAATGTGCAGGAATTTTAGGAGTGTTTAATGTTTAGTATTTGTGGGGGAGAGCTTATATATTGATGTTGTGATAAACAGTGAATTGGGTAACAATGTGGGAATAAAACATGTGGTGAGAATGTAAAAATATAGGGGAGACCATGTCAAAATTTACCTAGAACTAGAACACTTAAGAACTAGAAACTAGGTGAAAACATATGCTTGAAACAGATTTTTAATGGGACTTAGTAGTGGGTAGGTTAGGAGAGATGGTTAATGCATTATAAGCTTTAGAAATGACATTAGAAGAGGGAGCTATAGATGGAGGAAGTGAGAATCAAAATTGTAGCAAAATGCAACTAAGAAAATAGTGTAAGTGCTGGAATGAAAAACTTAGAAAAATATGTGAGTGAATTAGTATAAAGGGAGTAATAGGTTAGTAATTGATTTAGACATGTTTAGGAGACTAATTAGGTGCTTAAATACATGGGATAAGTGTAGGAGTAATGGGAAATTAATTGGGCAAAGATAACATTGTAACAGACATGGAGAAACTTAAAAACTGCAAAAACATAGCAGGGTCGGGACCTTAGTCCAGGACTAAGTCCTGGACCAGTGTATTAAAACATGCCGAGAGTTGGAGTAATGAGGTGGTCCGGGACTTAGGTCCCATACAAGGACCCGGACCACCCATTTAAACAGGTCGAGAGTTGCCAAAGTATAGGTCTGGGACTTGACTTGGGTACAAAGACCCGGACCACCTTGAAAATCTGTCCGAGAGTTCTCTTGCTTGTAGGTCGCGGACTTAAGTATGGGATAGGGACCGACAAAATGAAATGCGTGCGAGAGTTCAAGTTCTTATGGTCCGGGACTCAAGTCCAGTATGAGCACCCGGACATGTAATAATTCACCCAAGAGTTTGGACCACAGGTTGGTCCGGGACTTAAGACCCGGACAAGGTCCCAGACCAACCCAAATTTGTAAAATAAGTTTATAAAATGGTTTTTAAGGAAAGGTAATGAATGGTATGATAGTATAAGATAATTAAGACTTAATTAATGATGTTAAAGGTCATTAAGAGTGTAAACAAGTTTAAAAGTAATAAAGAGTAAGTAAACCATGTGTAAGTGTAAGAATTGTAAAGACATAGTAAGTAAGAGTTAGGAAACGTAAGAGATAAACGAGTTAAGTTAACTATAGTTAATTAATCACTCGATCACATGTATGTTATAGGACTTGGATTGTGAACACCAAAGGAAAGTCGGTTACAAGTATAACGGTGAACGGTATGAACTTCTCATGCCGGTATGCTACCTTGGCTACTCTGATTTGTGTGCTGTGTGCTAATTGATCACCTAACAAGTAGATAAACGAATGAATCGGAACTATCATGCTTACTTGTGATTATATGATATTGTTCTTTTTAGGATATTATCTTAAATCATAGTTTGTATAATTCATGAAATGTATGGATGATAATGAATGTGTGTGTACTTGATTTATATTGTAGTGACTGAATGTTATGATGCTGGACTTCTAACTAATTCCTAAAAAGCTAACCAATCTAACTGAAATACCCCAAAACTTGATATGTGGTTTAAATATTAAACTATGGTATGTAAAGGCTAAAAAGTGCCTTAGAAACATCAGTGAACAATTTAAACCATAGTCAAATGCAATAAAGCACTAAGATACAGTTTGAGCAAAAACATGCTCTAAGCTTGGAGTGAACTTGGTTAGGACCCAAAGAGCCTACCAAGACTTAATAATATTCAATTATGATTTAATAAGGCTAATTAAGTCCTTAGGAAACCTTGGTAGACAGTTAAGCCAAATAAAACACAAGAATATACCTTAAAGTCAATATGAGCAAAAAGGTGCTCTAAGCTTGGGATAAATTTGTATAAGACCTAAAGGTCATATCTATACCTTATAAATATGTTAATGAACATATTAAAACAATTACTAAAGAAAACCAAGCTTGAAAACAAGTTAAAACACAAAATGTGCTTTAAGGAGTCTTAAAGCACATTTTTGAAAAATTGTCTTGTAAATGAGTTTTGAATGGCCAAATGTCCATCATTACTCTTTAATTAACATGTGTACTATATAGTATCACATTTGGAAGTCTATATCAATGGGAAATCAAAAATTTCACATCTATGTGCCTTGTTTTGAGTGAATAGTAACTTTAATAAGCTAGTTTGTAACATATGTTGTTATAAGTGATTAAATTGGTCAACAAAGACTATTATACCCCTCATGTAATAAAGGGGGCTGGTTTTCTTAAATGGGATGAGTCATCCCCCTTGTTAGTTTAATAAGGAAAGTAAAGCTTATAAAGTAAAGTACTATTTTGCTTTATACATAAATATCTTAACAAAGTGAACTCTCTCACCTCATTCTCTTTCCTTTCATTTCACACGATTTCTTCATCTTCTCCCAAGCTCCATTCTCGGTTTGCTACAGCCCCATCTCATTCTTCATCTTCTTTCACTTGTAACTTATGATTCCATGCTCCAAAATCAACTTCAAGACTACCTTTGTCTTAGTTAGATCAAGCTCTTCATTTCCCTCTTTTCAAATCTTCAAGAACTCAATTTTGGTGCCATGGAGATTCACCATTGAAGGAGCTTGAGCTAATATTTTCACACCTTGTTGTTCTCCCTTGCTTCAAGGTAAGGAAACTCAAAGAAAAATGATGTTTTCTTCATGTTTTGTGTTGTCCGAAAATTCACCTCACAATGGGTTTTTCACCTTGCTTGTTTTAGCTCCATTTGAATCTTCCAAGGGCTAGGAGGAGTCCTCTCTTGATACTCATTCAAGCTCTCTTTCCATTCCAAGGTAAAACAATCATTTAATACCTTAAGATAATATATGTAACTAGGGTTTACAATGAGATGAAGCATAATGCTTGAATACTCATTCTATTATTTGTACATTGTTTAGAAGTTGACAAACAACCAAACACCTTACCGGTTTACAAGGAAACAAGAAAGAAGTTTGTGAGGAAAAAGAGGTAAACAAGCTATCTCAATGTAGTTTAAATGCCTTAGGAAAATGAGCTTGATTTGCTTGATAAAATACCTAAGGAGCCAAAGGTGGAAGACCTAGTAAAATGTTCTTAAGGAGCTTAGTAAAAGGCATATGTATTGTTTAGTGTATTTGCAGGTCAAAGGCAAATACAATGTGGGAAATTCAGGTTTTATGATTTATGCATCTTAAGGGCCTAAGAGCCATGTTATTTAAGGGCCTAAGTGCCAAGCAATTAAGTTTATGCACTATATTGTGATGTAGTGTAAATTTGGTGAAGTTTTGTGTGTGAGGAAGTTCTTGATGGATTTTAGGTGTTCTTGAATGAATAAGGTAAAAACCTAAGTGTTTGGATGTGAGGATATACAAGAGAAGCTATGGACAAATTGGGAAACGTATAAGAAGTTCTAAGTGATTAAACAAGTTTTGGTGAACTAGGAAGTGTTAAAGGTGAACAAGTGTTTACTAGGGAAGAAAGCATGTATTAAGGTGATTTAGAGTGATACAAGGACTTTGTATTATCTTGGAAGTTCTAGGAATTCAATGAGTGTTTTTGGGATGTAATAAAGTCTTGGAGAAGTTTGTTTAAGGTTTAGGAATGTTGGTGTACAAAGAAGAAATGATGTTTAGGTAAGATGTGAAAAGGAGATTTAGTTAGTAGAAAAGAAGTTGAGAGATGATGTTAAGGTGTAGAGGAAACACCTTGGTATAGTGGTCATTATAGGTGAAATACCACCTAGAAATCTTAAGGAGAAAACATTCCAAGTGCTAGGAATTTTGTAAGAAATTTGTGAATGATAAAATGGTTTGGTGAGTGATTTAAAGAGTTAAGCATATGGCTAAAGGTGTGTTTGAAGTGCCAAATGATGTTAGAACACATTAGGAGGCTTGAGGAGAAGTTTGGAGGAAATTTGACAAAGTTTGGACAAACTCTGATGTTGTCCGACCCAGTGGTCCGACCCAGTTGTGGGTCGGACAGCTCTGTTTAGTCACTTGTTGGAGTTTCTGGAATGGTCCGACCAGAAGTCTTGGGTCGGACATGGGTCGGACATGTATGCTCTAAGTCTCTGGAATGGTCCGACCCAGATGGTTGGGTTGGACATGGGTCGGACAGGTGTATTTAAAAGACGGGAAAATTACTGGAACGGTCCGACCCAGTTGTGGGTCGGACGGTGGGTCGGACGGCCCAAAATATGTAAAAAAAAACAAAACATTGTTTAAGGTTATAAGATGATGGGGATTATTAAGTAATGATGTTATAAAATTGTAAGGACATGTTGAGTGAGTAATAATGAGAATTTAGTGGGGAAAAGTTGTATTAAAATGTAAAGGTAAAATAAGTTAAAATGTGAAGTTATTTAACTAAGTTAACGGGGATAAGTTATAAGCATTAGACTTTAAACAATCATGTTACCCCGATGTTAATAAAAGTACATGTAATGTTATCAGTTGTTCGAGAATTGCTCGAGGAACATAAGTGGACTTGATAAAGTGGACTCCGGTGACAGGTATGGTTTTCTTGCAACTTGTGTCCTACCGGATTACACCGGCTTGTATGCCAATGTGTTTTCTGTATGTTTGCCACGTTGTAAGATTAAACATGTAATGAGTTTACAGTAATTCATTTATGGCGTGTTCAACTCCGATACCATCTAACCTCGGAAGTGTTAACCTTAGTTAACTGAGTCTAGGATCACATGAGAGTTTGGAATTCGGATTAAACGACCCGAACCTTGGGACGTTCTAACCACGGCTATGCGTGTGTTAATTGTGTGATATGTGTATGTGAATGTAGGGATCTCCCTTGTGTGTTTAACCCAGTTGTAATACTGTATGGTGTGTAGATGTGATAGACTCCATAGTGGGGTTCTAACTAATATCTAAAAGTAAGTATGTACTAACAGTGGTGAGGAATCCGGTTTGGCCGGTCGCGCGTTGTTTGGGAGTGGGTATCCTTCTTAGCCTTACCCTTCTCTCTGTTATGGTTGTTTCCCTCACGGGTTATGATCTCCCATTAGCTTACTCCAAAGCTTAGCTATTCTGACTTATGATCGGTTTAGGGGGAACATGTGTTTGTGTGGTGTGTTCGGGCCTCCAACCCCAAACCATCTTAACTTAAGTTACTCGTCCGACTATTAGGACGGTAATGAGTGTTGTTGTTGTTGTATAACGAGCTTATCATGAGGGTGACTTCATTCTCTAGGCTCACCAGTGAATTAACAATGTTTGGGTCGGTTCCTAAGAGGACCGTTCCTGTTATGTTATGTGATGTTGTTGTAATGCAATTTCTATTGCGATGTTATCATGTGCACGTTGAAACGTGAAAAGTTTGTTATGTGTTGTTATGTGATGCATGTTATATGTTGTAAAATGTGGAGTATGTGGATCATGGGTATGAATCCCAGTTTGTGATAAGAGGCGTTTAAGGATAACCCGATTAAGGGTAGTTGTCGTCTATTAAGGAAGTAGCTCCATTAGAGGAGAAACACTCTAGGAATAATGAATACCATGAGTGACTTATCGAATAAGGATGTATTATCCGTTGTTGAGCCCATTGAGGCGAAATGTTATGTGTTGTGTGTTTACAGTTACATGCATGATTTAAATATAATCAACCGCATGCTAAGACGACAATTAGTTGTGCGTGGCCCGGTAGCATGTGGGCTGCGGGATTACCATACCAGCAAAGGTGCTGAGCCCCTTGGGGGCCACCCTTTCTCTTCTTTTCCTATTTCAGGTACAGAGAGCTGGAAGCCGTTCGAGAGTAGGACGGGGTAGTCGTTGTACATGGGTAGTCATTTAAATTGTATATGTACTGTAGGAGTAGTAAGACCGGAATTGTTATGGCATTAGTTTGTGAATACTCGGTACAGTTTGGAAGATATGTGAATGTTTGTTGTTAATGGAAAGGGATAATGATGTGTAGTCGCTCGGGAATCTAGTCCATCAGACTGGTACAATGTTTATGTAATAGCCTTGTTAGCCACGTGGGTGGTTAACGGCGTGTAACACCAACGAGTTAAGTAATGTGAAGTAGTATATTTTCCGCTGCAGAATGATGTTATGTGTTTGTTGTTGGATGGGGTGTTACAAAAAGTGGTATCAGAGCGAAGTATCGCTCTGATGACTGAATTACCGAGCTTAGGAAGTACCGAGTTAGGATTTTTAGTACTTTGGGTTAAGGGTTGAGTGATAGCGTGAGAGATACGCTAGTTAGGTATTACCAGTGTGTACTGGAAACCTACAATATCTAACCTGCCCTCCACAATCCCTGTTTTATAACTTGGGAAACAACGCCAGAGAGATGGAAGTCCACTCTTACTCGAGAATACCCGATCTGGCTGTTATTAAATACCGTTAGAGTACGGGAGAACCTGCCATATGGTAGATCCCGAAAAGTGGGAATCCTGAAGACGGTTTCCATCTGAACAATGTTAACCGCATTCATAGCGAAGAATGAAGATTTTGTGTATAAGAGAATAGAATTTCCGGCAACCTGGGTCGACATGCTGAGCAGTCGAGAACAACCAGCTTGCAACGCACCGACCGTGCAACAGGCAAGAAGTGGATTAATGAAACCCGAGACGAGTGTCTACGGGACCACAGTTGTTAAATGACACACCGATGGTATACCAACCGACCAAGGAACTACAACGTAGTGCCCAAACAAGAGACAAGTCTCAGCAACCACGACAATGCGTGGAACGGGCTACGAAGAGGAAACAATACAAAAAAATAGGGTCTTCCAGAATGGGAAACACCCTAGTTAGTGATTATCATGTAAAGACAGTGAGAAGTCATCTGGAGGAATTATTATCAAGACTGTAAGATCAGTGAGGGCCAACAAGGCCACTGTTGACAGTGCGGGTAACACAATACCACAACCGGTATGTGTTAAACCGATAGCCAGTTAGCATGGCGCACTTGCCATAGCAAGTGCTGCTATAACAGGGCTGTTCGGGAAATTTATAACCACTACAAAGTACTAGGTAAAGTACCATAAAGTTAAATGTGATCGTCATAACAGTGGAAGGGCCTGTTAGCCTGAAACACCCTAAATTGCTAGGAATTAATATAGTGATATAGATCACTGTATAGTGTAGCTCACTGGGAATTACTTACTGAGAATTAAGTGTTAGTGTGTCGTCTCCTTATTCCAATATCTTTAGATGTTGATCCAATGATATATCCTATGAAGTATATCATTTTCATTAGACCATTCCATAAAATAGACAGCAAGGTCTAGCCAATTTATTCTTATACAACAGTCTATTTCTTTCGGTTATCTTTGGACTCGGTTAGCTAATTATATCATGTTGCCACTTCCTATTCCTATACCTCAATGTTGTCAACCAAACTAGACATTCCATACACTTTATTGAGCTTTATTTCATGGCCCAAAATCAAGCCAAACAAGGCTCCAAATCAGCCTATACTTGCCGCCCAAACTTATGATATTCAAACATGTAACAATTGTTACATGTTACTTCTTGTCACATAAACTATCATATTGTTTTATATAATCTTAACTTTTATAATTCCCAAGTATACCTCCAGCATGTAGCCGATTTTTAACATGCTATAACACTTCCATATCAGCCATTAAATAACAAGTGTAATTCAGCCACTATATTATAATGTAACATTACTACACTCTTGTCTCCTTACCATTTAAGTAATAATATTGACATCTATGGTCTGATTAAACAAGTCCCATGGCTGGAGACAAACTTTTGAGGTGTCAACACAATGTCTTCTTGAATTACAATGAGGGTTATGTGTCAATATTCCAGCCAAAGACTCTTAAGACTTCATTAAACAAACTTGCTGAAATGGAAAAACAATTCCTCTTGTTTTGCATGTTGGGATCGGCTGGATGGGGCTTCACTCATGCCTAGATCCTTGTTTCTCATCCTTCCAAACTCTCATAAACATTCCACAAATACCAATTAAAGAATACAGCAAAGAATTAACATGGAGAGTAGATCCAAGTGAGAGCACATGTTGCTGAAATGTCATGCCAAGTGCAGATTTATTCCTCTCTTTTGCATGCTCTCGGTTTTACCCCCCCATACCCTCTTGTTTCCACTTCTTACATTGCCCCTCACTTCCCTAACATCCTTAGCTGTGTTAGAAGTCAGAAGTTGAGAGAAAACTGAAAGAAAAGAGAAGGAAAAACGTGGAGAAGGAGAGGAAAGAAAAGAGTGCTGAACCAGAAAATTCTGCTGCTGTATCCCTCCATTTCTGGTCCTATAATTCGTTTTCATCCATTACCAAAGCCTGTTTCTTCACCCAATCCCTTCCCCTGTGTGTATAGAGGTTAGATCAAAAGAGAAACCAAGAAAAAGTCTTATAACAAGAGAGAAATAGAGCAAACGTGAAGAGCTGCTGCTGCTGGAATTTTCTGCTGCTGTTGCTGTTTGGTGTGCATGCGCCAGCTTAGGAAGGGGAGTTAGAGTCCATTTGCTGGAAGTATTAAGAGGAGGAAGAGAGGTCTATTATCTGTAGGAATTCTCAACAAAAACTAACTAGTATGGCTAGAGGAGCTCAGGTAACTTTCATGTACAACAATGTTCAAAAACTGAAAAATTCTTTTGTTGTTTTCGGTTTCTGTTGGGTTCTGGTTGAGTGTGATGTTTCTGTAACTTTTGAGATGTGTTAGGTTGGTTAGTAGAGGTTAAAACCCTCTACATTGCTTATGAATTTCGTGGCTCATGCAGGTGGTAAGTTAAGTAGGAAAGAACAAAGAAAAAAGTGACATAGAAAGTGCTTTAAGGATTGCATGTGCAATCGGTTTTGTTGCTTCTGTATACTAAGTACTATGTGATGTTTTACAGCTTGAATGATGAGGAAATGATGTCATTTTGTTGATTATAAGTCCAGGTCGAAATGGTGTCAAATGGGATAGGTTTCCTAGACAAATAACAAGACAAAGCTAGTGGTACATATAAATGTACATTTGGAGATAAGGTGTGTTTTAGTAACCGTTGTGGTGGAAGTTTTAATGAGATAATGATTTTCCTAAGATGGACAGAACCTTAGGTAATGAGATGGATAGGTTAAATATGAGGTTTTGACACATGCTTAGTGACTATAGGTTTGATGAATTATGGCTAGTTACTAGGTGAGTTAACTAGAGAAAATCTACCATAAACTTATCGGGGTGTTTTTTTGGCTATAAAAGTTCTTGTGATTTGGTTTTGGTGTTTACATGAACATGGGTGGGTCTTATACTGACCATATGATGTTATATGACCATTGGGTTCAAACAAAAGTTGTAATAACACTTAGACACACATAGGCGCACAATAAGTGTTACTAAGGGATTTTGATCACTGTTATTGTGTTAATTTCGGTATGGTTGGGTTTTCTGTTTTTGTGTGTGACTATAATTTATGTGTGGTGAATATTGGTGTTCATACTGATTATATAATGTGGGATGACCCCTTGGTGAAATTAAATTGGTGAAAATGCTTAAGCATACATAACACACACAAAACGGTTAATGTGGTGAGTATAATTGCTGTTTTGAGTTGCTTCTGCCCACTAATTGTTGTGGCTGCTTATACTGATTTTGCTTGGTGTATTAAATTGTGAAATATGGTTCTGGACATGAGGAATGTGTTGGTCAATGTTGGCAATGTTTATCCATGGATTACTCCTACCAATGTATTGGAGTTTTGTAATGCCCTACTAATGTATTGGGAATTATTTTACCGCTCCTACCAATGTATTGGAGCTAAGCTACTATGATCTACTCTAGGGGCTGATGACCTTTAGAGGGTGTGCACACTTAAGGACATAGAGTGAGGTGAGATTTGTTCCAAGGGTTTTCTCCCGAGGTCCAGTGGTTATGATTATTTGTTCCAAGGGGCTTGCCCGAGGTCCAGTGGTTGTGTGAGGTTGTTCGAAAGTATTTATTATGTGGTGGAATTGAATTCCTACTGTGTTATCTACTGACTAACAATTGATTTTGTGGTGTATGGTGTATATTCATGTTCTGGTGGTTAGCTATATGCTTTGGTCTAAAGAAAGTGCAAGTGATGAAATACCGAATTGTTGTGCTGATATTATTTTGCTTGTGACAAGGGACTGCCCTTGCTATATGATTATGAGAAATTGTTATCATTACTGTTATGAGTATGTATTATTGGAGTTTTGCAAAGACAAAATGAATTTTACAAGTTGTAGTGGGAGTTACTCAATTTGCTGATTTGCAACTGCAACCCCTTCCTTCCTTGTTGTGTTGGATTTATGGTTGCAGAGTGAGATGTACGCATGGTTGGCACCTTACCCAGAAGTGGAGCTGACCCATTGCCACTTCATTTATGTTTACTTAGTGAATAGCTTTTCTCTAAGGATGGGCGTACGTGTTCTGGTTGTCAGGAAGCCCCTCTTTCCTGCTCTAAGTTACTATAAACTGCGTACCACAGCTAGGATGAGGGTGTTACCGGTAGAAGAAGTGCGTAGAAGGTTTAAGGGACTTAAAAGAGCCCGTGTGTAACTTGTAACTCCACTAAGTCACTAGGTTGGACTTTGGTTTGTCTCAGTTGGGAGTAGTTGTTGTTTATGTTAGCTAAGTTGGAAGTTAAACAGTGTTGTAAGTTAATGTTGTTTTATGTTTCGTTGTTATGACTCTATGTTTAATCCAGACTATGTAAGGGTAGTGTAATGTTTTATCTATGAAGTTAAGGATGTGTAGTATGTTTAAGAGTTGGAAGTTTAGCCTTAGCACCCACTAGGGAGTGGGTGTGGCGTTGTAGCACCCATTTGAGAGTTAATCGGGAAGTCTTCCGCTGCGACTGTCCGGTGAGTGTTGTGTCCTTGCGAATGGGGGTGTTACATAGCCTAACCTCTGTAATTGTAAATACACCAGTCACCAAGAAGCTAGACTTGGTTAAGATAAGAAGATGTTGTGAAACCATGCAAATTTTCTTTAAACCCAGATTTATTCAAACTCTTTTCTTTTCAAAACCAGATTTTCTTTCAAACCAACACTTCTTTCTAACCTTCTTCTAACCAAACCAGTAAAACCAAGGGCAGTTGATAAGAATTCAACAATGGATAAACTTTCCCTCGATTAAGTTCTGGAAGCATGGAATGAATATTGTCACGGGACAAATAAGGGAGTTGACAACAGAATACTTCACCTAGGCGTGTGACGGACACTACAAGTGTACCAACTGAATTGTGGGACGACCGCACTCCAATAGGAGCTTGTGGGCCTGACAGACCTGTTTATGGGTTAGTTGGGTAAGTAGTAATGTATCAGTAGGGTACCCCACATATGTATACAAGTAGAGTCCGGAACACGGGAAGTAGTCGACTCCGTACTACGGTCAGCAGTGTAAATCAATCAAGAGCAAAGGATTACCATGAATGGTTGAAGTAAAGGAACAAGTCAAGTTAATGAGACTAAAAGAATTAGTGAATCCTTTCAAGGAAATGTTTAAGAGTCAGGGAATACGAAGTGCACTAACTGTCGTGTAAAGACATAGCATATGTCTTAAGGATCCTCAGGGATAAACATGTTAGCTGGAACGGAGACCCAGCCTGTCCATGGCTAAGCAGATGCCTAATGTGGACACATTAGTGTGCAATGAACGGGATGAAACCCAGAATGAGTACCTACACTACCAGGAAATGTTGATCTTCACAGAAGGAGATAAGAAGCAGTTAAGAACGCAAACGGCGTGGCTAACTAAATATACCAATAAGTGTGAACCAGATGTAATGGCATAACTTAGCAACACCCAGGAGCAATCCTTAAAGGGTGTTCGTATCAACAATTGTTGCACGAAATGGCTTGACAGAAGCACAAGGGTTGAAACTAACACCCAGTTTAGACATAAGTTGTCAGGAGACGGACTGACAATCCTAAGGGGCATCCCGTGAAAGGAAACGTGATGCAACGACCTCGTCATGGAGCCAAATACAACCCCTAACCATGTAATGTTGTATAGAGAAGCACATGTGTGTGGACAGCCTACAATGAGCGCAGCTCAAGGCAAATAAGGCTTATAGGCCATAAATAAAATGTGTTATGTAAATAAGATTGATTGCAGAAGTTTATGTTATATAAGTGAATAGAGTGGAGAGAGAACGAACCACTGCACTAAGAGTGGGGATACCTCTCGATGCTGTGAAACCGCTGGAGCGGTAGTTATGTGAACCAAGCTAAGAAATATGTTAAGGATGGACAATATTATTATTATTTGAGAGCAGTTAGTTTAGTAGTATGTGTGTATAAAGTGAAGCACCGAGCTAAATAACGTCGGTTTGAGACTCGAATGAGCAACGCTCAAGGAGCATTTGGTAGTCATCCAAATGAATGACGAATCATAATGTGAATAATATAAGTATAGGTGTGGAAGTTAATGTGACAGTAAATACCCTGTAAGTTAGTGTTATACAAGAAGCACGGTGCGCAGAAAGTGACCGTTGTATAAGTGTTGTTGAATAATAATGATATGGCAGATAGGGGCAGTTATGAATTAAATTCAGTGGTGATGCAAGATGAGCGATGTTAAACAGACTGGGCAATAAGCCAGTGGTAGGTACTATGTGATGAGGAACTCAGTGTGAATTCCATGGCGAATCGCATAAGGGATTTACTATCAAGAGTTTACGCCTCTGCACTCTATATGACTGAGTGTTTTGGTATTGCACTTGCGCAGTAATGATCGAGTGGGATAGCTAGGAATCGGAACATGTTAATTGTGGAGCAATAATGTTATAATGGCCGATGCATAGGAAATGCAAGGCCGCACCAATAAAAAAGTACTTGTACAAAACCAAATGTGGAGACATGATTAACAGTAAGTGACTACAGTAGCACTAACTGCCAAATATCGGTATGGAATATACCCCAAATGTTGTAAATAGCTGAGAGAGCACTACACACTAGGTAGTAGCTCAATCTCAACCGACAGTAAGTCGGAAGGGAACAAGTCAATCATTGTGAAATACATAGCTGTACGCACAGTAAATTGTTATGGAAGTGGATAGAAAGTTTATAACTCACCGAATTCGCTAACGGTAAGAGATACCACACGTCGGTTGAGAAACCATTGTTACCAAGATGAAGGTGACAATTGGGGATGTACAATACGGTAGGAATAACAAATGGGGCAATTAAGCTCTACAGTTATTAGAGTTTCGCAGTAGTAGAAACTAGTGAGCCAGTGATTCAAGTGTTGAATGTACATGGTGCACATGAGTGAATGGCTAATTATTAACGCCTAGAAGCCTAACAGGCCAGAATCGAACCAACTAAGCGTTTAAACAAACTCCAATGAGAATTCTTGGTTTAGGAACTAAACCGCCAATATGGTTAAGATCCTCTAATCAGAATCCATTGTGTAATAGACCGCGTGGAAGTTTGAAACACTTCACGACGGCAGAACATTTTAAGCCAATGTTTAGTGACTGATTACGTGGGCGTAATCCCTTTTAAGGGGGGTAGAGCGCAAAACCACTTAGTGTGTATTACCGTACAAGTGTACGTGATTTATGTTGTGCATAGCACAAAATAATTTGTTTTGATGATTGGTGTGTGTGTTATGTAAACATACGCATTCATTCATGGTTAATTGTGGTAATTGCGCACAGAAGATGCGAATACCATTGTGATAAGTGTGTGTATTTTTAACAATTGTGTGTGATAGTACAAGTGTGGGAGTAGAGAAACTCCCAGGGGAACAAACCCCGACAGTGTATAAATGTGAAACGGTGTGTTGTATTTTGATAAAATATATGTGTATATATACTATATAGTGATTCATGAAAGGGTATGAGACCGATATAAAACCTAGTGAGAATAAGATTCCCTAGGTAACAACATTAAAGTGAATGGAAATAACTGATAGACGAAGTTCTATCCCTTGGAGATGTATGATCATGATTAGAATGATTAAAAAGATAGAAAATTGGAAATGAGTGATTTACTTGATACTTGAAATTGGAGTGGGAGGTGGAGGTGGAACTTGATTTGCATGCGATCAAGGGAAGCCGAACACAAATTGGAGTGGAAGGATAGTTCAACACTGATGCTGATCACATCAGGGTTGGATAATTCTTGAAGCTCCCTATAAGTGGTCACAAATAACCACGCTAAGAAAAGAAGCAAAG
Organism: Limonium bicolor; assembly: GCA_023374045.1. Taxonomy (NCBI): domain Eukaryota; kingdom Viridiplantae; phylum Streptophyta; class Magnoliopsida; order Caryophyllales; family Plumbaginaceae; genus Limonium; species Limonium bicolor. The sequence continues at coordinate 261,953,097 of CM041780.1, forward strand.
AGCATAAGTTGGACTGGAGTTGTGTGTGTTTTCAAAAAGGATTTTGAATTGGTATTTATAAAACATCGATAGATACTTTACATAATAAAGTTTTCTTACTTAACCTCACAAGGAAAAATTTCAAATTGAAGTGATTGTTTTGATCTCCCAAAGGCACGGGGACGGAAGGTGTCCATCGCGACCGGGTTCTGCGGGATCACAGTGTATGTCAAAGATATTTTGATTGCTATACATGCTATGACATGTTGTGTGGTATGTGTAATAAATATTATTTAGACCTCGAGTTCCTAAAGTGTATGCTATTAAGACCTATGAGTCTAAATATGTTGTGTTACGTAGACCTATGTGTCTAAAGGTTGTTATGTTACCCAAGACCAGAGAGTCTAAGGTTGTTGTTATGTATGTGCAAATATTGTTAAGATACCCGGACCATTGAGTCCGAGGTTATCATGTAAGTATGTATGTTATGTTATGTTATGTATGTATGGATGTGAATGTGTTACCCGGACCATTAAGTCCGAGGTTGTGAGTAAAGTGTGTTGGTTATGGAAGTTTTATTTCTATAAGTAATCCCCGTATTCTAATCCAAGATGTGTGGGAAGTGTAAACTTCGAGGACGAAGTCTTTTAAGGGGGGTAGATTGAAATACCCCAAAACTTGATATGTGGTTTAAATATTAAACTATGGTATGTAAAGGCTAAAAAGTGCCTTAGAAACATCAGTGAACAATTTAAACCATAGTCAAATGCAATAAAGCACTAAGATACAGTTTGCGCAAAAACATGCTCTAAGCTTGGAGTGAACTTGGTTAGGACCCAAAGAGCCTACCAGACTTAATAATATTCAATTATGATTTAATAAGGCTAATTAAGTCCTTAGGAAACCTTGGTAGAGTTTTAACCAAATAAAACACAAGAAATACCTTAAAGTTAATATGAGCAAAAAGGTGCTCTTAGCTTGGGATAAATTTGTATAAGACCTAAAGGTCATATCTATACCTTATAAATATGTTAATGAACATATTAAAACAATTACTAAAGAAAACCAAGCTTGAAAACAAGTTAAAACACAAAATGTGCTTTAAGGAGTCTTAAAGCACATTTTTGAAAAATTGTCTTGTAAATGAGTTTGAATGGCCAAATGTCCATCATTACTCTTTAATTAACATGTACTATATAGTATCACATTTGGAAGTCTATATCAATGGGAAATCAAAATTTCACATCTATGTGCCTTGTTTTGAGTGAATAGTAACTTTAATAAGCTAGTTTGTAACATATGTTGTTATAAGTGATTAATTGGTCAACAAAGACTATTATACCCTCATGTAATAAAGGGGGCCGGTTTTATTAAATGGGATGAGTCATCCCCTTGTTAGTTTAATAAGGAAAGTAAAGCTTATAAAGTAAAGTACTATTTTGCTTTATACATAAATATCTTAACAAAGTGAACTCTCTCACCTCATTCTCTTCTTTCCTTTCATTTCACACGATTTCTTCATCTTCTCCCAAGCTCCATTCTCGGTTTGCTACAGCCCCATCTCATTCTTCATCTTCTTTCACTTGTACTTATGATTCCATGCTCCAAAATCAACTTCAAGACTACCTTTGTCTTAGTTAGATCAAGCTCTTCATTTCCCTCTTTTCAAATCTTCAAGAACTCAATTTTGGTGCCATGGAGATTCACCATTGAAGGAGCTTGAGCTAATATTTTCACACCTTGTTGTTCTCCCTTGCTTTAAGGTAAGGAAACGCAAAGAAAAAAGAAAAATGATGTTTCCTTCATGTTTGTGTTGTCCGAAAATTCACCTCACAATGGTGTTTTCACCTTGCTTGTTTTAGCTTCTTTTGAATCTTCCAAGGGCTAGGAGGAGTCCTCTCTTGATACTCATTCAAGCTCTCTTTCCATTCCAAGGTAAACAATCATTTTAATACCTTAAGATAATTTATGTAACTAGGATTTACAATGAGATGAAGCATAATGCTTGAATACTCATTCTATTATTTGTACATTGTTTAGAAGTTGACAAACAACCAAACACCCTACCGGTTTTACAAGGTAACAAGAAAGAAGTTTGTGAGGAAAAAGAGGTAAACAAGCTATCTCAATGTAGTTTAAATGCCTTAGGAAAATGAGCTTGATTTGCTTGATAAAAATACCTAAGGATCCAAAGGTGGAAAACCTAGTAAAATGTTCTTAAGGAGCTTAGTAAAAGGCATATGTATTGTTGAGTGTATTTGCAGGTCAAAGGCAAATACAATGTGGGAAATTCAGTGTTTATGATTTATGCATCTTAAGGGCCTAAGAGCCATGTTATTTAAGGGCCTAAGTGCCAAGCAATTAAGTTTATGCACTATATTGTGATGTAGTGTAAATTTGGTGAAGTTTTGTGTGTGAGGAAGTTCTTGATGGATTTTTAGGGTTCTTGAATGAAATAAGGTAAAAACCTAAGTGTTTGGATGTGAGGATATACAAGAGAATCTATGGCAAAATTTGTGAAATGTATAAGAAGTTCTAAGTGATTTAAACAAGTTTTGGTGAACTAGGAAGTGTTAAAGGTGAACAAGTGTTTACTTTTAAGGAAGAAAGCATGTATTAAGGTGATTTAGAGTGATACAAGGACTTTGGTATTATCTTGGAAGTTCTAGGAATTCAATGAGTGTTTTTGGGATGTAATAAAGTCTTGGAGAAGTTTGTTTAAGGTTTAGGAATGTTGGTGTACAAGGAAGAAATGATGTTTAGGTAAGATGTGAAAAGGAGATTTAGTTAGTAAGAAAAGAAGTTGAGAGATGATGTTAAGGTGTAGAGGAAACACCTTGGTATAGTGGTCATTATAGGTGAAATACCACCTAGAAAATTTAGGAGAAAACATTCCAAGTGCTAGGAATTTTGTAAGAAATTTGTGAATGATAAAATGGTTTTGGTGAGTGATTTAAAGAGTTCAGCATATGGCTAAAGGGTGTTTTGAAGTGCCAAATGATGTTAGAACACATTAGGAGGCTTGAGGAGAAGTTTGGAGGAAATTTGACAAAGTTTGGACAAACTCTGATGTTGTCCGACCCAGTGGTCCGACCCAGTTGTGGGTCGGACAGCTCTGTTTGTTTAGCACCTGTTGGAGTTTCTGGAATGGTCCGACCCAGAAGTCTTGGGTCGGACATGGGTCGGACATGTGTGCTCTAAGTCTCTGGAATGGTCCCACCCAGATGGTTGGGTCGGACATGGGTCGGACAGGTGTATTTAAAAGACGGGAAAATTTCTGGAACGGTCCGACCCAGTTGTGGGTCGGACGGTGGGTCGGACGGCACAAAATATGTAAAAAAAAAAAAAAACATTGTTTAAGGTTATAAGATGATGGGGATTATTAAGTAATGATGTTATAAAATTTAAGGACATGTTGAGTGAGTAATAATGAGAATTTAGGGGGGAAAAGTTGTATTAAAATGTAAAGGTAAAATAAGTTAAATGTGAAGTTATTTAACTAAGTAACGGGGATAAGTTATAAGCAATAGACTTTAAACAATCATGTTACCCGATGTTAATAAAAGTACATGTAATGTTATCAGTTGTTCGAGAATTGCTCGAGGAAAATAAGTGGACTTGATAAAGTGGACTCCGGTGACAGGTATGGTTTTCTTGCAACCTGTGTCCTACCGGATTACACCGGCTTGTATGCCAATGTGTTTTCTGTATGTTTGCCACGTTGTAAGATTAAACATGTAATGAGTTTACAGTAATTCATTTATGTGGCGTGTTCAACTCCGATACCATCTAACCTCGGAAGTGTTAACCTTAGTTAACTGAGTCTAGGATCACATGAGAGTTTGGAATTCGGATTAAACGACCCGAACCTTGGGACGTTCTAACCACGGCTATGCGTGTGTTAATTGTGTGATATGTGTATGTGAATGTAGGGATCTCCCTTGTGTGTTTAACCCAGTTGTAATACTGTATGGTGTGTAGATGTGATAGACTCCATAGTGGGGTTCTAACTAATATCTAAAAGTAAGTATGTACTAACAGTGGTGAGGAATCCGGTTTGGCCGGTCGCGCGTTGTTGGGAGTGGGTATCCTTCTTAGCCTTACCCTTCTATCTTGTTATGGTTGTTTCCCTCACGGGTTATGATCTCCCATTAGCTTACTCCAAAGCTTAGCTATTCTGACTTATGATCGGTTTAGGGGGAACATGTGTTTGTGTGGTGTGTTCGGCCCTCCAACCCCAACCATCTTAACTTAAGTTACTCGTCCGACTATTAGGACGGTAATGAGTGTTGTTGTGTTGTATAACGAGCTTATCATGAGGGTGACTTCATTCTCTAGGCTCACCAGTGAATTAACAATGTTTGGGTCGGTTCCTAAGAGGACCGTTCCCGTTATGTTATGTGATGTGTTGTAATGCAATTTCTATTGCGATGTTATCATGTGCACGTTGAAACGTGAAAAGTGTTGTTATGTGATGCATGTTATATGTTTGAAAATGTGGAGTATGTGGATCATGGTATGAATCCCAGTTTGTGATAAGAGGCGTTTAAGGATAACCCGATTAATGGGTAGTTGTCGTCTATTAAGGAAGTAGCTCCATTAGAGGAGAAACACTCTAGGAATAATGAATACCATGAGTGACTTATCGAATAAGGATGTATTATCCGTTTGTTGAGCCCATTGAGGCGAAATGTTATGTGTTGTGTGTTTACAGTTACATGCATGATTTAATATAATCAACCGCATGCTAAGACGACAATTAGTTGTGCGTGGCCCGGTAGCATGTGGGCTGCGGGATTACCATACCAGCAAAGGTGCTGAGCCCCTGGGGGGCCACCCTTTCTCTTCTTTTCCTATTTCAGGTACAGAGAGCTGGAAGCCGTTCGAGAGTAGGACGGGGTAGTCGTTGTACATGGGTAGTCATTTAAATTCTATATGTACTGTAGGAGTAGTAAGACCGGAATTGTTATCGGCATTAGTTTGTGAATACTCGGTACAGTTGGAAGATATGTGGTGTTTGTTGTGTTAATGGAAGGGATAATGATGTGTAGTCGCTCAGGAATCTAGTCCATCAGACCGGTACAATGTTTATGTAATAGCCTTGTTAGCCACGTGGGTGTTAACGGCGTGTAACACCAACGAGTTAAGTAATGTGAAGTAGTATATATTTCCGCTGCAGAATGATGTTATGTGTTGTTGTTGGATGGGTGGGGTGTTACACTAACATAATAAATTGGTAAATTGGAATGAGTAGAAGTCCGATATAATTTCGGCCACGCGTGAGGAGGCGGAGTCATAAGAGGTTGGCTTCAATTCCTGGCTTTAATCTTTTCCACGGCCCAAACCCCTTAATGGGTAGCATCCTAGATTAGTGAGCACCAAAAGCCCGGTGGTGGGACGGTGTAGTCCCTGCCCGGAGTTCATACCGACTTAACCTGAGTAAAGTAAGTAAGTAAGAATAAGTAAACGAGTATGGAAAAGTAAATAAGTAAAGTATGAGTATGTTTATGTAAGTATTGTGTAATGAGTAAAAGAGTAATAAACATCCGATTAACCCGGATGTGTAATTGGCTAACCCTTGTGAAGGTAAGTGTTGTGAATGCTAATGTATTGCTGTTTGGCTTGTGTATTACATTGTGTATGATTGTATGGTGTATGTAAAGCATGTATATATGATAATAATGAACCGCATGTACAGTCGACCTGAAATAGTCGACGTACCCTAGTTAGCACGCGGTATATGCGAAGTTTATATGCAGCTTTTGGCTGAGCCCCTTGGGGCACCGTTTTTAATATTTTACAGGTGCTCGAGAAGGGTGAAGACTTGTGAGTTCAAGATGATTTTTGGTTGCAATTAATGAATTGTGAAAGGTGTACAAGTTGTACATGGCTATAGGCCTTTGTTTAGCCGGCGTACCATGGGGTACACCGTTTTGGATAATGAAAGGATTATGAGATGGTTGTGAGCCTCGATTTCAAACCCTATCCTATGTTGATTATGTAACACCCCCTACCCTATTCAGCTCCTAATCAACTTAATAACAATGTAATCGCAGCGATAATCTCAACAATTGTACTACTGGTGTCACCGTTCTACTCGCCCATACGGGTAATAACGTGCCTACTGATGTAATCTTAAATACGAAACATTTTCCCACAGTGACAACAAGAGATAGATCTAAACTTCCCAAACCAAGATTAAAATACATTCACAGTGAGCTTCTAAGTATCCAAAACCTATACACGTTTCTAGGTTCGTATCAAAATGCAACAGTGCATGTTCAAATAACTGTAATCAAAACTACCCAGCGCGTCACTCTCTTTGCCGACACCGGAAGCTGCATACCTGCAAAAATGGTTGTTTGTGGTATGGAATCAGCCCCTGCTGAGTATGTTATTACCTGACTGTCACGTACCCTCGGACCACTCAGTTATTTGGTCGAGAGCATGCAATCCTTTCCATACAAATAGTTTAATGCTAAAACTGTAAAACAACAATGTATATTGCAGTAAACTCAAATAACAAACAAGCCCCCGGCTTCACACATCGCATCGTAATAACCACTGAAAGCGTTACAACGCTTACATGAGTACAGAGACTCCATTCCAACAAACACTAATAGTTCATAATTGAGTTCAGCGACTCACCCGACCAAACAATCAACCATAATCCACTCATGAGTACGGTGACTCGACACAACCAGTTCACAACACACAATATGAGCACATTGGCTCGTTCAACCAAATCCACCAACATACCAACATAACCACAAAGCACAACCAAAGAACAACAAGGCGAAACAACGAGAATTATAAACGAGTATGAACTCTCGTCTTGGCATGCACGCCCAAATAATGTTCGCCTAATGTACGAGTTAATATAATCGTTCGTAATTGTTCAGTCATGTCTAATGACAAAGTCTCATTAAAACGACGTGTCTCTAAGTTACCCATTTCAAATGGCGGGTCACACACGGCAGTAGCCACTCCAACGGTAGAGTCTCCGACCGACGAACCATCTGTAGTCCGTTGGAAATTTTTACAGATACTTACGGTTACCACACGGTACCCTAGTATCGTTAATGGATCATAGTTCACAGAAAGAGCCACGTCCTCTTGATAACTGACCTATACCATCGCATTGTTTTATTATTTTTCCTAACACAGCAGACTAAGGTCGTTAGTCCAACCCTGAGTATGTCGACTCGGGATCCAGGGTTAGATACGAGAGCGGCGTTAAAGAGGCCAATGCTCCGTATATAAGTCTCAGATAATATATATATCTTATTGTCTTAATGCTACAACGTTTTTTTTTTACGTTCCATTACATATATAAGATAGCATCATTGCCGCTAGTTCGTTTTATAATGTGTTCATATATACGAACTGTACTGTTATCGTGCAACAGTAATAATAATAAGCGCAGCATTAATATACAACTCAAGCATATTAATTCACACAAGCAGACATTCAATCTTAACACAGATTTTCACACAATGTCTGAATGAGGAAATCCTCAGAGACAATCAAGCCACATAAATAACATACGTTCACCGGATTGTATTACGGTGGAGTATGAATCAGCAAGATCCTATGCTCCGTGTGTCATCTCTAGCAGTCTAAACAACACATAATGCTACTGATTAGCATCCTGTATAACAGTACAACTCTACGGTACCCGTACCGTCACTAATACCCTCCCGGTTAATCCCCCGTTATAAACTCTCATGTTTGTCGGGTTTTCGGCTTAACTCGAGATTGGTAAACGTTTATTACATGCGTAGTCTTGCCTTGTATATTAATTATAATTATTGTTGAACTTTGTTATCACATGAACTTCAATGTATATTTGTATATCGTATAGTTTGTTTCCTTTATTGCATGTATGATCCTTTGTATGCACTATAAAATCTCAACTTTTTATTTTTCAAAGGTTGTTTCTTTTTTTTCAATGTGGTATAATTCATATGCAAACAATAATGTTGAATCGACATAAATCCTTATTATCCCATGTAAACTTCTTAACATTAGAATTCCATATCCAATGTTTATAATTCCTTCCTCTTCGTCTATTATCATTTCAATTATGATATTTTATAGTCATTGGACCATGTCACCATAACATATATTTATTTATACATGTATTATGGAACTATTCATTACATGGTAAGTCTTATAATATATATTCATTCTTTTTAATGAATACTTCTTATATTATAAATGTTATAACTCTTATAACATTAAAAACCATATTATAAATTTCATTCAAAAATATTAATATTTCCGAACAGCACCTATCTTTCTTAAGTATTTACAAAATCCACCACACATTTTACACAATGTTATATTATAGTTATATAACATGTATTTTGACATTTATGTCATTAAAACAATTATAACCTATAGTTATATATTGTTATAAAATACCATACACACTAAAAATTCTCGGTATTAATTAATTCCCACCAAACTTCCATAATTTACAAATCAACCCCAAATTATATTTCCTTGTTACACTTATAGTATATACCTTATATTATAATCCTTATTCCTTAACATAATTATAACCCATGGTTATATTTTCTCAAAATAACCGAACAGACCCCATGGTCTATTTAAATTTAATTTCCACCACTTAACTTCTTATAATCCCCAAATAACCCCATTTAATAACATATAGTTTCTAACATCACCAACACTATATATTATACATATATCTTCATAAAACTTCATATATAATTCCAAAAATTACCAAACTATACCAAAAGTTATAAATATCATTATTAACCTTATACTTTCTCTAAATCTTGGTTTCACCACATATGTTACCCATTCGTAACAATTTTATGAAATATCTTATATTATACTCATATATTCATATAAACTCTAAATTTAACCAAATCAACTTCTAAAAATTCCTAATAACCCAAGGTTTGTACTAAACTCCATTTAGTACCCCAAGTTTTCAGAAATCACAATATCACCCCAAGACTTATAAATCTTTTACAATTTAATAACTATCTTATTAAAGGTAGTATTTTAATTCCTTAAATTCTCCAAACTTGGTCAAAGTCTCCTATATAGTCAACTTTGACTTCTAATACCAACTTGGACCCAAACCTTTCGGTAATTACAAAATATAACCTATAGTTTTCTATTTTTACTATTTTGACACCAAACTTTATAAATGTTATAATTTTTTAAATTCATTTAAGAACCCTAAATTCCTCTAAATTAAGCCCACGGCTTTATATTTTCCAGTAATTACGGTTGGCCCCAAAATTAATTATATAAGCATAAATCTAACTAAATAAGCTTATAAACTTAAATTAAAACGGCCTAATGACATGGCCTTATTACAACCTTGAACTTGCAAAATAAATTACACTTTAATGTCTCAAAATATAGTATATACTCACGGCCTCACTTGGATTTATTATTTTTTTCCACATAATGTCATATTTGACCATTATGTTAATTAAATCTCTTAATGACTAGCTTAACTTTCTTAGTCATTTTTTTTTCATTTTTAGGTTAATATAACCCATATTATTAAGTTCACTCTCGGCATATTTAATATATACACTAAGAATTCATAAAATCATAAGTTTTAAGGTGTTTATACCTTGGTTTCTCCTTGTATGAACTCGGTCACTTGAAGGAAAATTCACCACATCATTTAGACATGTTTCATACACCAAAATAAGATATGGTTATACTCCAAGCTTGAGCTCAACCATAAGGAACAATTAATGTAAGATTTAAGGCAAAATCACCTTAAAAATGCAAGGGAACTTCAAGATGGATTTGGCCTGAATTTAACACACCACAAGGTGTTAGATCCACCATATAGACATAGGAAGTAGGTAGACAACAACAAGCTGCCTTGGTATTAGGTTTTACCTTGGAAAAATGCCTAAAGAAGGGTATTTCCTTTGGATCTCGGCCACCCTTGCTCCAAATGGCTAACCAACTGATTGAACATGTAAATATGAAGATTATGAGTGTGTAAACTCATAAAAATCAGAGGAAGAAAATCGGATGAAGAGTAGAGATCCTTAAGGTATGTTTTTACCTTAAAATGTAGATTTTAACAACCTTGGTCCCTATACTTGGTTCAGCCGAGTTTAGCTCTTGGTCTAACCTTAGAACACTGAGAATAAGCCATAGTAATTGATTAGCCACGAGATCCAAGTGTTGGTGGTGAAGAGATGAAGAAAAAGAGTAAAACACAAGCCTTAAACCATTACTTAGAAGCTTAGAAGATGAATCAACCTTCCCAACTCAAGGAGCTCGGTTGAGAGGACTTGGAGGAGCTGCTTCACCGATTGGAATGCAGCTAGAGAGAGAGTGATTGGAATGGGTATTATTTGATTGAAAATGCACTTTAGATTAGTTTATTAATTGTTAATGAAAGATGACTCACCAAGGGATAAGAATGAGCAAGGAAATTGGCTAATGGAGTGGCTGGGTGGAGCTTACACGATTTTGAGCTGGAGGAGTCAAATAATGGAGCCTAAAGTGAGTGTATAGTTTAATCAAAAGCTAAAAGGTGGTCCTTATTTTAGGGAGTAATTGTTGGAGACTTGTTTATTGTGTGCAAGTGGCGAATTGGAGCCTCCTTAGCTTGTGGCTGCCGATTTCTTATGGTCCAAGGGGTCACTTTGACCTCTTGACCATTCTTAGTCAATGTTGACTCATGCGGGCCCTTTTTAGGGTTTTATTAATATTTTAATATAAATTTGTAAAAATTTTAAAATTTGGAATTAAATTCCTAATATGATATAATGTGATATAATATCATATTTAAAGGTATTATAAAACCTTTAAGCCCACTAAAAACCAATTTAGAAGGCAATTTCACAAAATGTGCTTTAAGGTTTTAGTGCACATTTTGTGTTGCAAGGTGTTCTGAGCTTAGTTTTCTTTGAGAACTTTTTTGTTGTGTTCCTTACTTCATTATAATACTTAGGAATCCACTTTGGATCCTATCTGAGGTCATACAATCTTTTTGGTATCTTAAAGCACTTTTTTGGCTCTACTGATCTTAAGGGCATGTTTTGCCTTTGTTGAGATCTTTTAGATTGTCTCCCAGTCATAATTGAGATGTTTATTAAATCATTTAGAGCATTAATATATGTCATTTAATTAATTTTAAAGGTTAGGGTGTTTCAGTCTACCCCCCTTAAAAAGGCTTCGTCCCGAAGTCCTTAATCCTCTACAGTTCACCTAAGGAATCAAGTTCCACTAAGTAACCACAGACAAATCATCACTAGGAAAATACTCCCACTACGTTCAGACTAGTCTACTTGTATCACATTTGGTACAACATTAATCTCATTCCACATAGCCAATAATCATGACACATTCATTCATAACAGCACTAAACAAGGTGCAAAGCTCTTTCATACATAGCACTAGACAAGGTGCAAACTCATTCATACACAGCACCAGACAAGGTGCAAAACTCATTCATACACAGCACCAGACAAGGTGCAAAAATCATTCATACACAACACCAGACAAGGTGCAAACTCATTCATACACATAATACATCACAATATTACTTCAAGTAATATAACACAATCATAACACTTGTACTCTACGTACAATAATAGTGTTTGTAGCATGTGTACCATGCGCTACGTACTCCCACGTACGGTATATTTTAAGGTGTGCGAAGTCGCTCTACCCCCTTAAAAATGATTACGCCCACGTAATCTACGAATATATCATCTTGTAGTAATAAGTTCAAGATGTTCCATTCCAGTGGACTTATTCGTGCACTAATGTGCTACATATTTCATTACCCCCCTTTTTCTAGGGTCGGGCTTTAGCCCCTCTGGTTATACAGCCTATTTCAGTTAGGTGTATGTATTTTTATATACGGTTTGATCGGGAGATGAAACACATCATTTGTTTTCCCCAAACCTGCTAGGTATGTCAAACCTATGCAATATGGGCCCACTCGCTCCGCAAGTAGTATGCCCAATTATTCTATGGTTAGTTACCTCTTTTAGGTAGTAGTTTTATGGGAATGGAGTAAATTATTCACTGCGTGGTATTGTTTGTCACACACGCTTATCATTTCAATTTTCTATTTTATTTATTCTTCCTGTATTCTATACCTGTTCATGGTATATTCCCAAGGGTTCATGTCACCCTACCGAACTAACCTTCGGTATAAGGGTTGTCGAGCTATGCTCTAGCACCTAGTGCTTGTAGTAATTTCCTTTAAATGTCAAAACGAGTCTGATATGCGCAACTAACTGGCGCCTCATGACTCAAAGGTATTTCCCTCAGGAATGAGTTCATTCCATAGGTATCTTATATGTCCTCTCTTGCTGGTGTGAACTCGAATCCCTAGTGTGTTGGTATTTTAGTACCCACACATATGGTTCATCCCTCTTCTCGATTAGGGGAATCCACTGGTTTATCAATCTTTCATGTCCTGATTCATACTAACATAATTGTTTTTAATAGTCATTATAATGGTCGCTTGTTGCGCACCATGTACCAGTCGATTAGACGGTTATCCGCTATTACGGTTTGCAACGAGTATCTAATCTCCAGCTTAGAGTATCTCTTGTAATGCTCGCTTTGCCCTTCGTCTGTTGTAAACATACGATACGACTGTGGGTTTTAGCTTGGCATTCGTTTTCTGTTCAGCCCTAATTGGTACTAACATACTAACGTTTTTATAGCTTGAGCATGTGGTTATTATTGTTTAATGCGACATCATCGCGGCGCCTTAGCGCAATATGTAATTCTCTTGGTGCCCCCTTTTCTGGGTGGCATTTATTATCTTGCAAAGGTTTCTCTAACATACTATTTCCTAAGATACCCCGGTTCCTCTTCTCATTCGTGGGTTCACCTCGCTTTACCATAAAATAGGCCTTAGCTTTCTTGTTTACTTAAATCTTTAAAGCTTGTGTTCTAACTTATCCACCAAGGGATTGTGATCTCATATCGTTTTATTATCAAGCTATTTTTGATTTTCCCAACCTTGTTGGTTGGGCTGAGATCTCTCTCGTCATTTCATGGTTTACCTAGTCAGGATTCCATTCACTGACTTAGACACAGAGTTGATTACCTCCTGGGTGCTCACACTACTGTTTACATACATGGGGTACCATACTGATACATTACTACTTACCCAACTAACTTAATATAGGTTGTCAGGCCCACAAGCTCCTAGGAGTGTGGTCGTCCCATGTCGCGTTTAGTGCACTCGTAGTGTTTGTACCTGGTGGTTATCGTACTCTTAGCCCCGGTAATTTATATAGAAATAACTATGCTGCCAATTCTTAACCTTTAATGTCAGAATGGCCCTAGAGGGTTCTCTGGGTTCCTTTATTAATGTATATTTTGCTTACTTTCTCCAAGATAGGTATTTGCGACTTATTGCCCTAATACTGGTTTCCACATGCTCGTCATCTGGTATCTGTGAGTGGGGTCAGTAACTACTTACTATTTCTCCCGTTCACTCCTAGGCTGTTAACGCCTTCAGATATGAGTTTTAAGTTCTCAAACTCCACCCAATCTATTGGGTTACACCCTCTGGTGTATTCCGGACTCCATGATAAAGGTTGACACCTTGAGTTTCCCCCTGTCTCACGGTAGTCCCTATTCAGCCTGACAATAATCAGTATTTGTGATTGATCACCTGTGTTCTTCTAGTTTTGGGTCATCCTGGTGGTACTAAGGGTATCCTTCCGTAGACCTATGTCATACAATATTCAAGCTTTATAGTTAAATGATTGTTGGTCCTGCTATTAATTTAATTCTAGTTGGTTGTTATATTTTCTCCTAATTATAATTGGATGCCCACAACTTAGTGGGTTCCGTTCTTTATCGCTCCTCATTGTTTAATCCTTACTTTTATTCAACTTGTATTCCCTCCATCCTTTTTGAGGTGATGGTATTTCCCGTCCACAGGCAATCTCACTGTTTAGCCAATATCCACTGCCCTCCGTACGGAAGTCTAGCAGCATAACGGATTTACAACACCCCCGGTGTGTGTGGTGCGGGCATAACCTCGGCCCCTTTATTGCACGTTTTCACCTGCCTAATCTTTTCTTACTACTACAAAATAGTTTGTCATAACGGCATTTGTCTATTATTCCCATCTAATTAGTCGGATAAGTTTTATTTAAATTCTTGGCTTGTATAGCTCACTTCTTGCCCTCTGGCAATGTTCAACGGTAGTGGTTTAACCACAAGTGTCACGCACTCCCTAAATATGGTCATGCTGGTCTGAAGACTCGACACTCCCCACCGGTATTGATTGACGTTTTAATGTACATACCGGCTCTGGGTTTAGGCTTGTAGGCACTAATCACCGTTATTCTCATTTACTCCCCTTTCTATATTCAACTAAATGGTATATTCTTTTCAGGTTTAATGGTTAGACCGGCTAGGTCTTCCCGAGGTTTTATCGACCTCAAACCCAAGGGTTTCATACCCCTGCCATTAAGAAGGCTATGTCCTGCTTTATTGCATACGGACTCACATAAAGTTTAGTGTTTATTGGTAGCCGCCTGGACTACTACGTCCTTTAGGGATATTATCGTCGCTGCACTTGCAGTAGCAAGTGCGCAAGGCAGGTTGAAATTTAATATTTTGGTTAATGTGGCACTTGCTGTGGCAAGTGCGCCATGTAGACTGAGCCACCTGTACGGTGTGTCAGTGCAGTGCGATTCCCTAACTGGGTTTCTACTCTTGTTGCAGAAGTTCTTACTTAAATTACTACAGTCTCAACCCCGCACTCGTTCTTGCCAATTTACCATGGTAGTAAGGTCTTACTCCCCTCTCGAGGCGTTGCATGATAGCAACTTAGCGAGTTCTTGGTCCTACAGTTCTCAGGATCTCCCTTCATGCACGTCAGGCCTTCATGAACCTTCAGTATTGCATGGATAGAGTTACTCGCTTCGGGTGAGACTTCTAAAAGGTCATCCATTCCGTCTGTTACATATCTCTTAAATCTCTTTTATTACTCGTCGTTTCTATCTCTTTTCCCCCAAGCGCACTGATCAGTGCTTCCCTGGATGTAAGACAGGGCTGCCCTGCTTTTAGCAAGCTAGCCCCATTAGTCCTACGGGAATTATCTCCTCAACCTTGGTTTAGTATTCATCTGGTACTCGTATGGTAGACATTATGTCACTACCAGGACCCCCGGTCCTAAACATTACATCAAAACACAAAATCTTATTTTCTACACTTAACATAGTTCTCATAACATCCACATCGGGTCTTCCCGATCAGGAGGGTTATCTCCGTGGTGTTCCTCTTTTCATTGTCTCACTAGCTAGTACTCTAGGTACGGGCTGCGGCGGGTGGGGTACCATTGCAAATTTCCCGGGATGTTCCCCCATCAAGTGCGAGCGGTTCATACCGTCTTCGCGTTACTTGGGGTTGTTGGTCCTTCACCGCCTTCCGCTGCTCCGCGTTCTTCCTTAGTACTGTTACCCTGACCTCTTCCTGGCATATGCCAAGAGGACGGGTTAGACCTTTACTCGGTCTAATACCGCAGTCTCGGTCGTTTAATATTGAAGTGCCTCTACGGCTATGGTGTGCAAGTCTTAAGTATTGCATCAACCCCGCAAGGTCACATATCCTCACAACGTTTCCCCGTATTCCCAAGCCTATGCTCACTGTATAAATCCTACTATCTCTTGTCATCAGAGCGGTACTCCACTCTGATACCACAATTGTACTACTGGTGTCACCGTTCTTACTCGCCCATACGGGTAATAACGTGCCTACTGATGTAATCTTAAATACGAAACATTTTCCCACAGTGACAACAAGAGATAAATCTAAACTTCCCAAACCAAGATAAAATACATTCACAGTGAGCTTTCTAAGTATCCAAAACCTATACACGTTTCTAGGTTCGTATCAAAATGCAACAGTGCATGTTCAAATAACTGTAATCAAACTACCCAGGCGTCACTCTCTTTGCCGACACCGGAAGCTGCATACCTGCAAAAATGGTTGTTTGTGGTATGGAATCAGCCCCTGCTGAGTATGTTATTACCTGACTGTCACGTACCCTCGGACCACTCAGTTATTTGGTCGAGAGCATGCAATTCCTTTCCATACAAATAGTTTAATGTAAAACTGTAAAACAACAATGTATATTGCAGTAAACTCAAATAACAAACAAGCCCCCGGCTTCACACATCGCATCGTAATAACCACTGAAAGCGTTACAACGCTTACATGAGTACAGAGACTCCATTCCAACAAACACTTAATAGTTCATAATTGAGTTCAGCGACTCACCCGACCAAACAATCCACCATAATCCACTCATGAGTACGGCGACTCGACACAACCCAGTTCACAACACACAATATGAGCACATGGCTCGTTCAACCAAATCCACCAACATACCATACATAACCACAAAGCACAACCAAAGAACAACAAGGCGAAACAACGAGAATTATAAACGAGTATGAACTCTCGTCTTTGGCATGCACGCCCAAATAATGTTCGCCTAATGTACGAGTTAATATAATCGTTCGTAATTGTTCAGTCATGTCTAATGACAACGTCTCATTAGAACGACGTGTCTCTAAGTTACCCATTTCAAATGGCGGGTCACACACGGCAGTAGCCACTCCAGCGGTAGAGTCTCCGACCGACGAACCATCTGTAGTCCGTTGGAAATTTATCCAGATACTTACGGTTACCACACGGTACCCTAGTATCGTTAATGGATCACAGTTCACAGAAAGAGCCACGTCCTCTTGATAACTGACCTATACCATCGCATTTGTTTTATTATTTTTCCTAACACAGCAGACTAAGGTCGTTAGTCCAACCCTGAGTATGTCGACTCGGGATCCAGTGTTAGATACGAGAGCGGCGTTAAAGAGGCCAATGCTCCGTATATAAGTCTCAGATAATATATATATCTTATTGTCTTAATGCTACAACGTTTTTCTTACGTTCCTTATATTACACATATAAGATAGCATCATTGCCGCTAGTTCGTTTTATAATGTGTTCATATATACGAACTGTACTGTTATCGTGCAACAGTAATAATAATAAGCAGCATTAATATACAACTCAAGCATATTAATTCACACAAGCAGACATTCAATCTTAACACAGATTTTCACACAATGTCTGAACTGAGGAAATCCTCAGAGACAATCAAGCCACATAAATAACATACCGTTCACCCGGATTGTATTACGGTGGAGTATGAATCAGCAAGATCCTATGCTCCGTGTGTCGTCTCTAGCAGTCTAAACAACACATAATGCTACTGATTAGCATCCCGTATAACAGTACAACTCTACGGTACCCCGTACCGTCACTAATACCTCCCGGTTAATCCCCCGTTATAAACTGTCAATGTTTGTCGGGTTTTCGGCTTAACTCGAGATTGGTAAACGTTTTATTACATGCGTAGTCTTGTCTTGTATATTAATATACTTATTGTTGAACTTTGTTATCGCATGTAACTTAATGTATATTTTTATATCGTATAGTTTGTTTCTTTATTGCATGTATGATCCTTTGTCATGCACTATACATCTCACCTTTTTTTTTTCCAAGGTTTGTCTCTTTTTTTTTTCAATGTGGTATAATTCATATGCAAACAATACTTTTGAATCACATAAATCCTTATTATCCCATGTAAACTTCTTAACATTAGAATTCCATATCCAATGTTTATAATTCCTTCCTCTTCGTCTATTATCATTTTAATTATGATAATTTATAGTCATTGGACCATGTCACCATAACATATATTTATTTATATACATGTATTATGGAACTATTCATTACATGGTAAGTCTTATAATATATATTCATTCTTTTTAATGAATACTTCTTATATTATAAATGTTATAACTCTTATAACATTAAAAACCATATTATAAATTTCATTCAAAAATATTAATATTTCCGAACAGCACCTATCTTTCTTAAGTATTTACAAAATCCACCACACATTTTACATAATGTTATATTATAGTTATATAACATGTATTTTGACATTTATGTCATTAAAACAATTATAACCTATAGTTATATATTGTTATAAAATACCATACAGCACTAAAAATCTCGGTATTAATTAATTCCCACCAAACTTCCATAATTTACAAATCAACCCCAAATTATATTTCCTTGTTACACTTATAGTATATACCTTATATTATAATCCTTATTCCTTAACATAATTATAACCCATGGTTATATTTTCTCAAAATAACCGAACAGACCCCATGGTCTATTTAAATTTAATTTCCACCACTTAACTTCTTATAATCCCCAAATAACCCCATTTAATAACATATAGTTTCTAACATCACCAACACTATATATTATACATATATCTTCATAAAACTTCATATATAATTCCAAAAATTACCAAACTATACCAAAAGGTTATAAATATCATTATTAACCTATACTTCTCTCTAAATCTCGGTTTCACCACATATGTTACCCATTTGTAACAATTTTATGAAATATCTTATATTATACTCATATAATTCATATAAACTCCAAATTTAACCAAATCAACTTCTAAAAATTCCTAATAACCCAAGGTTTGTACTAAACTCCATTTAGTACCCCAAGTTTTCAGAAATCACAATATCACCCCAAGACTTATAAATCTTTTACAATTTAATAACTATCTTATTATAAGGTAGTATTTTAATTCCTTAAATTCTCCAAACTTGGTCAAAGTCTCCTATATAGTCAACTTTGACTTCTAATACCAACTTGGACCCAAACCTTTCGGTAATTACAAAATATAACCTATAGTTTTCTATTTTTACTATTTTGACACCAAACTTTATAAAATGTTATAATTTTTATTAAATTCATTTAAGAACCCTAAATTCCTCTAAATTAAGCCCACGGCTTTATATTTTCCAGTAATTACGGTTTGGCCCCAAAATTAATTATATAAGCATAAATCTAACTAAATAAGCTTATAAACTTAAATTAAAATGGCCTAATGACATGGCCTTATTACAACCTTGAACTTGCAAAATAAATTACACTTTAAATGTCTCAAAATATAGTATATACTCACGGCCTCACTTGGATTTAATTATTTTTTTCCACATAATGTCATAATTTGACCATTATGTTAATTAAATCTCTTAAATGACTAGCTTAATTTATCTTAGTCATTTTTTTCCATTTTTAGGTTAATATAACCCATATTATTAAGTTCACTCTCGGCATATTTAATATATACACTAAGAATTCATAAAATCATAAGTTTTAAGGTGTTTATACCTTGGTTTCTCCTTGTATGAACTCGGTCACTTGAAGGAAAATTCACCACATCATTTAGACATGTTTCATACACCAAAATAAGATATGGTTATACTCCAAGCTTGAGCTTAACCATAAGGAACAATTAATGTAAGATTTAAGGCAAAAATCACCTTAAAAATGCAAGGGAACTTCAAGATGGATTCGGCCTGAATTTAACACACCACAAGGTGTTAGATCCACCATATAG
This sequence comes from Limonium bicolor, assembly GCA_023374045.1. NCBI lineage: Eukaryota > Viridiplantae > Streptophyta > Magnoliopsida > Caryophyllales > Plumbaginaceae > Limonium > Limonium bicolor. The sequence goes on from CM041780.1 coordinate 261,972,589, forward strand.
ACATAGGAAGTAGCTAGACAACAACAAGCTGCCTTGGTATTAGGTTTTACCTTGGAAAAATGCCTTAAAGAAGGGTATTTCCTTTGGATCTCGGCCACCCTTGCTCCAAATGGCTAACCAACTGATTGAACATGTAAATATGAAGATTATGAGTGTGTAAACTCATAAAAATCAGAGGAAGAAAATCGGATGAAGAGTAGAGATCCTTAAGGTATGTTTTTACCTTAAAATGTAGATTTGAACAACCTTGGTCCCTATACTTGGTTCAGCCGAGTTTAGCTCTTGTTCTAACCTTAGAACACTGAGAATAAGCCATAGTAATTGATTAGCCACGAGATCCAAGTGTTGGTGGTGAAGAGATGAAGAAAAAGAGTCAAAAACAAGCCTTAAACCATTACTTAGAAGCTTAGAAGATGAATCTACCTTCCCAACTCAAGGAGCTCGGTTGAGAGGACTTGGAGGAGCTGCTTCACCGATTGGAATGCAGCTAGGAGAGAGAGAGTGATTGGAATGGGTATTATTTGATTGAAAATGCACTTTAGATTAGTTTATTAATTGTTAATGAAAGATGACTCACCAAGGGATAAGAATGAGCAAGGAAATCGGCTAATAGAGTGGCTGGGTGGAGCTTACACGATTTTGAGCTAGAGGAGTCAAATAATGGAGCCTAAAGTGAGTGTATAGTTTAATCAAAAGCTAAAAGGTGGTCCTTATTTTAGGGAGTAATTGTTGGAGACTTGTTTATTGTGTGCAAGTGGCGAATTGGAGCCTCCTTAGCTTGTGGCTGCCGATTTCTTATGGTCCAAGGGGTCAACTTTGACCTCTTGACCATTCTTAGTCAATGTTGACTCACGGGCCCCTTTTTAGGGTTTTATTAATATTTTAATATTAAATTTGTAAAAATTTGGAATTAAATTCCTAATATGATATAATGTGATATAATATCATATTTAAAGGTATTTATAACCTTTAAGCCCACTAAAACCAATTTAGAAGGCAATTTCATAAAAATGTGCTTTAAGGAGTTTTAGTGCACATTTTGTGTTGCAAGGTGTTTCTGAGCTTAGTTTTCTTTGAGAACTGTTTTGTTGTGTTCCTTACTTCATTATAATACTTAGGAATCCACTTTGGATCCTATCTGAGGTCATACAATCTTTATGGTTTCTTAAAGCACCTTTTTGGCTCTACTGATCTTAAGGCATGTTTTGCCTTGTTGAGATCTTTTAGATTGTCTCCCAGTAATATTTAGATGTTTATTAATCATTTAGATCATTAATAGATCATTTAATTAATTTTTAAAGGTTAGGGGTGTTTCAGATTAGGTTGATTAGGATCTAATCGGGTTTTAGGTCCACTTATAACCTAAGATTAATAACTATGTCATATAACAATAATTATTAAAAACCTAAGCTAGCTCATTGGAACCTATTATGAGTCGCCACCTAATTTTAACCTAGATCAAATTAGGAAAGGAGAGTTCAGGTTCGGGGGCTTGATATTCGACTTATTTAGGGTTCAAATTACTTTCATTACCCTTCCTAGGTCGTTTTTCCTCTACTTGGTTTATTTACAGCTTTCTACAAAGTTGTTTTTAACCTAGGTGCGCGCTTCTGTTTTTTTATTTTTTAACGTTTTTTGAAAGAAAATTAAAGTGAAATTGAAAGCTACCTAAACTAGGGTTTCGGGGCCCCAGTTGAATTAAGTGATTTCGAAAAAAGAACTAAAATAAAAACGCAAACTTGAAAAGTCCGGGGCCACGGACAGGGTGTCCGTGGGCCCGGACATGTATTGACAGAAACCCTAAAATTTGAAAAATTGAAAAATATAAAATCCCGCCCCGTCCGTGGGTGTCCGTGGTCACGGACAACCCATCCGTGGTCCCGGACAATGCGTCCGAGGTCACGGACAACCCACGGACAGTGGGTTTTCGATGGTTCCTGAGGGTGTTTTGAGCTCAAATTTTATGGGTGTGTAGCCTGAAAGATTTTAAACACGTTAGTAATTGATAGAACTCAATTTGACATCAAAATTAATACGAAACTTAGCAAACAAGTAACAAGACAGTAGCAAAACAATTAGCGATACAGAAGCGAAAAAGAGTTAGTTTAAGCCCAAATTTTGAGGCAAGACTGATAATATCGTGGGGAGTTAGGAAAGTGAAATTTCTACCTGTTTTACCTTCGGATTCATGATGATTCTTCACACCGGGATTCGTCGAGTGCTCCGTTGATGGCAGACCCGAAAGGTTTTTGAACCAAGCTTCTGGTTGTTGGTTGTTCTTGCTGTTCTTCACGTTTTGGTGATGTTTTTGTGGCATTTTAATTAAGTGACTTCCCAAATGAATTTTGCTGTGAAATTCTAGCCACGTGTCAAGGATGGCAATTATGATTTTTCTGAAGTGGAATCGAATTTTTTCAAGGTTGGAATATTTTTAAATTCAATTTCTCGTCAGAATCAATCGGAAATTGCTAGAAACTTATTGGAAATTCGAAAAATCAAAATTCCAACGCCATTATGCTTAAAATGTCATCCTCTATCATGGGTTAAAATTTCAAAGCATTTCGAATTGATTTGACCCTTCTTCGGAGGAGAGGGAAAGCTTATAGGGGGCTTAGGAGCCTTGAAAAATTACGAAAATACCCCTGGAGATGACTAAGCTGTCCCTAGTACTCTGAAATGTGCCGATCGAACTGGGAACCCTCACTACTTGACCAAACTAGCCTATTAGTAGAGACTCTCTTTCGGGGGGGTTGAAATTTTGGGTATAACAGATTGCCCCCCGTCAACTAGACTTTGTAATGAAAGTGAAAAGGCTAGTTGATGCTTGAGTGATACCCCAAAATTCCATATTTTTTCCAAGACCCTGCATGTTATCGAAAAACTGATAAATTGTGTCGAGCTGTTTAAGGCGCTGACTACCTATGAGTAAGTGGAAGGATGTCGAGCGATTCTAAGGCGTCGACCACCTAATGTAAAAATGAAGTAATGTTGGACTATTCTATGGCGCCGACTACCTATGATGAACGAGATGATGTCAAGCTATTCTAAGGCGTTGACTACCTATGATGAACGAGATGATGTCAAGCTATTCTAAGACGTTGACTACCTATGATGAATGAAATGTTGTCGATCTATTCTAAGGTGCTGACTACCTATGAGTAAAGTGAAATGAAGTAATGTCAAGCGATTCTAAGGCGTTGACAACCTAAAATATGAAAACTGGGTGGTATGCAAATGCAAGAATGCTGAAATGCTAATGATGCTAATGATGCTGATGCTGATGATAATGCTGATGATGTTGATGATGTTGATGATGCTGATGATGCTCGGATGCTTCTGGAGACCGAAAACCCATGCTGGTGCTCCTGGCTGGACCCAATGTGGACTTATTGCCATCGCCCCCCAAGCCGGTGTGCAGGGATAACTCTGGTACTAAAAACCTGGGGACTTATTGCCTTTGCCCACCATTCGTTGATCCCAAAATAATTGACATCGCAAAAGGAGGATTTATTGTCATCACCTCGCCAACTTTTCTATCGCCAGCTTTGACGTGCCTGGATAATGCAACTAGGTCTTATGACGAGCCTATATGAATGAGATGAATGCAATGTGTTTGATGAGAGTGGGTAAACTAAAGGGTAATGCTAGGTCTTACTACGAGCCTAAGGGAATACAACTAGGTCTTATGACGAGCCTAAAGGACGATTCTAGGTCTTATACGGGCCTAAGGATGGGATCTAGGTCTTATGACGAGCCTAAAGGATGGATCTAGGTCTTATGACGAGCCTAAAGGATGGATCTAGGTCTTATGACGAGCCTAAAGGATGGATCTAGATCTTATGACGAGCCTAAAGGTTGGATCTAGGTCTTATGCCGAGCCTAAGGATTGGATCTAGGTCTTATAACGAGCCTAAAGGATGGATCTAGGTCTTATGACGAGCCTAAGGATTGGATCTAGGTCTTATGATGAGCCCAAAGGATGGATCTAGGTCTTATGACGAGCCTAAAGGATGGATCTAAGTGAAAGTGAGTAAAATGTATGATGGGTCTAAATGGATGTAGAAGGATTAGGGTTTATGTCAAACCTAGAGATGGTAGGGCTCAAGACGGGCCTGCGGATGTTTGAGTGTGAAGGTAGGGCTTAAGACGGGCCTGAGGGAATTTGATGTGGAGGAAGGGCTTAGGACGGGCCTACGGATGTTTGAATGTGGAGGTAGGGCTTAGGTCGGGCCTGAGTGGTATGAGAAGGGAATCTGAGTTCTTTAGGATTCTGGCTTTTGGGCCTCAATCGGTGTCGTTGTTGCAATTGTTGGGACCAACAATTGCCCCCAGTATTTTTTTCCTTAAGGCAATCTGAGTTCTTTAGGATTTTTGGCAATCGATCGAAACGATCGATTGCCCCCAGTATTTTCTTTGATCAATTGCGCAAAACAAGTCTCATTCTCACAAGGTCAAGGTTTATCTTGATGTGGTGCTTTCTTTCCTACACTCAAAGTGTTTACTCATGCTCTCCTTTTGGACAAAACATCTCGACCATTGAATTTGACATTTGTTAGATTTACGCGTTCAACCTGTTACTTTCACGTGATTGGATACATAACTACTAGGTCGAAAGTCTTTTAAGCTTATAACGTGGCTATGGGGTGTGATGAATGACAACAGGATAATGGAGGAATGTTTAGGATATGTGGAGCTATAAGGGTGACCAAAGCTGCAACTTGTACCATCTCTCGGACTTGTCTTCTTTGCCTTGAAGTCGTTTGGCTACTTCGTGATGATTTCACTTGTGAACTTGGGACTTGGAACTTTTGGATTGTTCCTTGCACCTTCTCTCTTATTTCCGATTTTGGATTTCTTCGAGGCTTTTCAGGTTTGCCTTTCTTTAAATCTCCTTTCCTTCGGGGTTCTTGTGTTTCCCGGCTTTGAACTCTGAGAGCTGTTTTTGATGTTAGCTCATTTGGATCCTGTTGTTAGCAGAAATATGTGTTACTGTACTTCTACCTAGGCAGTGTACCTATCGTTTTGCGGAATAATGAATTGAGTGGGGGTTGTCGATCTCAGGGACCTCGTTCAATTAACTGACAATTTATTTACTAACTGAGAAACTAAACTAAGAAAACAGGAAACGTCACTTTTTCAGGTTTTACTTAATTTAATAAAAAGAATGACTAAACAAACTAACATAAAATAATAAAACAGTAAAATAAACTAAACAAATAAATAAAGAGTAAAACACAAATAAAACCAAGCACCCCGGATTGTTCTGCAAACCTTCACTTTCTAATCTATTAATAAACTTTTCCCTAATTCTGCAATAAACTCAGAAACTATAATTAATTCGTCAACGGCTAAGTCTAACGAATCCTAACCAGTTGCTAGAACTAGCAGCAGACTAATGCTCTAATCCGGACACAACTAATCGCATAAAGAACAGTTTCTATTTGAGACCGATTAACCTATAGGCGGGATCACGCTTCTAGTCGTTAATCAGGTTTAATTCCTATGTCTTGTTATCTATCTCAGCTCTCGCGTGTTGATTAGAAAACTACAAATATAGCTTTAATAATTGATCAGAGAATTAAAGCGCATGAAACTGGAATTAAACTACTGCATCAATGAATTAGTCAAAGATTACAATAAAATAAAGATCCGGTTTGCTACCCCAATCCGGGGAGCTAGTCTAACTACTCAAACATGACTCTAGAAATAACATAAACAATAAAGGAATAACACAATGACATATTAGATAAAAGGGAAGAAGAAACTCTGTTAAAAGATCCTGCTCCACCCTCTGTTGTCACGTGTCTCTGTATTAATCCTCTGTTAGAAAGTGTGGTGTATCACAATGGTGGAGTTGTGTGTGTGGAAGACAGCAGAGGAGAGGCCGAAGCCTCTCTGTTTTGAGCGCGGGGCAGGCGTGAATGTTCCGTTCGAACCCTCCCCCTTCTTTTTATAAGCTCCGCCGACTTCCTTCTATCAATTGTGAGAGAATTTGCAATCACAAATGTAAAATCTTTATCTTTATCTCCACGTCATTAGTGTGAAGCCGTTAATGAGATAACATGGGCAATTGATTAATTCCCCTCGTCATGAAGTGGTGGGCCGCCGTGATGATGGTATAACAAGAATTATTAACATGTGGTGATGACATAACGTGATGAATTTGCCCGGTGCAGCACGTGAATGTGGAGAATTAATCCCGTGGCCGTGAGTCATGCATATATATATATATATATCACAATAAATGTAAATCTGAAACTTTTTCCTGCATTTGACACATAAAATATATCAGTTCATATCAAAACATAAATTTAAGGAAAATCACATGATAAGTGTAAAATATATCATGAATTGTTATGAAAATAGGAAGAATTTAAACCCTAAAAGTAAATATATTTCACACTTATCACCTGTGTCACTTTGGGACCATTGCGGATCGTTTCGTCACGCTGGTAGCAGTTTTACTTCTTTGGACTTGTGAGGTTGCTGTTCGGAAGTCGGGCTCCTAGCTTTCTTTGGTCATCGGGTCGGTTATTCATCATTGGCTAGCTTGTTTGTGGAGCTTGTAGTGTTGTAAAAGTGGTCATACAAGAAAAGCTCAGCGGGGGTGCCTAGGGTGTAATGTCAGGGTTCACGAGCTTTTTGGTTGTGTGGTGTTGTACCTAGGTGCTTCGTCCTCCCTAATAGTTGTGTATCCGTTCTTTGCTACTTTTCCCAGGTTTAAGCGTAAATTTACAAATTATCTCCTTCGGTCGGAGTCATGCCATTTACCTTATCTTTGAACGTGATCTCTCTGGAGTCGTATAAAAATGACACGCTCGTTCGCTCTTGGTTTTACCGCTCAAGGCACTCTTGCGAAGTGTACACTCAGAGACTTGTTTGCACATTTAAACAAAAGAAATAAATAGTATCGTTCCTTAACTCAGATTGCCCCCGGTATTGTTTTGGGGTCTTTTGACAAGCCTTTTGAATTTCTAGGTTATTTGTTGGAGGTGGCTGTATGTGTGGTGGTACGTGGCGATGAGGTCTTGCTAGTTTTAGTGGAGTGGTGTAGTGATGAAAGTAAAACATGGTAGTGGGATGCTTTCAGTGTACGGTGAGATTTTCTATTGAGAGGTGATAAGTGGTGGAAGCCAACAAGGTGGTGAAATATTCCCTGCGCAAGAATGAGTTTCATGTGGAGAGGGAAGTGTGGTGAGAGACATGGGATGTAGTGATCAAGATAGTGGATGTGGGTGAAATGACGTGATGACTTATTTATTTTTCGGTTCTGGTTTTGTGAATAAATGCACACAAAAAATTATGAGAATGGAACTATGCTCTAAAAATTGTAATCTTAAGAAAACTACCTAAAATGATAAAGGAAGCTAGCTACCATAAAAGCTAGAAGAATGATTGAGAAAGGAAAACTACTAAATTGAGAAAACTCCTGAAATTGTGATGTTGAACAGTCTGATGCCAACGTGTTGAAGACTCGAGCTGTTGACCGTCGGGGCGCCATTGACCATGATTGTCTTCCTTCCAAACTTCGAGTAGGCCCTGTAAAATGTCTGAACTAGGAATGCCTATGGGTTATGTAGGAAGTAACTGGGCCAGAATGATTGCTCTATATGTGAACTGGAATTTGGGCCGAGTGATTTTGGTTGGGCCTAAAAGATGACACCTAGATCTAGGGTTTTGGGTCATGATAAGAAGTCTACCTAGACCAGAATGAGCCTTTGGGCCGGAATGTGCTTGTGCCTGAAGTAAAGCACATGAGCTGGAATGGTCCCTAAATCACAAATGGGCCTAACTTTCTTCGGGTCAGAGAAGATGGTTGCTAAGCCGAAAAAAGATTTTATTTTCAGGACTTGAGAGTTATTTCAAGTTCAGGTGGATTTCTTTTTTTTTTATGGGCCTAGAACTAATTGGATAATTCAAATTGGGCCAGAAGAGAAATCACCTAAGTCTAGGCTTTTGGGCCGAAGCCCGAACGACTCACATGTTAAACCAAACAGGGCCTCTGGGCCGCAAACAAATAGAGCTGCCAATACGTGTTGGGCTACGTTGATGCAGGAGAAGTTCCTATCAATCTCTTGGCTGGGTAGTGGGCCGATCATACAAGCAAACAAGGCCCACACAAATTCAACATGTCCTTACTAGACGTTTGAATCAAACCGGGTATGGATCGATCCGGAGAGGTGCTTGGGGCATGGGCCCAGGTCACCACAAAGGAATAGGGCTTGCACGCTATTCTCTTTGGGCTACCCCACTTTTTTCACATCACCTGAAGGTGTGCGTCTACGGTCGGGTCTTTGACTGACCAAACAATGGGCTAGGTAAGGACACTGCCAGGAAAACGCTTGGGGCTAAAGCCCAGGTATTAAGGGGATGTGGTTAGACGACATCCTCCTCTTTTCCCGTGCTTATTCACATCACCTAAAAGGTGTGAGTGCCTAGCCGGGGACCCTCAAATGGGTCCCGGGGTGAAATCGGTTTATGTGGACCCTCGCTCTCATATGATGCAAAAGTACAGAAATTTAAATTGCGCACAAAAGTAAACAAACAATGTAATAAAGCCATAAATAAACATTTTCAAGTTAAGCCCTCTTTCTTAAAATTAAGAAGTTGTCCCCAGCAGAGTCGCCAGTCTGTGAGCCTCGATTTTAAACCCTATCCTATGTTGATTAGGTTGATTAGGATTTTATCGGGTTTTAGGTCCACTTATAACCTAAGATTAATAACTATGTCATATAACAATAATTATTAAAAACCTAAGCTAGCTCACTGGAACCTATTATGAGTCGCCACCTAATTTTAACCTAGATCAAATTAGGAAAGGAGAGTTCAGGTTCGGGGGCTTGATATTCGACTTATTTAGGGTTCAAATTAATTTCATTACCCTTCTTAGGTCGTTTTTTCTCTACTTGGTTTATTTACGGCTTTCTACAAAGTTGTTTTTAACCTAGGTGCGTGCTTCTGTTTTTTTATTTTTTAACGTTTTTTGACAGAAAATTAAAGTGAAATTGAAAGCTACCTAAACTAGGGTTTCAGAGGCAGAATTAGGTCAAATTTTAATTACGTCCGTAGCCACGGACCTAATGTCCGAGACCACGGACGCCAGACCCGAATTAATGATTTCGAAAACAGAACTAAAATAAAAACGCAAACTTGAAAAGTCCGGGGCCACAGACAGGGTGTCCGTGGGCCCGGGCATGTATTGACAGAAACCCTAAAATTTGAAAAATTGAAAAATATAAAATCCCGCCACCGTCCGTGGGTGTCCGTGGTCACGGACAACCCATCCGTGGTCCCGGACAATGAGTCCGAGGTCACGGACAACCCACGGACAGTGGGTTTTCGATGGTTCCCGAGGGTGTTTTGAGCTCAAATTTTATGGGTGTGTAGCCTGAAAGATTTTAAACACGTTAGTAATTGAAAGAACTCAATTTGACATCAAAATTAATACGAAACTTAGCAAACAAGTAACAAGGCAGTAGCAAAAACAGTTAGCGATACAGAAGCGAAAAAGAGTTAGTTTAAGCCCAAATTTTGAGGCAAGACTGATAATATCGTGGGGAGTTAGGAAAGTGAAATTTCTACCTGTTTTACCTTCGGATTCACGATGATTCTTCACACCGGGATTCGTCGAGTGCTCCGTTGATGGCAGACCCGAAAGGTTTTTGAACCAAGCTTCTGGTTGTTGGTTGTTCTTGCTGTTCTTCACGTTTTGGTGATGTTTTGTGGGGTTTTGATGATTATTGGTGCTTTGGGGATTGGAAAACGTGTTTAGATGGTGATTTCGGGGGATTTTCGGTATGATTCGGGTGGCCGGGTGTTGGAAAACGTGAGAGAGAGAGAGAGAGGCTGTGTTTTCTGACTCCCTAGGGTTCTTGAGCTTATGAGATTCTCCTTTGATCAAAATATTTATCCCTTTATATAGACTTCCTTAAAGATAAAGAAAATCTAGTAAAAGTAAGATTTTTTGGCATTTTAATTAAGTGACTTCCCAAATGAATTTTGCTGTGAAATTTTAGCCACGTGTCAAGGATGGCAATTATGATTTTTCTGAAGTGGAATCGAATGTTTTCAATGTTGGAATATTTTTAAATTCAATTTCTCGTCAGATTCAATCGGAAATTGCTAGAAAATTATTGGAAATTCGAAAAATCAAAATTCCAACGCCATTATGCTTAAAATGTCATCCTCTGTCATGGGTTAAAATTTCAAAGCATTTTGAATTGATTTGACCCTTCTTCGGAGGAGAGAGAAAGCTTATAGGGGGCTTAGGAGCCTTGAAAAATTACGAAAATACCCCTGGAGATGACTAAGCTGTCCCTAGTACTCTGAAATGTGCGATCGAACTGGGAACCCTCACTACTTGACCAAACTAGCCTATTAGTAGAGACTCTTTCGGGGGGTTGAAATTTTGGGTATAACAATGGTGTAGATGAGTAGTTTGATAAACTCATTATTTTTGTAGACTTGGGGAAAGGATGTAATTAACTATGCTTGTGATACTCGGTAATCCAGCAATGTAAGTATATGATCTTTTGTATTTGGTATGTAAGGTAGTAGCTCGGTATTATTTAGACATCAGACCGTTACTGTAAGTAGTGTAAGCCTAGCTAGCCATATGGGCGGTTAGTGGCGTTGTACCACCCGCCGTAGTAGTAGTAATTTCGCTGTGAGTAGTAGTACAATTAGGACGATTAGACGGTTAATACAGGATTAGCGGTAGGGGTGTTACAAAAAGTGGTATCAAAGCGTAGTTACGCTCTGATGTCCTAAGATTACCGAGCATAGGGATTACCGAGTTAGGATTACAACCGTTTTAAAACGGATACTTAGAAACCTAACTAGGAATTACCGTTGGTAACAACGGATACCCTTGACGTTCTTACGAACGATACCTTGCTTAAATTCAAGACCCATTAGTCACATGTTGCAAAGCCTAATGTAAGTGTTAAATGTTTAAATGTCAGGACGAGGTCGAGGCCGATCTAGGGGAGAGACCTCTGATGGACCAGGCGCGCAGACGATAGCAGAGATCGTCGCCGCCACGGTAGCACAGATGCTACCTCAAGTAATCACCGCAATGCAACAAGCCCAACAACAAAACCGACAAACTGTAACAGGACCAATCCCTCCCCCTCCACCCAGAGAAGCAAACTGGGTAAAATTCGTAGCGGAACTCCGACCTCCATGCTTTCGAGGCGAGAGTGATCCGGCTAAGTTAGAAGCCTACATCTCCGAGATGGAGACAGCCTTTGAAACCCTCAAAGCTCCTGCTGGAATTCGAGTCAGAGTAGCAGCTTATTATCTTAAGGATGCAGCCATGAATTGGTGGAAATAAGTCAAAAATGAGCTTGTCAACGATCCTACATTCGACTGGGAATCCTTCACAACCCTCCTCCGATCCAAATACTACCCGGAATATGTCAAAACAAAGAAAAGACTAGAACTTGATGCCTTGAAGATGACAAAGAAGATGTCTGTCGATGAGTACTACCGCACCTTCACCTCCCTCCTTCGTCTCTTACCCGACCTTGGGTACACCGGCCAAGTGTTGGTCGATCGCTTCTATGGCGGTCTGAGCCATCACCTTCGGTACGGCATGGGCTACACCAGATTTACCTCCCTTCAGGTAAATATCGGTTAAACCCTTAGTACCATTGTAAATACCTTACCTTTATCTTTCTGAGTAAGAATCCCGGCTAATACCTGAAACTTCAGGAGTGCTATCACGTGGCATCTCGCGTTGAGATCACTTGCCAACTGAGGGATGAAGAAACCACGCTTAAGCGCAAGGCCAATAGCAAAAACACTAGTGCTGAGGATCAGAACCAAGGCAAGGGCTGGTAAAAGAACAAGGGGAAGTTCTTCCAGCAATCGCAGAAGAACTCCCCTAGTGAGAGCAGTGCCCATGGGAAGGGCAAACTAGTTGAGCTTCTTCAGCTAGGTTCTTCTGCACCCGTGGCTGTGAAGCCACTGAGATCATACCCACCTAAGGGTAAACTTCTAATCTAAATTCGTATTTGTATAAGTATCATAGCTAGTATTTCCGCACCAATGTGGTAACACTCTAAGCCTTAGGTTATGGCTCCGGTTACACCAAGAACTACTCCGACAGCCGCACCTATGTGTGCAGAAAGTGTAACCAAGACCATCCCGACATGGATTGCCAAGGGAGAGAAATCCGGTGCTACAACTGTCAGAAACCGGGACATAGAGCTAATATGTGCCCAGAAAATGCCAAGCCCAAAGGGAACTTCCAGAGCTACAAGCAGAGGGAAGGCAAGGAGGTTGCATCTGGCGATGCACCAGCCCAGCAGGCCCCGCAGGGACAGGGATCCCGAGGTCCTCAGAAGGGCGCACCCTAGAGGCATCCCGCCTTGCACATTATCGACCGAGATGGGACCGGTTCTAAATCTGGCCTAGGTAATTAATCTGAACCTTGAATCCTTGAGAAGCATGACTAAGTATTGGAGTAACTGTTTGAATGAATGCCTGAGTAAATGAATTGAAGAATGAAATGAAGTAGTTGAGACTAGTACTCACCGTAGATGAAATTTACAGCCATAGGTAGTTTTAATATCTGCTACCCGATACCTTCAAACCTAAATCAAGAAGAGAACGACATCACCACATACCACTACTCCAGCGAGCAGTGTCATGTCATCCGACCAGGTATGATTTTATTAAAGGGATACCTGACACCCGAAGCCCAGATTACAATCATCCGACGATGCAACGAACTAGGAACGGGTCCAGGAGGATTTTATACACCCGAATTCCCCGGTGGAGCAAAGATGAAGCTGAAGATGATGTGCTTGGGAAAGGATTGGAATCCTTATACCAAGACATACCAAGAGACACGAATGCAGGACGGAGCGACGCCACCGACAATACCCCCAGAATTTCAGGCACTTGTTACACAAGCAGTAGAACTTGCACAACAATGTGAAAATGATCCGATCCCCGCAATTGAAGCGGACTTTTGTATCGTCAACTTCTATGAGAAAGAAGGACGACTTGGGTTACACCAAGACAAGGACGAGACAACGGAATCTCTTGAACAAGGAGTGCCTGTTGTGTCTTGGTCCATTGGTGATGACGCCGTATTTTTGTATAGCGAGCAGAAGCGTGTGGACCGCGCAGAGAAATTGGTATTGAGATCGGGAGATGTCCTAATCATGGGTGGAAAATCTAGGATGCTGTATCACGGGATTAACAAGATCAAGTTGAATACGGCACCACCGGCAATAATCAATGCCACACACATGAACCCAGGACGCCTGAACCTTACCTTTAGGAAGTATTAAATTTGTAGTATCATGTAATGTATTAGTAACGTGTATTAGAGACACGGTATGTATGATGGTTGGATTATCAATAAAGAGCAGTGTTGATTTAAATTCCACTTGTGTCCACCATCATTACTTATGAACTTGTGACTTCAATAGGTTGTGGACTCGGTACCGAAGGTAACCTGAGTATCCTCCCCGAAGCACAAGCCGGTAAAAGCGGAACCATCCTAACGGGAACCTTCCCAGTGAACGGCATTGAAGCCTCTGTGTTATTCGACTCCGACGCCTCTCACACCTTCATATCACCATCTTTTGTGAAGAGGTTGGGGCTAGATGCGGATGAGTTGCCAAACTTCTTGGTTACTCTCCCGTCGAAGGAGCGAATACGATGTACCAAATACTACAAGTCAGCCACGATCCAAATCAAAGGCGAAGCATTTCCCATCTCCTTCATCGAGTTTAATGGGTTGGGATTCGACGTAATAGTCAGAATGAACTGGTTGGAGCGGCACAAGGGGCGAATCCTCTACGCCGAGCATCGATTGCTGCTCAACAGTCCTTCTGGGGTTATCGTATCTTACCGCCAGAGAGAGAGAGCCTTCGACCACAGTCATCTCCGCTATGGCTATGTACCGGGAGCTCAGAAAGGGTCATGAAGTGTATTTATGTTATGTACAAGACCTGGAGAGAGATCCAGAGTTCAACCCTGAAGTACCAATTGTATCTAAATTCCTAGACGTATTCCCTAAGGAGCTGCCTGGTATGCCACCTCGAAGAGCAGTAGAGTTTGAGATTGACCTCTTGCCAGGTACTGGTCCCATTGCTAGGGCACCGTACCGTATGACACCTGTAGAAATGACAGAGCTGAAAGAACAGTTATGCGATCTTCTCGACAAAGGGTTTATACGCCCGAGCGTATCACCCTAGGGAGCACCGGTCCTCTTCGTGAAGAAGAAGGACGGTAGCCTCCGACTTTGTATTGACTACCGCGAGTTGAATGCGGTCACAGTAAAAAATAAATACCCATTGCCACGCATCGACGACCTATTCGACCAGCTGAAAGGAACCTCAGTCTTCTCCAAGATCGACCTCCGTTCTGGGTATCATCAGATTGCTATCAGAGAGCAAGACATAGAGAAAACGACATTCCATACCAGATATGGCCACTACGAATTCACCGTCATGCCATTCGGTTTGTTAAATGCACCAGCAAAATTCATGGACTTAATGAATCGACTATTCAGTGAGCAGTTAGACACTTCTGTTATTGTATTTGTCGATGATATCCTTGTGTATTCCAAATCAGCAGAAGAACATGAAATTCATTTGAGGAAAGTACTTGAGACACTGCGCGAGAACCAGCTATATGCGAAGTTCTCCAAATGCGAGTTCTGGCTAGATCAGGTGTCATTCCTCGGTCATGTCATCTCGAGCGCAGGTATATCAGTTGACCCTTCTAAGATAGAAGTTGTACGATCATGGCCTAGGCCCAAGACTGTTACCAACATTCGGAGCTTTCTTGGCCGAGCCGGTTACTACAGGAGATTTGTAAAGGACTTCTCGAAAGTCGCTAAGCCCATGACTACACTGATGAAGAAAGATGCACCGTTTGTATGGACAGACGAGTGTGAAGTATCATTTCAGAGCCTAAAAGACTCATTGACCTCAGCGCCGATTCTCACCCTTCCAGAGGGCACAGAGGGATTTGAGGTGTATTGTGATGCATCAGGCATGGGAATGGGATGCGTAGTCATACAGCATGGCAAGGTTGTAGCTTATGCCTCCCGCCAGCTGAAAAAGCATGAGAAGAATTACCCGACTCACGACTTAGAGCTACGAGCCATTGTCTTCACCTTGAAGATATGGCGACACTATCTCTATGGGGTAAGCATCACCATCTACTCCGACCACAAGAGCTTACAGTATGTATTCACGCAGAAAAAGTTGAATTTGAGACAGAGAAGGTGGATGGAGTTTCTCTCAGACTACGACATCAACCTGCAGTATAAGGAAGGGAAGACAAACGTTGTAGCCGACGCCCTGAGTCGTCGAGCACACTCGCTCCATTCGCTACTGGCTTCTTCTAGCTTGGTTGACGAGGTGCGAGACACTCAGTTGAGCGACCCTTACCTGACCGAAATCAGACAGAAGATCACAGATGGTACATTTAAGAAGAAGAAATATGATTTTAAGTTGCATGAAGATGGTCTGATTCGGCTGAATGGCAGGCTATGCATCCCCCGAAGCAATGCTGAGCTAAGGGATCGCATCCTGTGAGAGTCACACAGTTCTACATTGTCAGTCCATCCAGGAGCCTCCAAGATATACAAAGACATGAAGAGGTACTTCTGGTGGTCCGGAATGAAATCAGATGTGACAGAGTATGTATTGAGATGCTTAACATGCCAGAAAGTGAAATTTGAACATCGTAGACCGGGTGGAATGGTACAATCGATGCCAATTCCGGAGTGAAAAATTCACGATATCTCCATGGATTTTGTTGTAGGACTCCCACCTGCCAGGGGAGGACTCAACAGGATCTGGGTAGTAGTCGATCGCCTCACCAAGGTTGCCAGATTCATACCGATGAAGGACACCTGGAAGGTAGTGAAGCTCGCAGAGCTATTCGACAAGGAGATTATCAGACACCACGGAGTCCCGATGACCATAGTATCTGACCGTGACACCAGGTTTCTTTCGAGATACTGGAGAGCCACACGGGAAGCGCTGGGTACAGAATTGAAGCTGAGCACCGCCTTCCATCCTCAGACTGATGGTCAGACAGAAAGGACCATCCAGACACTGGAGGACATGCTTAGGGCATGTGCCTTAGATTTTCAGGGGAGTTGGTTAGATAAGCTTCATCTTATCGAGTTCTCGTACAATAATAGCTATCATGCTTCGATTAAGATGTCGCCTTTCCAAGCCCTATACGGTAGACCTTGTCGTACACCTTTGTGTTGGGATGAGTCAAGTGAAGTGGTCATCATAGGACCGGAGTACTTAGAACAAGTCCAAGCGGAAGTGCAACAAATCCGAGCCAATATGAAGGCAACCCAAGATAGACAAAAATCCTATGCTGATGTGCGACGACGCAACCTTGAGTTCGCCGTGGGCGACCAAGTGTCCTTGCGCATTTCACCTATGAAGGGCGTATTACGTTTTGGCCAGAAGGGTAAGCTGAGCCCGAAGTTTGTAGGGTCGTACACTATCACTGAGAGAGTTAGATCTGTAGCCAATAGGTTAGCACTACCTGAAGACTTGGGGTATGTCCATGATGTCTTTCAAGTGTCACAACTCAAGAAGTACATTGCTGATCCTTCTCATGTCCTAGAGCCGGAGATACTATCCATTGAGCCACCCATGAGACATGTTGAAACTCCCGTTAGAATCCTTGATAGGAAGACCAGAGACACTCGCCATAAGTCCATACGAATGGTAAAGGTCCTATGGTCAAACCAGGATGTCGAGGAAGCGACATGGGAGTTATAAGATGCCATGAAGGTGAAGTACCCACAATTATTCATAGACTAGATAGTCTAGCACTTAGCGGGTACGGGTACGAGGCGTACCCCTTTTTAAGGGGGGTAGAGCCATTTTGCTTTCGCATTGCTTTGGGTTAGCATTGCATAGTGTGTATGTATTGTAGTATGTTTTGATGGCACATGTAGTGCAAAGTGTATTTGGAATGTGTGATGTGTAATGTGAGGATGTGTACGTACAATGTGTAATGTATTGGTGTAATGTGTATTGTGAATTGCAGTTGTGTACTGTGTGATGGTATGAATTAGAAATGGTGCATTGTGTATGTGAACTGCGTATGGTGCTTGATTTGTACATGCTTGTAATGTAGAGAAAGTAAACACCTATTAGGTGGTAGTAAGACACATTATGGCAATTGGTTTTCCTAATGAGTAGAATTATTAAACCGTTAACCTTGAGCAACTTTGAGGGCAAAGTTCCTTAAGGGGGGTAGATTGAAATACCCCGTAATTAAAAATAGTGATTAATTAGGCTAATAAGTGATTTAGAAGCTTAATTATGTCTGAATAATCATGAGGAAACAATCCCAAAGAAAACGGATCCTTAAAACGGATTAAAAACACAAACGAACCT
The DNA here is from genome assembly GCA_023374045.1 of Limonium bicolor. Classification (NCBI taxonomy): domain Eukaryota; kingdom Viridiplantae; phylum Streptophyta; class Magnoliopsida; order Caryophyllales; family Plumbaginaceae; genus Limonium; species Limonium bicolor. The sequence continues at coordinate 261,989,994 of CM041780.1, forward strand.
TAAAGCGCGTTTTTCGAGGAAACCGGGAAAACACGACTTTAAGCGGGTCAAATAGACTCGTAACAATTTTGGTCAACTAAATAGCCATTAATAACATTAATGAAGGTCTAGAACCAATAAAATCAATAAAACGAGAAAATAGTAAAAACTGTCAAGAACGGGAAGTTGTGGGGTGAAAGCATAAATAAACCAAACTAGTGTGTCCACTATTGAAAATAAAAATGTAAAGCTGATCGTGTGTGTTGTGTGGGCCTATTTTACTGCCCTCTCTCACACTCTCTTAATTCTCTCCTTATATGCAAAAGACAAAAGAAATAAAAAGGCAAAAAGTAACTTACTTACTTTATTCACTCTCTCTCCTACTCCCTCATTTCCCTCACTCACGTACTGCACCTCTCTTCTTTCTCTGATTTTTCTTCTTCTTCCCATGCCAATCATGGTGATTTCAGCAACCCACACCAACTCCCTCCTTCTCTCCTCTTGTTAACCACTTAAACCTTCTCCAAAAATTTCAAAAATTGTACCATTGTGTTCCTCTCATCAAGGAGAACACCTCTCTCTTTTCCAAATTCGAAAACAAGAAACTTCATCTCCATGGGTGTTCTTGGTTTGGAGAACAAAGACCACCATTAGAAGCCCCTTCTTCACCTCATTGGCTTAAGGTAAAAAGAAATCCAAAAATACTACCATTTCTTGCTCTTATTTGCAAAATGAAGATCTCTAAGTTTTGAGTTCCTATTCCTTTTGGTCCCAGCCGATTTTGGCATCTTTGGTGGAGTAGAAACATTGCTCTTGTGCTGTTCTAAGCTTCACCTACTCCTTTTCAAGGTAATGAATTCTTAAACCCTAAAATTTACCTTAATGCTTTAAGATAATTTAAGGGCTAGTTGAATTGAAATGGTGGTATGTAATGGACTGTAGTGTTAGAGCTTTGAATCTTTATAACTGGTGGGAAGAGAGGAAAGGAAAGGAAGAAAGAAAAAAGAAAGAAGAAGGAAGGAAGAACTAGAAAGAAAGCAAGGTAATTACACTCATCCTTGTGTAGTTTTTGTATGTTGTTGTAACAGAATTTAGTAATTTAAATGTGTATTGAAAATAGCATTGAGTAGTAGTGTAATGTGTAAGAGAATCCAAATGTTTTAAAGCTTCAAAGGATGATGAAAAACTCACATAAACCTTAATGTTTTGTATTTGTGTGGGAGAGCTTCATATATTGATGTTGTTGATAAACAGGTGAATTGGATAACAATGTGTGAATAAAACATGTGCTGAGAATGTAAAAATATAGGGGAAACCATGTCAAAATTTACCTAGAACTAGAACACTTAAGAACTAGAAACTAGGTGAAAACATATGCTTGAAACAAATTTTTAATGGGACTTAGTAGTGGGTAGGTTAGGAGAGATGGTTAATGCATTATAAGATTTAGAAATGACATTAGAAGAGGGAGCTATAGATGGAGGAAGTGAGAATCAAAATCTGTAGCAAAGTGCAACTAAGAAAAATAGTGTAAGTGCTGGAATGAAAACTTAGAAAAATATGTGAGTGAATTAGTATAAAGGGAGTAATAGGTTAGTAATTGATTTAGACATGTTTAGGAGACTAATTAGGTGCTTAAATATGTGGGATTAAGTGTAGGAGTAATGGGGAATTAATTGGGCAAAGATAGCATTGTAACAGACATGGAGAAACTTAAAAACTGCAAAAACATAGCAGGGTCCGGGACCTTAGTCCAGGACTAAGTCCCGGACCAGTGTATTAAAACATGCCGAGAGTTGGAGTAATGAGGTGGTCCGGGACTTAGGTCCCATACAAGGACCCGGACCACCCCATTTAAACAGGTCGAGAGTTTGCCAAAGTATAGGTCCGGGACTTGACTTGGGTACAAAGACCCGGACCACCTTGAAAATCTGTCCGAGAGTTCTCTTGCTTGTAGGTCCGGGACTTAAGTATGGGATAAGGACCCGGACCAAAATGAAAATGCGTGCGAGAGTTCAAGTTCCTTATGGTCCGGGACTCAAGTCCAGTATGAGGACCCGGACCATGTAATAAATTCACCCGAGAGTTTGGACCACAGGTTGGTCCAGGACTTAAGACCTGGACAAGGTCCCGGACCAACCTAAATTTGTAAAAATAAGTTTATAAAATGGTTTTTAAGGAAAGGTAATGAATGCTAATGATAGTATAAGATAATTAAGACTTAATTAATGATGTTTAAAGGTCATTAAGAGTGTAAACAAGTGTAACACCCCTACATCTTACTTCACAACTAACTGAAATCGCAGCGGAAATAAACGACTAAACAATAACTAAACGCTTCGGTGCTACAACGCCGTCAACCACCCACGTGGTTAACAAGGCAGAATAAATACAAGTGTACCGGTCTGATGATCAGACTCCCGAGCATAGAGCTAAAACCATTAATACATCATATACAATACCGAGTATTTAAATACATTCCTTCACTGTAAACTGTCAATATACCGCCATAGTAGTTTCAACGGAATCAAAATACAATGCCACGGGAGCACAGGCGCATCCCGGGCTCAACATCCAAAATAAACCAAAATACAACTGCAGCCTAGATCCTACAGCCACTCTGCTTCCTCGATCCTCATCCTGCATTAAAAATATGGAGCCCCCGAGGGGGTCAGCAACCCTTGGCTGGTATGGTTAACGCGCAGCCCATCGGCTACCGGGATACGCGTAACTACTTGTCATGATAACATGGCATTCATTTTAACATAACATAACATAACCTAACATAACAATGTGGCATAGCATTATCATTGCATAGCACAACATCACATACACAGTGGATACTCTTTCCACAATCACAACCTAGAAGGTTAAACAACATAAGAGCCTAGAGAATGGTTCACCCTCATGTTAAGCTCGTTACACACACTCATTACCGTTCTGTTATTCGAACGAGTAACTTAAGTCACAGATGGTTCGGATATAGTGACCCGAACACACCACACAAACACATGTTCCCACTAAACCGATCATAAGTCAGAATAGGTAAGCTTTGGAGGAAGCTAGCGGGAGATCAAACGCTAAATTAAGGAGAACAATCTTAACAACATAAGAGTCGAATCTAATCCAGATATCTACTCTTAACTTACATGCATGACCGGACAACCGGATTCCTCACTTCCCAGTTAGCACTTGTTAGAAGTTCACGGTGGAACTTAACAAACATTACACAACAGGTGGTAAGTCATGTTAGACACACACAAGGGAAATGAGTCACACTATAACACCACAATAATATGAACAACGGTAATCTCATTACATGATTAAGTCTTATAACGTCATAAACACACAGAAAAACAAACAACACACAAGACGGTGTAAACCGGTAGGCAACAGACTGCAAGAAAACCATACCTTGGTCCTTGCTTCGATTGATTTCCTCCGTAGGTCACTCATATACACGTTTAAGAATGTCGGTTAATTATTTACTTAACTTCAAATTTACTAAGTGTTTAACATGATTATATGACATGTTTTTAATGCCCAACTAATCCTTCATTATCTACACTATACCCTAGGGAGTTAACTACATTTGCCACATTCTTTACTGTTTTTTTTTTGTAAATTTTGGTCTGTCCGACCCACCGTCCGACCCACAACTAGGTCGGACCCTTCCAGTGATTTTCGGGTTTGGAAAACTTAACTTGTCCGACCCATGTCCGACCCAACCATCTGGGTTAGACCATTCCAGAGATTTCATCGCCCTTTGAACATACACGTTCGACCCATGTCCGACTCACTCGACTGGGTCGGACCATTACAGAACTTTCACCGCCTTACCAAACAACCATGTCCGACCCATGTCCGACTCACTCGACTGGGTCGGACCATTCCAGAACATTTACCGTCCACCAAAACATGACCGTCCGACCCATGTCCGACCCAAGTCCTCTGGGTCGGACCGTTCCAGAACCAATTACTGACGTCTTATAGAGGCTGTCCGACCCAAACTTGGGTCGGACCCCTGGGTCGGACGCCACTAAACTTGCCCAAACTTTGTCAAATCTTCACCAAACTTCTCCTAAAGCCTCCTAATGTTTCCTAACATCATTTGGTACCCTCAAATCCTCATACAACATTCATAAAATTCATTATCTATCTCCTTAACACTTATGTTATTTCCTCCTTGGTTCTCTAAGTGGTGTTTCATACCTATAACCATCTCTTTGCCAATGATGTTTCCTCACCACTACTACATCATCTCCCAAACATCTTTTCTTTCTAAACAATTTCTTAAACATCTTCACAAGTTTATTGCTTCTCATGTAACAATCCACCTCATCCCTTTTTCACCAACAATACACAAGTCCTAAATATAATCTCATCAAGAATCTTGAAATGTCCCAAAGCATTCTTTTGCATTCTAAATCCTCTAGAACATCACCTAAGCCCTTTTTACATCTTTAAACACCTTAATGCATGTTTCTTTCACTAGAAAAACACTTAACCATTCTAAACATTTCTTAACTTATCAAACTCATTTTAAACCCTTAAAACTTCTTGTTTATTCCCTAAATTTTGACATGACCACTCCTAGAACATTACTAAACCAAGACACATTGTCTTCACCATCAAACAACCATGAACACTAAAATCCATCAAACACATCTTTATACACAAACTTCACACATTTAGCACTACATCACAATATAGTGCATAATTTAAATTGCATGGCACTTAGGCCCTTAAATAACATGGCTCTTAGGCCCTTAAGATGCATAAATCATAAACACTGAATTTCCACAATATATTTGCCTTTGACCTGCAAATACACTCAACAACACATATGCCTTTTACTAAGCCCTTAAGAGCATTCTTCTAAGTCACTTCCCATTGGCTCCTTAGATCATTTTCATAAGCAATACAAGCTCATTTCTCCTAAGACTTTAAACCACATTAGGTTAGCACATTTACCTCTTTTTCCCTCACAACTTCTTTCTTGTTTCCTTGTTTAAATCGGCTAGGTATTTGATTCCTTGTAAACTACTAAACAATATACAAGCAATGTAATGAGTATACAAGCCTTATGCTTCATCTCATTGTAAACCCTAGGATTACATTATTTCAAAAACATTAATGTAGTTGTTTTACCTTGGTCTTTGAAGAGAGTTTGAATATCTATCAAGAGAGGACTCCACCTAGTCCATGAAAGGTTGGAATGAAGCTAAAACAAAACCATATAAAGAGCACCTTCAATGGGCATTTTCGGTCAACAACAAAACATGGAGGAAATGAAGTTTTTATTTGAGATTCCTTACCTAGAAGCAAAGGAGAGCAATAATATGTAGAAATACAAGCTCAAGCTCCTTCAATGGTGGAACTCCATGGCACCGAAATGGTGGTCTTGAAGTTTTGAAAAGATAGGAATGAAGAGCTTGGTGAGACTAAGAGAATGGTGGTATTTGTTTTTGATTTGGTTAAGTGAGCTAGAAATAACAAGAGGTCAAAGATGGAGTTTGGTGTGGTACTATTGCAAACCGTAGAAGAGAATGAAGAAGAGAGGTTGAAGAGAGCTTGGAACCGTGGGAATGCAAGGAAGAAGGGAGAAATGAAGGTAAACTTGCTTTTAGAAGATATTTGTAGTTATAAAGTAAATAGTACTTTAGTTAGTCATCTTTATTTACTTAACATGTTAACAAGAGAGTGGTGAGTCACCACACTTAAGAAAACCGGCCCCCAATAGTACTTAGGGGTATTATAGTCTTTATTTGTCAATTTAATTACTTATACAAACATATGTTACAAACTAGCTTATTAAAATCACTATTCATAAAAACAAGGCACATAGAAGTGAAATTTTTGATTTCCCATTGATATAGACTTCCAAATGTGATACTATATAGTACACATGTTAATTAAAGAGTAATGATGGACATTTAGCCATTCAAAACTCATTTACAAGACAATTTGTTCAAAAATGTGCTTTAAGACTCCTTAAAGCATATTTTGTGTTTTAACTTGTTTTCAAGCTTGGTTTTTTTGGTAATTGGTTTAATATGTACATTTGTATATAAATAAGGTCTTGGCAAGTTCACTAGGTCTTACCCAAGCTTATCCCAAGCTTAGAGCACATTTTGGCCTTTATTGACCTTAAAGCACATTTTGTGTTTTCTATTGTTTAAATTTGTTTACTAATGTTTCTAAGACTCTTTTTTAGTCTTAATATAACATGTTTAAATGTTTAAACAACATACTAAGGTTTGGGGTATTTCAATCTACCCCCCTTAAAAGAACTTTGTCCTCAAAGTTCACACTTCCACATACCCTAAATGTTAGAACACGGGAATACATATAAACAGATTTCCTTCCTCTACACATCTTCCACTCAACATTGACACCAGCCTCCATACAACATTAACAACACACTTACATAACATTGGACACAAGGTCCATACAACATGTACATAACATTGGACACAAGGTCCATACAACATCATCCACTTCATTCAGACACAATGGTCTGTAATATGATAACATAACATAGACGATGTATTTAAATACACGTCGTACTCACATAACCGAAACGGCTCTACCCCCCTTAAAAGGGGTACGCCCCGTACCCTATACATAAACACTAAGAAGTAAACAATGACGGGTACTTCGCCTTCATCTTATCTTCCAGCTCCCAAGTGGCCTCCTCAACGTCCTGGTTAGACCAAAGAACTTTCACCAGTCTCACAGACTTATGGCGAGTGTCTCGAGTCTTAGTATCCAGAATCCGTACCGGAGTCTCCACTGATCGCATGGTCGGCTCTAAGGTTAGCCTTTCAGGCTGAAGCACATGAGACGGATGAGACATATACTTCTTCAACTGGGACACATGAAATACATCATGTACCTTGCCCAGCTCGGCGGGTAGATCAAGTCTGTAAGCTACCGGGCCGATCCGCTCCGTCACAACATAAGGCCCCATATTTTGGGCTCAACTTGCCTTTCTGGCCAAAACGAAATACTCCCTTCATGGGGGATACTCTCAAAAATACCTGATCGCCCACGGCGAACTCTAGTCACGTCTGCGCACATCTGCGTACGACTTTTCTATCCTGAGCTGCCTTCATGTTAGCCCGGATCTGGCGAACTTCTGCCTGAACTTGTTCAAGATACTCTGGTCCTATAATGACCGTCTCACTTGACTCATCCCAGCATAATGGCGTGCGGCATGGTCTACCGTACAAAGCCTGGAAGGGAGACATCTTGATCGATGCATGGTAACTGTTGTTGTAGCTAAACTCGATCAGATGTAACTTGTCAATCCAGCTGGTCTGAAAGTCAAGTGCACATGCACGTAACATATCCTCAAGTGTCTGGATGGTACGCTCACTCTGACCATCTGTCTGCGGGTGGAACGCTGTACTTAGCTTCAGCTCGGTACCAAGCGCTTCCCGTGTGGACTTCCAATACCTCGATAAGAATCTGGTATCTCTGTCAGATACAATCGTTTTCGGCACCCCATGATGTCTTACAATTTCTCTGTCAAAGAGTCCTGCTAGTTTTGCCACTTTCCAGGTGTCCTTCATCGGTATGAATCGAGCCACCTTGGTCAGTCGGTCAACAACAACCCAAATCATATTCAGACCTCCCCTTGTAGGCGGAAGCCCTACTATGAAGTCCATAGAAATGTCATGGAACTTCCACTCAGGCACTGGCATTGGCTGTACCATACCACCAGGCCGTCGGTGCTCAAACTTGACTTTCTGGCAAGTGAGACACCTCAATACATAATCAGTAACATCCTTTTTCATTCCATCCACCAAAAAATCTTTTCATACCCTTATACATCTTTGAAGCTCCGGGGTGAATCGAAGTAGTAGAACAATGGGATTCACTCAATATGCGCTCCTTCAACTCAGCGCAACTCCTTGGTATACACAGTCGGCCATTAAGCCTAATCTGGTCATCATCGTGGAGTCTGAAGTCATACTTCTGACCCTCGAATGTGCCATCAATAAGCTTCTGTCTAATCTCCATCATATACTGATCCGTCATCTGAGCACTCCGCACCTCTTCAACCAAGCCAGTATGAGAGACTAGCGAATGAAGAGTGTGCTCGGACTCAATGCGTCAGCTACCACATTTGCCTTACCCTCTTTGTATTGTAGATTAATGTCGTAGTCGTTTAGAAATTCAACCCACCTTCTTTGTCTCATGTTCAACTCCTTCTGAGTGAACAAGTACTTTAAGCTTTTGTGGTCCGAATAAATCGTCACACTTACCCCATACAAATAATGTCGCCATATCTTCAATGCGAAGACAATGGCACCCAGTTCTAGATCGTGGGTAGGGTAGTTCTCCTCATGCTTTTTCAGCTGTCGGGAGGCGTAAGCTACGACCTTCCCGTGTTGCATCAACACACAACCCATACCTCTACCTGATGCGTCGCAATAGACCTCAAAACCATCTGGACCGTCTGGTATAGTCAGGACTGGTGCAGATGTCAGAGCATCCTTGAGACTCTGGAAAGAACTCTCACAGTCGACTGTCCACTCGAATGGTGCATCCTTCTTCATTAAGGAAGTCATCGGCTTCGAGACACTGGAGAAGTCCTTTACAAACCTCCTATAATAACCTGCCAAACCGAGGAAGCTCCTGATATCGGTAACTGTCTTTGGCCTAGGCCAGGTGCGCACTGTATCTATCTTTGCCGGATCAACAGCGATCCCGGCCTCAGAAATCACATGTCCAAGAAAGGATACTTGGTTCAGCCAAAACTCACATTTCGAAAATTTAGCATACAACTGATTCTTCCTCAATGTTTGTAACACATTCCTCAGGTGGCTTTCATGCTCACCTCTCGATTTCGAGTACACAAGAATATCTCGATGAAGACTACCACTGACTTGTCCAACTGATCTTGGAACAAGCGGTTCATTAAATCCATGAACTTCGCTGGTGCATTGGATAACCCAAACGGCATAACCGTAAACTCATAATGTCCATACCTAGTTCTGAATGCTGTCTTCTCAATGTCACTGTCCCAGATAGCAATCTGATGGTATCCGGATCGTAGATCTATCTTGGAGAATACTGATGCTCCCCTCAACTGATCAAATAGATCGTCGATGCGTGGTAAAGGGTAACGGTTCTTCACCGTAACTGCATTCAGTTCTCGATAGTCAATACACAGCGGAGACTACCGTCCTTCTTCTTCACGAAGAGGACCGGCGCTCCCCATGGTGAAACGCTAGGCGGATAAACCCCTTGTCGAGTAGGTCTCTCAGCTGCTCCTTGAGCTCTGTCATCTCTGCTGGAGCCATACGATAGGGCGCCTTCGCAATTGGTCCGGTACCCGGAACCAAATCAATCTCAAACTCCACTTCCCGTGCTGGCGGCATGCCCGGCAGTTCCTTAGGAAATACATCAGGAACTCTGACACTACCGGCACATCTGGGCTAAACTCTGGATCTCTCTCTATGTCCTGGACATAGCAGAGGTATACATCACTCCCTCGTCGTAGTTCACGACACATAGCCATGGCGGTGATGATCTGAGTCGAAGGCTCCCTGGGCCTCTGGCGGTAAGATATGGTAACCCCTGATGGACTCCGAAGAAGCAGTCGATGCTCGGCACATAGGATTCTGCCCTTGTACCGCTCCAACCAGTTCATCCCGACAATCACATCAAAACCAAGTCCGTCGAACTCTATCAAGTCGATCGGAAACTCTTCACCTCTGATTCGTGCAACAGCATCTCGGTGGTAGCGGGTACACCTGATCCGCTCTTTCGACGGGAGAGTGACTAGGAAGTCTGGCATCTCATCACCGCGTAACCCCAGCCTCTTCGCAAAGGATAGCGAAATAAATGTGTGTGAGGCTCCGGAGTCGAACAAGATCGAAGCGTCCACGCCATTGACTGGAATGGTACCGGTGAGGATTATGCCGCTCTTGCCGGCTTCTGCCTCATTGCAGACACTCAGTGTACCTCCCGTTCCGAGTGCACAGCCTAATTCATTGGCAAACTAATAAGTATTGGGTAACAACACGGGTGATATACTTCAACAGCTTCACTTTATTCATTAACTCACTCTTTTTACATCATACGTTGGTTTACACTGCTAACATAACTAACACATACATAACTTCCTTAACGTATACTGGCTTAACACATTACATAATTATACAAGGCTTTAAAATGTCTGAAGGTCAAATTCAAACGTCCGGGTTTCATGTGTGTGGCATTGATCACTGCCGACGGTGCGGTATTCAGTTTGATCTTTCTGATGCCATGATATATCATCCTTGACTGCCCACCCATGATTAACACATCTATTGACTTTAGTACTAATTTCTTTGCGAGATCAGCACGCTTCTGCTCGCCATATATAAATACTGCGGTATCACCAATGGACCAAGACACCACGGGTACTCCCTTACTTAGAGACTCGGGTGACTCGTCCTTATCTTGGTGTAAACCTAGTCGTCCACCTTTCTGGTAGAAGTTCACAATACACAAATCTGCTTTAACACTTGGAATTGAATCCGTTTCAACTTGCTGAGCAATTCCCACGGTGTGGTTAACGACCGCAAGGAACTCCTCAGGTATCATTGGTACATTTGCTCCGTCTTCAGCTCGCACTTCTTGATATGTCTTGGTGTAAGGATTCCAGTCCTTACCCAAGCACATCATCTTCAATCTCATTCTTGATCCGCTCGGGTATTCAGGTGTGTAGAAACCTCCAGGTGTTGCTCCAAGTTCATTGCATCGTCTGATGATATGGACTTGTGCTTCCGGTGTCAGGTATCCATTTAAGAGTATCATACCTGGCTGGATAACCTGACATTGCTCCATTGGAAAGTCGGTGATGTTGATGGTGGTTTCTTCAGGGTTTGGTGTGGTGGATTGGATAACATATATTGAAGGTTCCTTTAAGTTTAGAATTATCTAATTAGGTGACTTTCGCACTATACTTTAACTCTTTACTCACATGATAATACACTTGGACTCACTAATACACACATGCATGAAATGCGGTATGCAATCACTTATTTCATTCAACAGTTTAGGCGGTACCTGGTCTAGAAGAGGGCCCTGGCACCTCAGACCGGTCCACCACATTCAGGGCGGCCTTGCCGGACCCCGACCCTTTCCCCTTCTGGGAATCAGTGTGCCTCTGATCTGTGGGTGGCTGGTTAGCCGTCTTCGGGCCATCAATAGTCGCTGTGGCCTTACCCTTCCACTGCCCCTTGGGCTTGTTGACTCTGCTGTTGGGGTTCCGATAACACTCGTAGTCACGGTGACCCCACTTCTCGCAGTAACGACACTGTACGTCGTTTCCCTTGCAGTCCTTGCCGGGGTGGTCTCCGTTACACCACTTACAGTAGTAGTGGCGCTCCGGTCCAGAGCCCGTGCTAGCTGCTATCACAATACACAATCAATACTTACTTCATAACTTAACATCATACACTTCAACTTGTCACACATGATTAGATAATTACCCTTAGGTGGGTAAGAGCGTAGGGGTTTCGCCGCATAAGCATACGTGAGCTTCAGTGGCTCCTCAGCGGTGGTGGTTTGGGCTTGGCCCTTGTCACCCTGGTGCTGACTCTTCTGGGGCTGGGGATAAGGTTTCTTCTTCTTCTTCTTTCCTCCCCCGTACCCCTGCGGACTCTGCCCTCGCTCGTGGCCTTGCGCTTGTGCGCATTCTCCTCGTCCCTCAGACGGACGGTAATCTCCACCTTAGCAGCAGCATGATAGCACTCCTGAATTTAGGATGTCAGTCATGCCCCGCAAAACATACTCACAAACTCACATTAATACTCTCTTATGGATCACACTTATTCATATCACACTTCATTTAAATTACCTGCAAGGTAGTATACTCAGCTGGCCCCATCCCATAGCGAAGACGGTGGCTGAGACCGTTGTAGAAACGGTTTACCAGCACCCGGTTCGAGTATCCCAGGTCCGGTAACAGGTGGATAAGGCCGGTGAATGCAGTGTAGTACTCATCAACCGACACCTTGTCCCCCTACCTCAGACTATCCAGCTCCAGGCGCTTGGCCTCTTGAACATGCACAGGGTAGTATTTAGCTCGCAGTAGAGCCGTGTACTCCCTCCATCCGAACTGAGGATCCGCCATCCGGTCCTCTCTCACAAGCTTCCACCAACTCTGTGCCGAACCCTTCAGGTAGTAAGCGGCAAGATGGACCTTGGCCCCAGCAGGCACATCCAAGGTCTCGTAGGCGGTCTCCAACTCGGAGATGTACGCCTCCAGCTTACGTGGGTCGGTCTCCCCATGAAACAAGGGGGTCTAAGATCTGCCAATGCCTTGACCCAGTTGGTCTCTCGAGGCGGTGGCGGTGGTGGTTGAACTTCGGGCTGTTGCCCCTGCTGAATTGCAGCTACAAGTTGTGGAACCATTTGGGCTACGGCGGCCGCTACAGCTTCGGCCATAACCTAAGCCGTAGTATTCTCGTCCTGGTCATCCGTATCTCCAGTACCGCTTCCGCGGCCTCTACCTCTCGGTCTACCTGACATCTGAATTCACACGGACATTATTAGCATTATGCTTACACACTTATCGGTTCCAATGGTTATAACGTTTTCCCGACAACAAGGTATCTCCACACTTAGTTAGTGGTTAACCTTTCCATAACTGCTCACTTAGGTAACTGCAGTTAGGTTTCCTAACTCGGTATATCCCTAAGCTCGGTATTCTAGTCATCAGAGCGATACTTCGCTCTGATACCATTTTTTTGTAACACCCCTACATCTTACTTCACAACTAACTGAAATCGCAGCGGAAATAAACGACTAAACAATAACTAAACGCTTCGGTGCTACAACGCCGTCAACCACCCACGTGGTTAACAAGGCAGAATAAATACAAGTGTACCGGTTGATGATCAGACTCCCGAGCATAGAGCTAAAACCATTAATACATCATATACAATACCGAGTATTTAAATACATTCCTTCACTGTAAACTGTCAATATACCGCCATAGTAGTTTCAACGGAATCAAAATACAATGCCACGGGAGCACAGGCGCATCCCGGGCTCAACATCCAAAATAAACCAAAATACAACTGCAGCCTAGATCCTACAGCCACTCTGCTTCCTCGATCCTCATCCTGCAGTAAAAATATGGAGCCCCCGAGGGGGTCAGCAACCCTTGGCTGGTATGGTTAACGCGCAGCCCATCGGCTACCGGGATACGCGCAACTACTTGTCATGATAACATGGCATTTATTTTAACATAACATAACATAACCTAACATAACAATGTGGCATAGCGTTATCATTGCATAGCACAACATCACATACACAGTGGATACTCTTTCCACAATCACAACCCAGAAGGTTAAACAACATAAGAGCCTAGAGAATGGTTCACCCTCATGTTAAGCTCGTTACACACACTCATTACCATTCTGTTATTCGAACGAGTAACTTAAGTCACAGATGGTTCGGATATAGTGACCCGAACACACCACACAAACACATGTTCCCACTAAACCGATCATAAGTCAGAATAGGTAAGCTTTGGAGGAAGCTAGCGGGAGATCAAACGCCAAATTAAGGAGAACAATCTTAACAACATAAGAGTCGAATCTGATCCAGATATCTACTCTTAACTTACATGCATGACCGGACAACCGGATTCCTCACTTCCCAGTTAGCACTTGTTAGAAGTTCACGGTGGATGTAACACCCCTACCATTAATACAGTGCTTACCGTCCAATCTCCTTACACATCGGATACACGCAGCGGATACATACTTACATAATATGGGTGATACAATGCCGTTAGTCACCCACGTGACTAACAAGGCTACTACTTCTACATACAGCATCGGTCTGATGGACCGGAATCCCGAGTATTACATATCTACCATACACACTCCATATACCAATACATGCTACAATCTTCCATTCGATACAATACTTCGAATACAATACAATATAATCCACATACCGAGTTTACTAAGATCCTTATACAAGTATACTACATCTTCAAAGTTCATACGTACTCACTACGAGACTACTTACTACCCGTTCCTCACAAACTACTTGCTTCTAATTACAAGGGTGTGCCTCCGGTCTCTTATCTTGACCATATTCGCTTCGGTACCTGCACACTAAAAACGTTCCCCCTAGGGGGTCAGCTTTCGCTGCGCATGATAACCGATACCCCGCGTACTAGTGAGGGTACGCCGACCACTTGGTCGAATACATGCAGTTCATTTTCATACAAGCATACATGCTCTTACACACAATACAATAATACTTACGCAAGCATACATACATACACTTCATTTCATCCAAGGAATACAATACAACCATCCAATAGATACTTACCTTCTTCCGATTTACATATACACATTACATACACGATATGCAATACTTGTTAGCTTCATTGGTCCACCCGGGTTAATCGGGTGGAGATTACTCTTTTACTCGTTACTTCATACATACGCATACATACTCATACTCATACATACTTACGGATCCATACTTACTTACTCTTACTCTTACTCAAGTTAAGTCGTCGGGACCTCCGGCCCTGGGGACTACTCCGTCCCACCTCCAGGATTTACTTGACTCACCAATCCGGGATGCTACCCATTTAAGGGATTTGGGCCGCGGACCAGTTTAAGAGTCAGGAATTGCAGCCAACCTCTTGTGACTCCGCATCCTCACGCGTGGCCGAAGCTATATCGGACTTCTACTCATTCCGGTTTACTCACTAACTTAGGAGTTAGGAGTTAGGTAGTTAGGAATTAGCAAAGTCATTCATTCAAGCCACAATAATACAATACAAAGCTCATATACACATCCATACAAAATACAGTGCAATATACAACTACACTACAAAATACAATACACATCATCATCATTCATATGTCTCATGAATTATACAAACTATTGTTCAAGACAAATATCAAGAACAATGTAAACAAGCACAAGTAAGTGCAATATAGTCCGATTCGTGCATTTATCTTATTAGGTGATCAAATAAGCACACAAATCGGGGTAACCAGATTAGGATACAGGGCATGAAAAAATCATACTTTTTTACCGGAATTTACTTTACCGGGTGCTCCCTTGTTCCTTTGGTTCCCTCTTGTTCCTTGATTCTTATCCGCGAACCAATGACTACATGTCAAATGGTTCAATTAATACTAAGCATTACATTACATACGTAACTACTACTCCCGTACCTACCCCGTTGTTCCATCGTTTTGGTTTAACTTAATGTTCATATAACTTACTACTCTCTTACCTAATTCTCCAACTTGTTTATACCTTTAATGATCCTTAAACATCATTAATTAAGTACTAATTATCTTATACTATCATTACCATTCACTTCCATACTTTATAAACCATTTAAACCACTTATTTTTACAACTCTGTGCTGGTCCGGGACCTTGTACATAAGTCAAGTCCCGGACCCATACTTACTGAAACTCTCGGCCTTATTTTCTCTTATGGTCCAGGACCTTGTCCCCAACTGAAGTCCCGGACCAGTGTTTGTTCAAACTCTCGGTAAGTTTTCACGGGGTGGTCCGGGTCCTTGTATGGGACCTAAGTCCCGGACCACCCACTGCTATCTACTCTCGGTCAGTTTTTACATGTTGGTCCGGGACTTAGTCCTGGACTTAGGTCCCGGACCCTGCTACAATTCCTACAGATTTTGACATTTCCAAATCTGTTACAATCCTCACTTTGCCTAAATAATTCCCAAATGTTCCCACACTTAATCCCACATGTTTAAGCACCTACTTAAACTCCTAAACATGTCTAAATCCATTACCAATTCATTACTCCTCTTCATACTAATTCACACATACATTTTCTACATTTCCCTTTCAACACTTATACACATCCTTCCTAGTTTGGTTTTTGCTACAGATTTTAGTTCCTACTTCCCCCATGTATATTCTCATCTCCTAATGCCATTTCCAAAACCTACAATGCATTACCTTACCTCTTCAAGTTCCACACTCTTTACTAGGTCTTGCACGTACGTATGTTCTCCTAGTTTCTCCAACACATTTCAACAACTCTTGCTACAGATTTTTACCTTCTTATTTCTCAACTACAACTACCATTCCATAATTACCAAACATCTCTATTAACTCCAAAATACACCTTGGTTCTCCCATTCACCAAGTCATCCATCAATGCGCATATTCCTACCGAAATTTTTCCATAGTTTACCTACAATCCTAACTTCTCCACATACACATTTTTCATCAGCTTAATTCCTAATCTAGCCACACCCATACAAGGGTTCTACCAGCACTCAAGTCAATACCAATACTCCAATACTTCCATCAAACAACAATGCCAATACAAATACACAATACTTGGCTCTAAGGCCTACAATCCAAATACAAGCTCACAATTTCTCAAACTTCCACAACTACAATACTAATACAATGTTTTAGGTTCTTTAAATTGGTTTACCCATTCCCATTACTCTAATGCAATTAAACCTTAACCTTAGGAGAGAGCTCTTACCTTGAGCTTACAATTCCTTCATTCCTTTTCCACTTCTCCTCTTCTCTCTTTCTTGCACAATCGGTCACATGGGAATGGAGTTGCCAAACTCCATTCCCATCACCCAATACACACAAAACAAGTGCAATTAAACTACTAACCCTTTTCAACCTTTAAAGCTTAATGTAAGTTTTAGGGTTTAGAAATTTCATTACCTTGCAAGGGTGTAGGTAATGCTTGGAATAGCTCAAGAATAATGTTTCCCACCTTCCAAGAGTGCCAAAATCGGCTGGGGTACAAAGGAACCAAACAAGAGTTTAGTCTAAATTTCGTTTTGCCCACAAGGGCTAGAAAAAGGTAAGTTTTCAAGAACATTTTTACCTCAAAATGACAAGGAGAAGAAGGTGGTTCTAGTGGTAGTCTTGAAGCTCCAAATGCTCCATACCCATGAAAACGAAAATGCTCTTTTTCGGATTTTGAAAAGAGGGAAATGTTCTCCTTGAAGAGGAACACAATGGTATACTTTTTATAATTTTTGGAGAAGGTTTGATGGAGTAACAAGAGGAGAGAAGAGGAAGTTTGTGTGTGTTTGCTCAAATCTCCATGGATGTCGCTTGGGAAGAAGAAAGAAAGAAAGAGAGTGAGGGAGGGCTTGTACGTGAGTGGGGAAATGAGAGGGTAGGAGAGAGAGTATGTGAGGTAGTAAAAGTAGTACCTTTTTTATTTTTATTTGTTTTGTCTTTTTGCTCATAAGAAGGGGATTAGAGGGGTGTGAATGGGGCTCAAAATCGGACACACTCACACAGCCCATGTGGGTTTTAAATTTTTATTTACAATATTGGACACACTAGTTTGAGTTATTTGTGCTTTTACCCCACAACTTCCCGTTTTTGACAGTTTTTACTAATTCCTCGTTTTACTGATTTTTTATTGGTTCTAAAGCTTCACTAATATTTATTAATGATTATTTAGTTGACCAAAATTGCTACGAGTCTATTTGACCCGCTTAAAGTCACGTTTTCCCGGTTACCTCGGAAAACGCGCTTTAATGTTCATTAGTGTTTTAATCCATTTTAAGGATCCGTTTAATTCGGGATTTGTTCCCTAATATTTATTTAGACTTATTAAGCCTTTAGAATCCTTATATTACGCTAACCGAGGTCTCATACCTCCTATGGTTATTTAACGCTTATTTAGCGTTTTACGTTTTTTAAGTGTTTCTTTATTTCTTTTGGATTTATTTTTCCTTACCAATATTACGTAAGCATTATTAGGCTCTTAAATACATATTAGAATTATTTTAATCACTCTATTTAAGTTCGGGGTATTTCAATCTACCCTCCTTAGGAACTTTGTCCTCAAAGTTGTTTGAGGTTATAGGTTTACAATGCTTACTCATTCTTACGTGTCCAATATCAAAGCCATACCTTCTTCCTCTTACAATCCCAAATCCGTTACTCAAGGTTCCTACATACTATACCATACCATACCATACTAATGCACAATAATCACTCCAATCCGCATTACTACCGACCATCCGGTTCCTCATTACCAATTTATACATACATACAATGCAAGGCTATTCCCAAAGCAATGCAATACACATTACAATCCCGCAGGCACTCAGGTCATCTAGACACAGGACTCCTCTATGTCCCACTGCCTTTGGAATAATACAACGTAATATACTACTATCTTCTCCCGTACCAGCTTCCAACACATACTTAGTCTCCAGTCTATAGAAAATCCTTCCCCATGGCTACATCGAAATCCTTCTAAAATATACAACTCCAGGTTCCAATTTATGTTCATTACTTCTATCCTATGTGTGATTCTTGTGACCACTTGAGGGGAGCTTCAAGAATCGTTCGACCCTGATGTGATCAGCACCAGTGTTGAACTATCTTTCCACCCCAATTTGTGTTCGGTTTCCCTTGATCTAATCAGGATCAAGTTCGACATCCCACATCAGTTTCAAACAAGCAGATAATTTAATTGTTTTCATTTTCTATCTTTTTACTCTTTCTAGTCGTAATTACGAATTCATACATCTCCAAAGGATGGAATCCGTCCATCAATCGTTCTCACTCTACTTCCCAAATGCTTTACTCCATGGTTCAATCCTAATGTTCATTTCATCGACCTTCACTACTTCCATCCATTACTCACCATCATCTCTTATATTCTAACTAAGGAATACTACACTTATAAGATTTAGTTGCCTTCAATTGTTTCAAATATTTTACTTACGATTCCACTACTCATAACTTCATTCATCTACTATCCTCATTCATTTCGTACTACTTCTTCAAAGGCTACGATACTGGTGGAGCTCCGTTCACTACTCATTACTTTTCTTTTACTAATACTCTTACATTGGTGTTACAAGATGGGTATACTCCTCCTATGGTATTTGCATGTCTAATGCCTAATTACCATAATTACAATGTGAATGAGTACTTATGTTTATTTAACATAGTATCAATCATCAATTTGGTTCTCATTTGTGCTATGCACATTATGGTTTATGTGTTTTATTCACAAAACTTACATTAAGCGGTTTCGCTCTACCCCCCTTAAAAGGGATTACGCCCACGTAATCTACCATATATTATTATTAAACATTGGTTTAATCAGTTTGGGCAAACTGAAGCGTTTAGCTTCACTACGGTATACTATAGAGTATGCTCTGGTCAAAGGGTCTTAACCATACCAATGGTTTAGTCTTTGCACCAAGAGTTCCTATATGAGTTTATTTAACTCATATGTAATTCGGTTCTAGCTTAATCGGCTTCAAGGCATTAATAGCCATTTTGCTATACTTACTAGGTATATTAATCTCCTAGCTAGGGCCCACTAGCTTCTGCTGCGCGACCCTGATAACTTGGGTTATTCACCCTTCTTGTTATCCTTAATGTGCTATACATCACCTTCTCATCCGTCTATTATGGGAATGAGGTTTACTAAACAACTGCGGTATTCTTTTACCGTGTTTGAACTCAATGAGTTTAAGGTTTATAACCGGCTCTCTGGTAATCTACTGCACATGCTATTCGTGCTTCTACGATTATTCATTAAGCTCCTCCGACTTATTGTCGGGCGAGGTTAAGTCACTACTTAGTTGTAGTGCTTCCTCTGTTGTCACTAGCTTCTAAATCATACCAGCTCTTCTGGTTCGGTACAAGTGTCCTTTACTTGTATGACCCTGCATTGATATGCGTCGGTCCTAGTGACTTTCTTAAGTCTCCTTTCACCTTTTATTCCATTGGAATTCACGTCTGTGATTGTTAGTGTGTTTCGCACTCTTCGTGCTTCTTTGGCCTTAGGCCGCATGGTATGTTGCTAAGCTTGCTTAATTGGCTTGTGCCATGTTTGTTGGTGAAAAGAAGGGTTTACTACGGTTTACATTCTCCATATCCCTAGCCATCCCATTAGATCATTAGCTGCACAAGTGCAATACCAAAACACTCAGTCATACAGAGTGCAGAGGCGTAAACGCTTGACAGTAAGTCACTTATGTGATAGGAAAGAATATTTCTGCCTGTCATCTCGTACTTATACTCCGTGTCATTATCTGCTACTTCCTCATATCGGTCGCTTGTGGCGCACAGTATTCTTACTCATTATACAACATCGTTTTTACTGTTTCTGTTACTGTGATAGTTTCTCTTTACTCATTGTCATTGTCATTGGCACCATTCCCTTATGGTATGTATACCCTGGGGTTTCCAATGTTCGTGTGTATGACGGTTGTCGTAGCATACCACAATATTAATATCTTCCCAATGTGGAGATGTTCTTCCATTTTAGGTTTCATGTGTAGGTTAGCTTACCTCACATTCCATCATCATTTATGATACGGTTTACCAAGTATCTTGGTTGACCAAGGGTGAGATAACTCATCGGGTTATAAGCTCTCTTGAGCGTTAGTCATTCATGAGTTCAATGTGTGTTCACATTAATTGCTTGATATTTATTGCCTTTCAGTGCTGAGCATTGGTTTAGGCTCTGGCTGTGTAGTTTTGCTTGTATGTATATTACCAGGACATCCCACGAAACTTCAAGGGTTTTCTGGTCCCGTTCTCCAATTGGAGGGTATTCTATCACTGACAAGTGAAGGTTCTTGTTGAGGGGTTTGTCTCCACTCATAGGTCTAATGACAAGGTTTGCCATGTTGGTGTTTACACAATGGTCCACTATATGTTTGGGTGTATACGGAGTATGCTTACTCCCTTAAGTCGTAATGGTTTGGAAATCTCATTTCCTTATTCCATCATCCCTTGGCAATATCTATTGCGTGGTTTTACTGTTATAGTAGATGGAAGCCTTTTCTAAGGGTTCACATCATCACCGCATTAGTGGTCTTCGGTTGCGAGGGGTACCTTCCCTTGGGTTTCTCGTAGTGTCCAGGTGTGGACTAGGCCAATGTTGGCATTATCATGATTCTTATGCCTCTGTGTACAATTGCCACAGAAGGCATGAGGGGTAATTAAACTCCGTCAACTGCATACTAGACTGGTGCTCTAGTGACAGTGACACTGAGGTGGCCATTACTCCAAGCCACTCAGGATGTTGGGTTTGAATTTATGGTCCAGTTGTTGATTTCTTGTCGTATGAGGCAATATTTCTTACAAGTCTTGTTAGTAATGGTGTGGGTTTTGCAACCGTTTAAGGTTACACAGCGCATCAGGTTTATGGCTTTAGAGCCATCTTGCTGCAAGCTATGCTCTTTGCAAGCTGCTTATACATGTTTCCACTCCATGTATACCGTCATAGGTTGGAGGTATTATTGGGCTCCATGGTAAGTCGTGGCATCACGCTTCCGTTCATAGGAGGCCTTGTTAGGCAAATGGTATTAATAGGTGCCTCTCAGTATCTTAGGGCATTTCCTGTTAAGTGAGATCCCTTCGGTGTCCTAACCGAGTGTTCGTTTTAGCTCCCGTGCTCATATCATTACGCTTGTTCAGCTGTTGTTAACGCAGACACCCTTCAAGGATCGCTCCTGGGTGTTGGTAGCTGTGCCGTTACATCCGGCTAATGTTTATGATATGTTGTCCACTGTACCGTCTTGTGGTATTGTACTTGAGTTGTCCCTTTTTGGGTCATGACGTCTCCCGTCCTTGGGTAGACTGTTTATGCTTGTTCCTAGTGTTTAAGACTAGGTTTGGTATTCCCTTCAATGATGGAGTATACTTGTGGTAATCTTGGGGTTGCTCTTGGGAACCCTGTCCCGTTTGTTAGCATTGTGGTATTCACGTTATAGGCGATTGCCTTGCTGTGTTTAGGTTGGGTATACTTTCCAGCTGTCATATAATTGCTTGATGTCTTTGAGACATACCCAATGTCTATACTTATCAGTATGTGCTCTTTGCACTTCTTAGTCCTTACTCCTTATTTTCCGATGGATTCTCTGAGTTCCTTACACTTGTTCCTTAACTGAGTTTCCTTCTCCTTGATTGTCTATGGTGTCCAGTTGTTCTGGTTAAAATTCACTCATGGTCCGTAGAACGGAGTTGACAACTTCCCGTGTGTCGCACACTACATGTATACATACGTGGGGTACCATATTGATACGTTACCACTTACCCAACTATATGTCGGGCCCGCAAGCTCCTTCGGAGTGCGGTTGTCCCACATCCCGTAACGGGTACACTCGTAGTGTTCGTCACACGCCTAGGTGAAGTATTCTGTTGCCAACTCCTCTTGTATCATTCTATTATACTCACCGTAATCATGTTGGTTCGGTTTTTAAAATCCAAGGGTTTAAAAGAAGGTTTGTGGTTTTGAAAGAAAACTTGGTTTGAAAACTATGGTTCGGTGTTAAAAGAGGTTCTTCATGGCATAGCCATGTTCGAAATCTTGACCAAGTCCAGCTTCTCGCTGACTGGTATGTTCTAAATATAGTGGTCGGGCCGTTAGGCCTTTCCAAGGTTCCATTCCTTCAGTTTCAAGATTTGTGATCCCATAGTTGCTTCATTGTAGTCACGGTACATTACTATGTACTTGTGATGTGTTAAAGTTTCTTTACGTATCTCTGTCCTTACTGCACTTGCCGTGGCAAGTGCGTGGTACTGGTGGTTTTTGGGTAATCCTGTACCAATCTTGGTAGGGTTTCCGCCTGCGTTTGGTAGTCTTGTCGACTCTTCCTTTGACCTTATTGATCTACAATTGGTATACTCGCTCCTTTAGGTAGCTTCTTGGTGGTCTAGACATGGCTGTCGTAGATCTGGGTACTTCTCCAATCCTTGGAGATTCCCACTCTATTTGCCTTGTGTTGTTCCTTGTGACTCGTTCCCACACATTTGTGGTGGTTACTGAGCCTTCCTTGTTTAGGCACTACTCTTGTAGTCCTATCGGATTACATCTTATGGTCGTTCTTGTAATTGTCTGAGCTATATTGGCCAGGTATTGCAACCTTAGTGGCGTCGTAGTTCCGGAGTTAACCGCTTCTGACTATGTCCTTAGTCAGCTAGCATACCGTTGGTGGTATTATTCAAGTATTACTATCCTGTAGACTTGTGTCTCGGGTTCCGTTACTGCTCCCCTTTTTCATTCCGTTGCACGGTTAGTGCTTCTGTCTTGCTGTTGGTTGACTAGCTAGGTTTCGCGACTGCTAAGCACGTCGCCCCATGCTGTTGTAAGTTATGGCCTCCTCGTGGTTGGAGTGCCCTTCCTACCGCTATTAAGTGTGGTGTGGTGGTTCAACCGGAATCCATCTCCGGGACTCTCAGTTCTTGGAATCTACCATATGTCGGTTCTTGTTTACCGTGTGATTGCTTCACAACTGCCAGATCGGGTTTCCCCGAGTATGAGAAGACTTTTCTTCTCTCTGGCGTCCTTTCCCAAGTTATACAGTGGGGTTTGCGGCGGGCGGGACTGGTATTGTAGGTATCCGGTACTCACCGGTAGTTCTTAACTAGCATATCTCTAATGCTAACACTCAGCCCTTAGCCCTAAGCTTCTAATTCCTAACTCGGTATTTCCTAAACTCGGTATTTCCAGTCATCAGAGCGATACTTCGCTCTGATACCACTTTTTGTAACACCCCTACCATTAATACAGTGCTTACCGTCCAATCTCCTTACACATCGGATACACGCAGCGGATACATACTTACATATGGGTGATACAATGCCGTTAGTCACCCACGTGACTAACAAGGCTACTACTTCTACATACAGCACGGTCTGATGGACCGGAATCCCGAGTATTACATATCTACCATACACACTCCATATCCAATACATGCTACAATCTTCATCGATACAATACTCGAATACAATACAATATAATCCACATACCGAGTTTACTAAGATCCTTATACAAGTATACTACATCTTCAAAGTTCATACGTACTCACTACGAGACTACTTACTACCCGTTCCTCAAAACTACTTGCTTCTAATTACAAGGGTGTGTCTCCGGTCTCTTATCTTGACCATATTCGCTTCGGTACCTGCACACTAAAAACATTCCCCCTAGGGGGTCAGCTTTCGCTGCGCATGATAACCGCATACCCCGCGTACTAGTGAGGGTACGCCGACCACTTGGTCGAATACATGCAGTTCATTTTCATACAAGCATACATGCTCTTACACACAATACAATAATACTTACGCAAGCATACATACACACACTTCATTTCATCCAAGGAATACATACAACCATCCATAGATACTTACCTTCTTCCGATTTACACATACACATTACATACACGATATGCAATACTTGTTAGCTTCATTGGTCCACCCGGTTAATCGGGTGGAGATTACTCTTTTACTCGTACTTCATAAATACGCATACTACTCATACTCATACATACTTACGGATCCATACTTACTTACTCTTACTCAAGTTAAGTCGTCGGGACCTCCGGCCCTGGGGACTACTCCGTCCCACCTCCGGGATTTACTTGACTCACCATCCGGGATGCTACCCATTTAAGGGATTTGGGCCGCGGACCAGTTTAAGAGTCAGGAATTGCAGCCAACCTCTTGTGACTCCGCATCCTCACGCGTGGCCGAAGCTATATCGGACTTCTACTCATTCCGGTTTACTCACTTAAGTTAGGAGTTAGGTAGTTAGGAATTAGCAGAAGTCATTCATTCAAGCCACAATAATACAATACAAAGCTCATATACACATCCATACAAAATACAGTGCAATATACAAGTACACTACAAAATACAAGACACATCATCATCATTCATATGTTTCATGAATTATACAAACTATTGTTCAAGACAAATATCAAGAACAATGTAAACAAGCACAGGTAAGTGCAATATAGTCCGATTCGTGCATTTATCTTATTAGGTGATCAAATAAGCACACAAATCGGGTAACCAGATTAGGATACAGGGCATGAAGAAAATCATACCTTTTTACCGGAATTTACTTTAGGGTGCTCCCTTGTTCCTTTGGTTCCCTCTTGTTCCTTGATGATTTTATCCGCGAACCAATGACTACATGTCAAATGGTTCAATTAATACTAAGTATTACATTACATACGTAACTACTACTCCCGTACCTACCCCGTTGTTCCATCGTTTCGGTTTCACTTAATGTTCATATACTTACTACTCTCTTACCTAATTCTCCAACTTGTTTATACCTTTAATGATCCTTAAACATCATTAATTAAGTACTAATTATCTTATACTATCATTACCATTCACTTCCATACTTTATAAACCATTTAAACCACTTATTTTTACAACTTTGTGCTGGTCCGGGACCTTGTACATAAGTCAAGTCCCGGACCCATACTTACTGAAACTCTCGGCCTCATTTTCTCTTATGGTCCGGGACCTTGTCCCCAACTGAAGTCCCGGACCAGTGTTTGTTCAAACTCTCGGTAAGTTTTCACAGGGTGGTCCGGGTCCTTGTATGGGACCTAAGTCCCAGACCACCCACTGCTATCTACTCTCGGTCAGTTTTTACATGTTGGTCCGGGACTTAGTCTTGGACTTAGGTCCCGGACCCTGCTACAATTCTTATAGATTTTGACATTTCCAAATCTGTTACAATCCTCACTTTGCCTAAATAATTCCCAAATGTTCCCACACTTAATCCCACATGTTTAAGCACCTACTTAAACTCCTAAACATGTCTAAATCCATTACCAATTCATTACTCCTCTTCATACTAATTCACACATACATTTTCTACATTTCCCTTTCAACACTTATACACTTCCTAGTTTGGTTTTTGCTACAGATTTTAGTTCCTACTTCCCCCATGTATATTATCATCTCCTAATGCCATTTCCAAAACCTACAATGCATTACCTTACCTCTTCAAGTTCCACACTCTTTACTAGGTCTTGCACGTACGTATGTTCTCCTAGTTTCTCCAACACATTTCAACAACTCTTGCTACAGATTTTTACCTTCTTATTTCTCAACTACAACTACCATTCCATAATTACCAAACATCTCTATTAACTCCAAAATACACCTTGGTTCTCCCATTCACCAAGTCATCCATCAATGCGCATATTCCTACCGAAATGTTTCCATAGTTTACCTACAATCCTAACTTCTCCACATACACATTTTTCATCAGATTAATTCCTAATCTAGCCACACCCATACAAGGGTCCTACCAGCACTCAAGTCAATACCAATACTCCAATACTTCCATCAAACAACAATGCCAATACAAATACACAATACTTGGCTCTAAGGCCTACAATCCAAATACAAGCTCACAATTTCTCAAACTTCCACAACTACAATACTAATACAATGTTTTGGGTTCTTTAAATTGGTTTACCCATTCCCATTACTCTAATGCAATTAAACCTTAACCTTAGGAGAGAGCTCTTACCTTGAGCTTACAATTCCTTCATTCCTTTTCCACTTCTCCTCTTCTCTCTTTCTTGCACAATCGGTCACATGGGGAATGGAGTTGCCAAACTCCATTCCCATCACCCAATACACACAAAACAAGTGCAATTAAACTACTAACCCTTTTCAACCTTTAAAGCTTAATGTAAGTTTTAGGGTTTAGAAATTTCATTACCTTGCAAGGGTGTAGGTAATGCTTGGAATAGCTCAAGAATAATGTTTCCCACCTTCCAAGAGTGCCAAAATCGGCTGGGGTACAAAGGAACCAAACAAGAGTTTAGTCTAAATTTCGTTTTGCCCACAAGGGCTAGAAAAAGGTAAGTTTTCAAGAACATTTTTACCTCAAAATGACAAGGAGAAGAAGGTGGTTCTAGTGGTAGTCTTGAAGCTCCAAATGCTCCATACCCATGAAAACGAAAATGCTCTTTTTCGGATTTTGAAAAGAGGGAAATGTTCTCCTTGAAGAGAGGAACACAATGGTATACTTTTTATAATTTTTGGAGAAGGTTTGATGGAGTAACAAGAGGAGAGAAGAGGAAGTTTGTGTGTGTTTGCTCAAATCTCCATGGATGTCGCTTGGGAAGAAGAAGAAAGAAAAGAAAGAGAGTGAGGGAGGGCTTGTACGTGAGTAGGGAAATGAATGAGAGAGTAGGTAGGAGAGAGAGTATGTGAGGTAGTAAAAGTAGTACCTTTTTGATTTATATTTGTTTTGTCTTTTTGCTCATAAGAAGGGGATTAGAAGGGTGTGAATGGGGCTCAAAATCGGACACACTCACACAGCCCATGTGGGTTTTAAATTTTTATTTACAATATTGGACACACTAGTTTGAGTTATTTGTGCTTTTACCCCACAACTTCCCGTTTTTGACAGTTTTTACTAATTCCTCGTTTTACTGATTTTTTATTGGTTCTAAAGCTTCACTAATATTTATTAATGATTATTTAGTTGACCAAAATTGCTACGAGTCTATTTGACCCGCTTAAAGTCACGTTTTCCCGGTTACCTCAGAAAACGCGCCTTAATGTTCATTAGTGTTTTTAATCCATTTTAAGGATCCGTTTTCTTCGGGATTTGTTCCCTAATATTTATTTAGACTTAATTAAGCCTTTAGAATCCTTATATTACGCTAACCGAGGTCTCATACCTCCTATGGTTATTTAACACTTATTTAGCGTTTTACGTTTTTTAAGCGTTTCTTTATTTCTTTTGGATTTATTTTTCCTTACCAATATTACGTAAGCATTATTAGGCTCTTAAATACATATTAGAATTATTTTAATCGCTCTATTTAAGTTCGGGGTATTTCAGTGGAACTTAACAAACATTACACAACAGGTGGTAAGTCATGTTAGACACACACAAGGGAAATGAGTCACACCATAACACCACAATAATATGAACAACGGTAATCTCATTACATGATTAAGTCTTATAACGTCATAAACACACAGAAAAACAAACAACACACAAGCCGGTGTAAACCGGTAGGCAACAGACTGCAAGAAAACCATACATTGGTCCTTGCTTCGATTGATTTCCTCCGTAGGTCACTCCTATACACGTTTAAGAATGTCGGTTAATTATTTACTTAACTTCAAATTTACTAAGTGTCTAACATGATTATATGACATTTTTTAATGCCCAACTAATCCTTCATTATCTACACTATACCCTAGGGGGTTAACTACATTTGCCACATTCTTTACTGTTTTTTTTTGTAAATTTTGGTCTGTCCGACCCACCGTCCGACCCACAACTGGGTCGGACCCTTCCAGTGATTTTCGGGTTTGTAAAACTTAACTTTTCCGACCCATGTCCGACCCAACCATCTGGGTCGGACCATTCCAGAGATTTCATCGCCATTTGAACATACACGTCCGACTCACTCGACTGGGTCAGACCATTACAGAACTTTCACCGCCTTACCAAACAACCATGTCCGACCCATGTCCGACTCACTCGACTGGGTCGGACCATTCCAGAACATTTACCGTCCACCAAAACATGACCGTCTGACCCATGTCCGACCCAAGTCCTCTGGGTCGGACCGTTCCAGAACCAATTATTGACATCTTATAGAGGCTGTCCGACCCAAACTTGGATCAGACCCCTGGGTCGGACGCCACTAAACTTGCCCAAACTTTGTCAAATCTTCACCAAACTTCTCCTAAAGCCTCCTAATGTTTCCTAACATCATTTGGTACCCTCAAATCCTCATACAACATTCATAAAATTCATTATCTATCTCCTTAACACTTATGTTATTTCCTCCTTGGTTCTCTAAGTGGTGTTTCATACCTATAACCATCTCTTTGCCAATGATGTTTCCTCACCACTACTACATCATCTCCCAAACATCTTTTCTTTCTAAACAATTTCTTAAACATCTTCACAAGTTTATTGCTTCTCATGTAACAATCCACCTCATCCCTTTTTCACCAACAATACACAAGTCCTAAATATAATCTCATCAAGAATCTTGAAATGTCCCAAAGCATTCTTTTGCATTCTAAATCCTCTAGAACATCACCTAAGCCCTTTTTACATCTTTAAACACCTTAATGCATGTTTCTTTCACTAGAAAACCACTTAACCATTCTAAACATTTCTTAACTTATCAAACTCATTTTAAACCCTTAAAACTTCTTGTTTATTCCCAAAATTTTGACATGACCACTCCTAGAACATTACTAAACCAAGACACATTGTCTTCACCATCAAACAACCATGAACACTAAAATCCATCAAATACATCTTTATACACAAACTTCACACATTTAGCACTACATCACAATATAGTGCATAATTTAAATTGCATGGCACTTAGGCCCTTAAATAACATGGCTCTTAGGCCCTTAAGATGCATAAATCATAAACACTGAATTTCCACAATATATTTGCCTTTGACCTGCAAATACACTCAACAACACATATGCCTTTTACTAAGCCCTTAAGAGCATTCTTCTAAGTCACTTCCCATTGGCTCCTTAGATCATTTTCATAAGCAATACAAGCTCATTTCTCCTAAGACTTTAAACCACATTAGGTTAGCACATTTACCTCTTTTTCCCTCACAACTTCTTTCTTGTTTCCTTGTTTAAATCGGCTAGGTATTTGATTCCTTGTCAACTACTAAACAATATACAAGCAATGTAATGAGTATACAAGCCTTATGCTTCATCTCATTGTAAACCCTAGGTTTACATTATTTCAAAAACATTAATGTAGTTGTTTTACCTTGGTCTTTGAAGAGAGTTTGAATATCTATCAAGAGAGGACTCCACCTAGTCCATGAAAGGTTGGAATGAAGCTAAAACAAAACCATATAAAGAGCACCTTCAATGGGCATTTTCGGTCAACAACAAAACATGGAGGAAATGAAGTTTTTATTTGAGATTCCTTACCTAGAAGCAAAGGAGAGCAATAATATGTAGAAATACAAGCTCAAGCTCCTTCAATGGTGGAACTCCATGGCACCGAAATGGTGGTCTTGAAGTTTTGAAAAGATAGGAATGAAGAGCTTGGTGAGACTAAGAGAATGGTGGTATTTGTTTTTGATTTGGTTAAGTGAGCTAGAAATAACAAGAGGTCAAAGATGGAGTTTGGTGTGGTACTATTGCAAACCGTAGAAGAGAATGAAGAAGAGAGGTTGAAGAGAGCTTGGAACCGTGGGAATGCAAGGAAGAAGGGAGAAATGAAGGTAAACTTGCTTTTAGAAGATATTTGTAGTTATAAAGTAAATAGTACTTTAGTTAGTCATCTTTATTTACTTAACATGTTAACAAGAGAGTGGTGAGTCACCACACTTAAGAAAACCGGCCCCCAATAGTACTTAGGGGTATTATAGTCTTTATTTGTCAATTTAATTACTTATACAAACATATGTTACAAACTAGCTTATTAAAATCACTATTCATAAAAACAAGGCACATAGAAGTGAAATTTTTGATTTCCCATTGATATATACTTCCAAATGTGATACTATATAGTACACATGTTAATTAAAGAGTAATGATGGACATTTAGCCATTCAAAACTCATTTACAAGACATTTTTTTCAAAAATGTGCTTTAAGACTCCTTAAAGCACATTTTGTGTTTTAACTTGTTTTCAAGCTTGGTTTTCTTTGGTAATTGGTTTAATATGTACATTTGTATATAAATACGGTATTGGCAAGTTCACTAGGTCTTACCCAAGCTTATCACAAGCTTAGAGCACATTTTGGCCTTTATTGACCTTAAAGCACATTTTGTGTTTTCTATTGTTTAAATTTGTTTACTAATGTTTCTAAGACTCTTTTTTAGTCTTAATATAACATGTTTAAATGTTTAAACAACATACTAAGGTTTGGGGTATTTCAACAAGTTTTAAAAGTAATAAAGAGTAAGTAAACCATGTGTAAGTGTAAGAATTGTAAAGACATAGTAAGTAAGAGTTAGGAAACGTAAGAGATAAACGAGTTAAGTTAACTATAGTTAATTAATCACTCGATCACATGTATGTTATAGGACTTGGATTGTGAACACCGAAGGAAAGTCGGTTACAAGTACAACGGTGAACGGTATGAACTTCTCATGCCCGGTATGCTACCTTGGCTACTCTGATTTGTGTGCTTGTGTGCTAATTGATCACCTAACAAGATAAACACACGAATCGGAACTACTATGCTTACTTGTGATTATATGATATTGTTCTTTGTTTGGATATTATCTTAAATCATAGTTTGTATAATTCATGAAATGTATGGATGATAATGAATGTGTGTGTACTTGATTTATATTGTAGTGACCGAATGTTATGATGCTGGACTTCTAACTAATTCCTAACAAGCTAACCAATCTAACATAATAAATTGGTAAATTGGAATGAGTAGAAGTCCGATATAGTTTCGGCCATGCGTGAGGAGGCGGAGTCACAAGAGGTTGGCTTCAATTCCTGGCTTTAATCTTTTCCACAGCCCAAACCCCTTAAATGGGTAGCATCCTGGATTAGTGAGCCACCTAAAGCCCGGTGGTGGGACGGTGTAGTCCCTGCCCGGAGGTCATACCGACTTAACATTAGTAAAGTAAGTAAGTAAGAATAAGTAAACGAGTATGGAAAAGTAAATAAGTAAAGTATGAGTATGTTTGTGTAAGTATTGTGTAATGAGTAAAAGAGTAACAAACATCCGATTAACCCGGATGTGTAATTGGCTAACCCTTGTGAAGGTAAGTGTTGTGAATGCTACTGTATTGTTGTTTGGCTTGTGTATTACATTGTGTATGATTGTATAGTGTATGTAAAGCATGTATGTATGATAATAATGAACCGCATGTACAGTCGACCTTAAATAGTCGGCGTACCCTAGTTAGCACGCGGTATATGCGAAGTTTATATGCAGCTTTTTGCTGAGCCCCTTGGGGCACCGTTTTTAATATTTTACAGGTGCTCGAGAAGGGTGAAGACTTATGAGTTCAAGATGATTTCTTTTTTGTTGTAATTAATGAATTATGAAAGGTGTACCAAGTTGTACATGGCTATAGGTCTTTTGTTTAGCCGGTGTACCATGGGGTACACCCTTTTGGATAATGAAAGGATTATGAGATGGTGTAGATGAGTAGTTTGATAAACTCATTATTTTTGTAGACTTGGGGAAAGGATGTAATTAACTCTGCTTGTGATACTCGGTAATCCAGCAATGTAAGTATATGATCTTTTGTATTTGGTATGTAAGGTAGTAGCTCGGTATTATTTAGACATCAGACCGTTACTGTAAGTAGTGTAAGCCTAGCTAGCCGTATGGGCGGTTATCGGCGTTGTATCACCCACCATAGTAGCAGTAATTCCGCTGCGAGTAGTAGTACAATTAGGATGATTAGACGGTGAGTACATGATTAGCTGTATGGGTGTTACAGTAATGATAATGAGACTACGGTCTGAGACTTGGGGGGGAAGGAGAGAGGCAAAGCTGGTTAGAAAGGCCAAGATCCATTCCTCATTAACAAGGACACGGTCAAGTTTACCCATGACCCGTCTATGATCGTATTGGTTATTCCACCAAGTGTAAAAACACCCATAGTAGCGAAGATCCTGGAGATCAGCTGCAGAGACACAATCCGCAAAGTCACCGTAATCTCTGAGAGAAGGGGCCGGGCACTAAGTCTGTCTTCGGCATAGAGTATGTTATTGAAGTCCCTCGCAAGCAACCAGGACCTAAGGAGTTACGACTGAGACAACTTATTTCCTCCCAGAGTTGAGATCTAAGCAGAGGGCTATTCCCCCTTAAACGAACGAGATGGTGAAGCCATAGGAACCTAGAAGGATAGCTTTACATGTTATCATTTGGGCGGAGAGATGCTATAGGGATAGAGAAATAATGAAGGGGTTGAAGAGAACCCAGATACTCCCGTTAGGGTGCATATCATAATTGTGGACAAAATTCCAAGAGGGGAAAAGCACGATAATATAGTCTGGTGGTTTGAAAATGTAACATGAGTTTCAAGAATGCCAAAGGCATAAATGTTATTCTTTGAGATGAACTTCTGTATTTCCCAGAGTTTGGGGCGATCATTACAGCCCCAGACATTCCAAACTGAAATATTCATGAGGGGGGATAGAGAAAGGGGGAGGAGGGGGAGGAGGAGCAAAGCCCGGGTCAAAAAGGAGAAAGAGTTAGCTAACTAGAGAGAAGATCCTTCGAAGGAGGGGATATGGAACTTCCTTTGGGGGCCTTCCCTCCTGGGTGGACAAATTGCCAGGATTCTTGGGAGGAGGAAGCTAGCATAATCTGGAGAAAGGGAGACATAGAGGGGTTGGAGAGGTTAGGCTGGGAGGCGACTCTAGTGATAGGGGTGGGGGTGGGTTGGGGAGACGAGATTAGAGGTCGAGAGTTGGACTATATAAGGAAGCGAGCCTGCTTTTGAGGGTAGAGTAGAGAGGGCGGCGAAAGGTGGGGCTAGAAGGGGTGGGGCAGAGGGGAGGGACACGGACGGGGTGGATAGAATCGGCGGGGCAGAGGAGAGAGGGGGTTTGGGCTGTTAAGTCAAGATCCTTTAGTTTTGATGATAGCAAACCTGTGTTGTTTATCTAATATGTTTGTTAAGCCTTGAGACACAGATAAATAGGTAGAGGAGTGGCTTAGCACGCAAGGTTGCAAGCACACTCCATTCATGACTTGTGCCAAACCAGTTGGGCACCTGTCGAGAGAGCTCCGTTAGAACTTCTAGCACACACAAGAAGTCAAGTACCACACGACCACATCTCTCATGCATAAGAAATAATACAAGGACAAAATACATCAATTGGCTCGACAAACTCATGTAGATTCAGGCATCCACACAAGCAACTAGCCCACGAAAAAAGCATTGCTCATAAACGTGCAAGATAACAAGATAAGTCAAGGGCTATTAATAAGCATTTATTACATAGCCATAATGAAGTCGAAAAGAGAGCATTTATGAGCATTAATGAACCAGACAAGATCAAGCAAGCGGAGAGTGCTAGTGGTGACCGACCACTTGAGTATTTGCCGCCAACGTGTCTAGTCACAAGGAAACACGTGTCTTGACAAATCCAGATCAAGCTAAAGAGCAACCTATAGTCGAGCGTGGCTATTGTTTTAGGAGATGAAGAAGTAATCGACTCCTAAAGTCTAGAAGATCATAGGTTGTTAGTTATATCTTAACTAACACGTATAAATACGTGCATAATGTGCTATGTAAGGCACTCGGGCAAAAAGATAAAAAAAAGAGACACATAACTAGAGCAAGTGTGAGTCAGACTAAAGTGTGTGTAAGTGCTAGAGAGTTGGTAAGCTGGATAAGACTGGATTCCAGTGTTTATACTTTGTGTATTTGATAGATTCATTAGTCGGGGAACGGTCGGGGAACTATAGGCCGAAAGTTAGGAGAGGGTAGAGGACTTAGGGGATAAAGTCCTAAACTGTCCCGGAGTCCTTAGGTAGGGCGAGGGAGATTGAGTGAATTTCTGTGTGTAAATTCTCAATTGAATAAGGTTTCTAGATTGAGTTTATCTCGTCTCTTCCAAATTATCAAATAGTTCTAAACAACATAAAAGATACGTCCACGACCGGCCGGGGACGTATCTGGGGGCATTGGCCAGTTTCATTTGGTATCAGAGCAAGTCTCTTCTAGAAAGCTAACTGCTTTGGAAGATGATCGAAATGTCTCACTCAAACCTACTAGCATCAGAAGAAGGTTCTACACTAATCGACCACCACTCTTCAATGGAGACAACTACACTCATGGAAAAATAAAATGGAACTTTGCATCAAGTCTGATGATCCAAGGATGTGGAGGGTTATATCACATGGTGAATACACCTTCCAAGATACTCAAGGACAAGACATATCAGTCGACAACATGACTGATGATCAAATCAAGAAGTTAATATTCAATGCTCGAGCGGTAAGAATTCTACATTGTGCACTACTACCTAAGCAATACTTTAAAGTGGCCTCAACTAAAACTGCCCAAGAGATTTGGAAAACTATTGAAGTCACATATGAAGGAAATTATGAGATAAAAAAGACTCACATTGAGTTGCTACTCACTCATTGGGAGCCATTCAAGAAGGAAGAGAAGGATAGCATCTCTGAAATGCATACAAGGTTCACCAAGCTGATCAACGAAATGCTCGTGCTTGGAAGAACTATATCAAATGAGGATCAAATTTGGAAATTCCTCATATCCCTCCCTGCCTCCTTTGACAGCAAAGTCAATGCCATGCAAGAAGTTCATGATCTCTCTAAGATGTCTTTGGCAGATATGTTAGGATCCTTAATGATGTTTGAGTTAAAATTACAACAAAGAAACTCAGAAAGCTCAACGAGAGAAAGAGGAAAAGGCATAGCTCTTAGGTAGGTGAGAATGAAAAATCCGAGTCAGGAGAAGACAACGATGAGATGGTCCTCTATGCTAAGAGATACTTTCGAAAGTTCATAAGAAAAAACATGAGAAAAGGCAAGGAGCCCAAAGAGTCTGATGATCATCAAAGGAAAAACAATGACAAATGCTTCGGGTGTTCGAAGCATGGGCACCACATCAAGGACTCTCCTCAACGACCCCGAGAGGACAACGACAGGATCAGAAAACCTGCCCAAAGATCGTTCAACAAAGGGCCAAGGAAGGAAGTCTTCGTTACCGCATGGGGAGACTCAGAACTAAGTGACAACGATCAAACCTCAGATAGCAATCTCTTTGGAGATGAGAAGGCTCGCCTATGCCTTGAGGAAGTTTGCCTGATGGCGCAAGACAAGGACACGTCATAATCAGAGAAATAAGAGGAACAAAACAAGGTAAATTACTCTAAACTTAGGAAGAAAATTCTAAAGGCTGAACTTATAGGACTCGGAAAGTTTTCTCTCATACTAGTTGATCAAATAGAGGCACTAGAAAATGAAAACAAAGAACTCTTCGAGGAAAATGAAAAATTAGAGAAACATTCAGACTAGAATAAGGTAGTAAATCTCATGAATGCACTCAGGAAATTACAAACCGACTATAATGAAATTCATGCTGTCCATGAGAAGATGAAGTTAGGAAAACAACCTGAAATTGATGAATTGTTTGCTGCACTTGACATAAAAGAAAAGAAACTAGCGTCCATCAAAGAAAAACTAGAAACTAATGCTAGGACACCCATGTAGTAAACAAACGACTGGTTGGGTACCAATCGGTGATCAGTCGTAGAGGTGTCTGTCACTTATGTAGACAACCAGGTCATCATGAAGCCAAATGCTATAGGACACGATTTATGAGGCATTGGAACTCAAGAGAATATGACTAAAATGGGTAGTAAAAATGATCCTAGAACAATGTTTGTTGGTGGAGATGGGTCCAAACATTCTGAGGACCCTAATCCCACACTACTAACTTGTTAAGCGCAGAATCGAGTGGGAAGTGACCCATGCTGGTACATCGACAGTGGGTGCTCTAAACATATGACAGGAGACAAATGGAAATTCTTCTGTCTCGAATCAGGAGGCCAGGGAACTGTTTCCTTTGGCGACAACAAGAAAGGAAAGATCATCAGTGTAGGTAAAGTTGGTTTCACTTCAGATTATTTAATTGATAATGTAAATCTAGTTCATGGTTTAAAATTTAATTTGCACAGTGTATCTCAAATCTGTGATAAAGGCAACTCAGTCCACTTCTATTCTACACATTGAAGCATAGTAAGTCTGAGTGATGCGAAGGAGTTATTAAGGGGTAAAAGATGGAGAAATGTATATGTAACTAGTATATCCTTGATAAGAAAACTAGTAAAGAAACAGTTGGTAAGAGGTCTCCCTAAGATTAAGATATCTGAGACAAATCTTTGTGATGCGTGTGTAAGAAGCAAACAAAGACTTCTTTCAAATCAAAGAACATGGTAAGTACATTCAAGCCATTTGAATTACTTCATATGGACTTATGTGGACCAATGAAAATCAGAAGTTTTAGAGGAAATTGGTATGTGTTTGAGATTGTTGATGACTACTCACGATTTGTTTGGACTTTATTGCTTCCAAAGATGAAGTCTTTAAGAAATTTCAAGCCTTTGCAGGAAAAGTCCAAGTACAACTCAACCTCAAAATTAAGGCCCTTCGGTCTGATCATGGGTCAGAGTTTGAAAATCAACAATTCATGGAAATGTGTAAACTACATGGGATCAATCACACATATTCAGCACCTAGAACACCTCAACAAAATGGGGTAGTTGAGCGTAAAAACAGAACATTACAATAGGTAGCTAGAGCTATGCTGTTGGGGGGCAGTCTTCCTCAAGTCTTCTGGGCAGAAGTTGTAGCGACTTCTTGTTACATCACCAACCGAACGCTCATACGACCAATCCTCAATAAAACACCCTATGAGCTGATCAAGGGAAGAAAACCAAGCATAAGTCACTTCAGAATCTTCGGTTGTAAGTGTTATGTCCACAACAATGAAAAGAATTCCCTAGGAAAGTTTGATGCCAGGAGTGATGTGGCCATCTTCCTTGGATACTCAGAAAGAAGTTGGGCATACAAAATCTACAACAAAAGGACTCTGAAAGTAGAAGAGAGTGTACACGTAGTCTTTGATGAGGATGAAATCCATAAAATCAAAGAACCTGAAGAAGATGAAGATTTTGGATTTGATTTAGTTGGACAAGATCACACGGACAATCCCAAGGATGAATCACCAACTGTGGAAAACTTGCCCGACAGGTCAGCAACAGGTTACTGGCAAGTCGACGAAAGAAACAATGATGTTGAAGATCCTCTATCACCGTCAACCGTTCATCAATCTTGAGTTCTGTATAAAGATCACTCATTAGAGAACATCATATCAGATATCTCTAAGGGAATTCAAACCAGAGCACAAACTCGTGATCTTTTAGCCTTCTCAATGACAGTTTCACCCATCGAACCCAAAAACATCAAAGAAGCCCTTCAAGACTCAGACTAGATTAAAGCAATACAAGAGGAACTAAATCAGTTCGAGAGATGTAAAGTGTGGCATCTTGTGCCTCGTCCCACATATCAAGGGATACTTGGCACAAAATGGGTCTTCAGAAACAAGCTAAATGAGATGGGAGAAGTCATTAGGAATAAGGCTTGTTTGGCAGCACAAGGATATCGTCAACAAGAAGGGATAGACTTCCAAGAAACCTTTGCTCCAGTAGCAAGGATGGAGTCCATCTGATTATTGATTGCATTTGCTGCACATAAAGGAATCACACTCTTCCAACTTGACATCAAGAGTGCCTTTCTCAATGGATATGTCAAAGAAGAAGTGTATGTTGAACAACCTCCAGGTTTTGAGACACAAGAAGGGAAAGACATGGTGCTCAAGCTTGACAAAGCTCTTTATGGGCTCAAATAAGCTCCAAGATCATGGTATGATCGCCTGTCATCCTATCTATTGGAAAACCACTTCAAAAGTGGTAAGGTTGATAAAACCTTGTTTGTATACAACAACAAAAAGGATTTCCTAATAGTGCAAGTATATATTGATGACATAATCTTTGGAGCTTCTGATGAGAAGTATTGCAAGAAATTCGAGGCACTAATGAAAAGAGAATTTGAGATGAGTGATCTAGGAGCATTGAAGTTCTTAGGACTTTAAGTCAAACAGGATATTGAAGGGACTATCATATCCCAGCAAAAGTACGTAAAGGATCTACTAAAAAGATTTAGAACTGAGGGATGTAAACCTTTTGATACACCAATGGCAGTTGGCACAAAGATGAGCATCATGATTGGTGACCAACCGGTCGACCAGCGTTCGTACAGAGAGATGATTGGTTCTCTACTATATCTAACTTCTAGTAGACCTGAAATTATGTATAGTGTTTGCTTATATGCCAGGTTTCAAGCAGATCCAAGAGACAGTCATCTCGTAGCTGTGAAAAAAATCCTACGTTATCTCAAACGGTCCATGAATCTTGGTCTCTTTTATCTAAAATTCACTAATTGCAATATTGTAGGATTTTCAGATGCAGACTATAGGGGCTTTATCACCGATCGAAAGAGCACGTCTGGGACAACATTCTTTGTTGGATCATGCTTGATTGCATAGGGATCAAAGAAACAACAAAGCGTAGCAATCTCAACTGCTGAATCAGAATACATAGCTGCAGCAAGCTATTGTGCTCAACTCTTGTGGCTTAAACAACAAATTGGTGACTACGGTGTCAAAAAAGGTACGTTACCAATTATGTGTGATAATACTAGTGCCATATCTATTTCCAAAAATCCAGTACATCATTCTCGTACTAAGTACATTGACATTAGACATCATTTTCTTAGAGATTGTTGTGAAAAGGAGTTAGTTGGTTTAAAATACAATTCAACTAAAAATCAACTAGCAGACATCTTTACCAAACCGCTAAGTAGAGAAAGGTTCAACAAGATCATTCATGATCTTGGAATGATATTTATTGGTCACGATTAGGCTATCTATTGACTCCCACGATCGGTCACCGCCATGTGAGCAATACCTCAAGTATGTCATTCAATGGTCAATGTACAGTTCAATGCATGAAAATTATGTCAAACGACAACTTAAAACAGATATGTCATCCATTTCACAAAAGTAAGGCTATAATAGGAAGGGAGTAACGGATAAAAACGGGCAAAATCGCAACTGATCGACGACTAACAGTCATGACCGATGCCCGTTGTGAATAGTACCATTCCAACCTGTCAGCAAGCGGACGGAGAACGGTCGCTGACCGTTACTCAATATCTATAAAAGGGTGATGAGAGTTCAACTTTTGTCACGCTATTTCCCTCACTCTCTCTGAATCTCTGAACATTCAATCGAACTCTTTTCTCTCTTAACAAACACTCTATTCAGCTTTGTGCTAAGAAACCCTCACCTCACACCCTCGCTCAAGAACTCTCGACCGAAAAGTCTTAAAATCTAGAAACCCTTGATCAATCATGGCACCATCTGCTCTTCGCTTAAAGACCAAGGCCATCCTCAAGGATGTTTCTCCAGAGAAAAGCACCGACATACAGCCGACAAGTCCCATCAACATGTCACCGCCACCTCGTCTATCCAAACA
Source organism: Limonium bicolor (assembly GCA_023374045.1). Taxonomy (NCBI): domain Eukaryota; kingdom Viridiplantae; phylum Streptophyta; class Magnoliopsida; order Caryophyllales; family Plumbaginaceae; genus Limonium; species Limonium bicolor. The sequence continues at coordinate 262,029,864 of CM041780.1, forward strand.
GGAGGAGGACCAACTTGTCCTTTGAGTCATGGACGAAGGAGAACTGCAGCAGCAAGAGGTAACCTATTTAAGCATCCATCTACCTAAACTTCACCACCTCATTCAATCTGGCACTCTCAACCCCAAAATCCTGCCTACTCCAACCCTCACAGAAAATCCAATCATGACCTCTCCCACTCCATCCCCCAAAACCACAAAGATTGCCACAAAGCAATCAAAAGTCAAAAATCCAAAAGCTCCATAGAGCAAAAGTCACTCAGTAGCCTCCACATGTAACACCCCAACCGCTAATCCTTCCATTATCCTCTAATCCTTCCCATAATTACCTTACTCGCAGCGGAATACTTACCTACTCCCGGCGGGTGATACAATGCCATTAACCATCCAAGGTTAATAAGGCTACTACTACTTACCGTATCGGTCTGACGATTAGAATGAATACATACATACTACATACTTTACAATGCCAAATACTTAGCTTACATTTGATTACCGAGTATACCGAATATATGAATTACATTCATGTCTACTTCCCAAAAATGATGAGTTTATACAACTACTCCTTCACAACCAATCAAGAATTCAATATCCCAAAAAGGTGTACCACATGGTACACTGGCTACCCAAAAGCTCTAGCCGTGTACAACTCGGTACACTATTCCAATTCCTACTAACTACTCCAAAAAGAATTACATGCGGCCCTTACTCTACCTTCACGCCTCGCGGGTACCTGTGGAGTAAAAACATTTCCCCTAGGGGGTCAGCTTACGCTGCATATGATAACCGCATACCCCGCGTACTAGCGAGGGTACGCCAACTATTTGGTCGAGTACATGCGGTCCGTTTCATTCATACATACATACATGCTACATACAATACAATACAATACAATACATTCATTTTACCAAGCATACATACATACAATGCATACAAGGAATACAATACAAGTCATTCATTCATAATTACCATACTCACCGCATCACGGAGATACAATTCTCCAATACATACAAGGTCTTGTTAGCCTCATTACACGCCCGGGTTAATCGGGTGTTCAATACTTTTACTCCGGGTCAAAGACTTACAATAGTCAAGACCAATACAAATACAACACATACTTCTTACATACTTTACTTCCAGTTAAGTCGGTATGACCTCCGGGCAGGGAGTACTATCTCCCACCACCGGGCTTTGAGATGGCACACTAATCCAGGATGCTACCCATACAAAGGGAATTAGTCCAAGGAAAAGATCATAGCCAGGATTCGGTTCCAACCTCTTGTGGTTCCTTATCCTCACGCGTGGCCGAAACTATATCGGGCTTCTACTCATTCCATTACTCATTACTCATGTCAGGAGCTAGATTGTTAGGAATTAGTAGAAGTCCATACTTACTTTCCATACATACTTACAATACACATGTACTCATACTTACACATACATTTCATGAGTTATACAAACTATTTGTTCAAGAAGAATACAACAAGAACAATATGGTTCAAACACATTTATGTGCAATATAAATCCGATTCATGCATTTATCTTGTTGGTGATCACATAAGCACACAAATTGGGGTAACCAAGTTAGGATACAGGGCATGAGGAAATCATACCGTACACCGTCGAATACGTACTACCGGTTCCTTTGGAGATCAACTATTTGATTCCTATACATACATGAAGTAGTATGATCAATGATCTATTATTGATCTAACTTACTCCTTCATTGTTACTTTCAATGTATACTTGCTACTTTATTACTTTCCTACTTGGTTATAAAACCATTCTTTCCTTTACTACTTCTTACACTTGTTTCCTTACTCATTTACTTACTTTCTCACCATTACTACTTCATTAATGGTGCTCTACTATATATATATATGCATATATGTGTGTAGGCATATATATATATGTATACATGATAACTATAATCATATAATTAAAACATTTTTTTTGTCAGGACCGGACTTGCGACCGACCCTGGCAAGTCCGGTCCATTCCAGTAGCTCAGGTTACGGAAATTCTCCTGGCCGACCGGACTTGCATGTCCGGTCGCAAGTCCGGTCCATTCCAGTAGGTTTCATCGGGGAATTTTTGGTCCGACCGGACTTGCATGTCCGGTCGCAAGTCCGGTCGATTCCAGTAGCATTCTGAAGGGAAAATTTTCTGCTCGACCGGACTTGCAAGTCCGGTCGCAAGTCCGGTCGATTCCAGTAACATTCCCGTCTTGGAAATCTGGGCTCGACCGACCTTGCAAGTCCGGTCGCAGGTCCGGTCGGCCCCAGTACTTCAGTTTAAAAATCTGTTTTCAATTGCATTCTTTACCCATTGCTTCCCCAATCTTTACCAACACTTTCCCACATGATTTAGCACTTATCAAACACACTAAATCACCTTGGTTCATCCACCAAACTTACTACCCAATCCTTACACAAGTTATACCAATTTCCAACATCTCATCTCAACACTTACATTGTTTTTCTTCACACTAATGCTACAGATTTTGGTTTCTTTCATTATGCTACAGATTCTCACCTCAACTCTTACACTCCAATACTCCTTCAACTAATGCTACTCCTAGCATGCAAAATGCATTGCCTTACACTCTAGTTTCATTCCCTCAACATACTTCTTTCAAAATCTGTTACAAACTACAAAACTGTCCATTTAAACTCTCCAAATACTTCCTCTTTTTACACCACCTAAGTCCTCTCATTTCTACACAAAATTTGACATAGTCTCCCCTAGAATTCTTACTTTGCTCACACACTATTTCAGCTCACAATTTCACATTCTCACAACCTGTTTACACAATACATTATACTCACAATTCCAACACTACTACAACCACATAAATTCCTGCACACATACACATTCACTACCCAATGTTTTCCCAAGCTTTTAAACTCATTTAAAAACTTCAAAACTGTTACAATACCATTCCTCATTATACTTCAACATACTCATTACTCATTATCATACACATTACTTGTTTTTGATATTCAAAACTGTTACAATGCAATATACAACCAACCCAAGGTAAGAGCATTACCTTGACTTGCTAGTTTTCTTTTTCTCCTTTCCTCTTCTCCTTTTCCTCTTTCTTTCTCCTTGTTCTCGGTTTCGATGGGGTTCACACACCAAGTGCTACAACCCCTACCAATACACAATACCAATTAGCATTCATTTTTACTCTAACCCTAGAATTTAATGTTTTAGGGTTTAGACAAGGGTATTACCTTTCAATGGATGAATGGGGTTCTTGACTAGCGAGAGAACAATATTTCTAGCCCAAGAGGGAGCCAAAATCGGCTGAAGCAACAAAGAGCCAAGAGTTCAAAAACATGGAAATTCTTATAATGCTAATGAGAGCTAGAAACGATGGATTTTCGAACTTCTTTTTACCTCAAGATGGTAAGGAGGTGAAGGTGCTTCTAATGGTGGCTTCAAATCTCCAAATGGTGAATACCCATAAAATCGGAAATGGAGCTTTTAGATTTTTGAAAGGAGGGAAGTGTTCTCCTTTGCAAGGGGGTTACAATGGTACTAATTTTGTAATTTTTGGAGCAAGATTGGTGGGTTAACAAGAGGAGAGAAGGAGGGAGTTGTGTGAGTTTCTTCCTTTCTCCATGAAAATCGCAAGGTAGAAGAAGGAGGGGAAAAGAGAGAATAGAGAGGAGGGCCACGTGAGGAAGAGGGAAAAGTGAGGAGAGAGACTTATTTTTCTTTCTTTTGCTTTAGTTAATAGATTTGTCTTTTAGCAAATAAGACACATTAAGTGAGTGAGGAGGGGGGAAAAAATCGGATCCCACATGCACACTCACACAGATTTTACATTTTTAATTGCAAAGTGGACACACTAAGTTTCTCTATTTGCATTCTCACCCCACAACTTACCGGTTGTTACAGTTTTCACTAACCGGTACCCGTTTCTGGAATTTTCTCGTTTAATTAATTTTATTGGTTCTAAAGCTTCACTAATGTTTATTAGTGACTATTTAGTTGACCAAAATTGTTACGAGTCTATTTGACCCGCTTAAAGTCACGTTTTCCCGGTTTCCTCGAAAAACGCGCTTTAAGGTTCGTTTATGCTTTTAACCCATTTTAAAGGTCCGTTTTCTTCGGGATTTGTTCCCTCATATTTATTTTAGTGTAATTAAGCCTTTAAAAATACAACTAGCCTAATTAATCACTGTTTTTAATTACGGGGTATTTCACCACAAGTCGCGCAACTCGCGCCTCCAAGCGTAGCCAAACTAAACAAGAAAAACCCAAGCAAACTCAGTCCACCCCTGAGCCAACAACTCACCCGCTACAATTCACCGATGATGAGGAAGCAACTCCCACTGTTGTCATCGAACAAGTCATTCACGATTTGGAAGAAGAAGAGGTCTAGAGTGACGAGAAGTCACAATAGGAACCCTCCGTAGAAGACGAGGCTCAAGAAGAAGGTATGAACACACCAGATTCGGAGGAACAAGAAGAACCTCTCACTCAGACTACACTACCGATTGTAGAACGGTCGCCGACACCTTACCGATCGAGCCGGGAAGGAGAAAACGACACAGAGTCACTCTCACCTATCATACCAACACTCGTGGAGCATGAACAGCTAAGGAAGGCCAAGGGCAAACAGAAAATTGCTCCTTCACAACACCCCCAGAAGCTTGAGGAGATAAAACAATCAAAGAAGGTGGCTGCGAAGCCACTGCCACAACAGTCACTCAAGTTTGAAAACGTCAATGACAAATCCTTTCCCGTCTTACCAAAGACGATGGACATGGAATGGATGGAGAAGATAGATCTTGGAGAGATCCTGGAACTGCTGGAATTCCAAGGATGGGTCGACTTCTTCCAGGAGCCTATCGCCATCTACACGGAGCTGATCAAGGAGCATATGAGGAATCTAGGCCACCTCCAGAGCAATGATGATGAGGACGACATCATCTCACAAGTCCAAGGAGTAAGCATAAACATCACAAAGTCTTGGATCTGCAAGGCTTTCAATCTGGAGCCGAAGGGATTGGTCGTTCCAAAGGACACGACTTAGATCGACTTGGGCGATCAAGGAGGAAAGATGGTCCACATGCTCAACAAAGGGGCCATAATGAAGAACTTCCACGCTGTGGAAATGTCTATTCCTGACAGGGTTCTCTTCAACCTACTCACCCACAGCATCACCCCGCGGAATCAAAGAACCCACATCGTCAATGCTAGAGTTGTGAGGCTCATGTACACCATCAAGATCAAGGAAAAGATTGGCCTCCCTGCCATGATTCTCCTCACTATTGAGGATAGTTGATACGTCAACCAAGGTCTGGTTCGAGTGGCCACCACGACACTACAACAGCATGGAGTGGACACCATCTCCTTCCATGAGTGCACGCGGACCGCTCAGGATAGCATCTGCTCAGAGATGCTGTCCAAGATGGGGATTAAAACTTAAGGAGAGAAGCTGACGATCCTTCAGAAGCCTACCAAAAGTGAGGACTCGCGGTCAGAGCCTCACCCAGTTGCCATGACCTCCGCCACAAAAGAAAGCACAGTCTCTCACCAGTTCACGACAGGTCGGGGACCATTCTGGATACTTCAGCTTGAGACGTTCTTCAGCGTGTAAGAGTTACTCTTACAGCTATGCAGGCTGTCTCCAAGGAATTAAGTGTTCATCACATTGTTCAAGGAGTAATAGATTTTCTAGATCAATACCTATAGCCTGAGCGTTCTAAGTCTCTTAAAGACCTGAGCGAAGCGTGTGAGCAATTGTAGTTTTAAGTTAAATTTTTACTTTATCCTTCTTTTGTTTTTCTTCTGCCATTGACTATTTGTTTCATTAGTCAATCTTTTGATATTGATCGAAATGCAACTATTACTTTGTTTACCTTGAATGAAAATCTTGTTTACAAAAGAATTTATTGCATTGGTTGCTTCTTCCTTGATTAAAAATTACAAATGGTCAGAGACATTCAATCCCAATCATTCCACTAATCCAATCTCATCACTTGACACCTAAAAAGCCTACATCATAGACTGCCAGACGCAGAACCTCATTTATTACCCCTCACCAATCAGTCGTTGAGCATATCCCTAGGCATCTATAAAAACTTAGCTCACGTTTTTACCACTCAGAGTCACTCTTTTAACTCTCAAAACATGGAAAAAGAACCACAAAGTTCATCAACCTCGAATGAACAGACTGTTTATTCCATCATCCATAAGTTTATGTTCACGAAACAAACAAAGAAGTATGTCACACAAAGTTATGTCCAACCAGACTCAGACTCTTTCACAGCCTGGTCTGTCACCTCAAGTGCTACTCACTCTCATACTACATCCCCTCACTGCATGGAGTTAACCGTAGACTCTGATGAATCAGATAATTCTACCACCACTGAATCACCACTATTCACGGCTTTTCTCGATGATGAAACCCATGGCTTAGATGTCTTCACTTGGGATCCATAGAACCGTTACTCTATCTAGCTTGTCTCCACCAAACTTGTAGTTTTTAATCGATGGAATGTCATGGCCTTTTCAATAACTTAAGTCATGTAGTTGCTCCCTATTTTTGTTGTATGGCAAAGGGGGAAAGAAAGATATGTACTTGTGAACTATGACTATCTTCCTTGTATTATGTAATCATCTTAGTGAAAAACTCTCTACTATGGTCACGGTATAAAACTGTTGTTTGTTGTGTTGTTGGTGTGTTGTTTTTGTCAATTTAGATTTCCAACCTTGAACAAACTCAGGGGGAATCCTTCTTAGGGGGGATATCTCTAAATTTCAAGTCGCCAAGTACATATAACTTTGTATTGGTTCTCATCATCAAAAAAGGGGAAACTGTTAAGTCAAGATCCTTTAGTTTTGATGATAGCAAACCTATGTTGTTTAGCTAATATGTTTGTTAAGCCTTGAGACACAGATAAATAGGTAGAGGAGCGGCTTAGCACGCAAGGTTGCAAGCACTCTCCATTCATGACTTGTGCCCAACCAGTCGGGCACCTGTCAAGAGAGCTCCGTTAGAACTTCTAGTACACACAAGAAGTCAAGTACCATACGACCACATCTCTTATGCATCAGAAATAATACAAGGACAAAATACATCAATTGGCTCGACAAACTCATGTAAATTCAAGCATCCACACTAGCAACTAGCCCAAGACAAAAGCATTGCTCATTAATGTGCAAGATAACAAGATAAGTCAAGGACTATTAATAAGCATTTATTACATAGCCATAATGAAGTCTAAAAGAGAGCATTTATGAGCAATATTGAACCAGACAAGATCAAGCAAGTGGAGAGTGCTAGTGGTGACCGACCACTTGAGTATTTGCCGCCAACATGCCCAGTCACAAGGCAACACGTCTCTTGACGGCTCCAGATCAAGCTAAAGAGCAACCTATAGTTGAGCGTGGCTATTATGCTAGGAAATGAAGAAGTAATCGACTCCTAAAGTCTAGGAGATCATAGGCTGCTAGTTATATCTTAACTAACATGTATAAATACGTGCATAATGTGCTATGTAAGGCACTCGGGCAAAAAGATAAAAGAGAAACATAACTAGAGCAAGTGTGAGTCAGACTAAAGTGAGTGTAAGTGCTAAAGAGTTGGTGAGCTGGATAGGACTGGATTCCAGTGTTAATACTTTGTGTATTTGATAGATTGATTAGTCGGGGAACGGTTGGGGAACTGTAGGCTGACAGTCATGAGAGGGTAAAGGACTTAGGGGATAAAGTCCTAAACTGTCTCGGACTCCTAGGTAGGGCGAGGGAGATTGAGTGAACTTTTGTGTGTAAATTCTCAATCGAATAAGGTTTCCAGTTTGAGTTTATCTCGTCTCTTCCAAATTATTAAATAGTTCTAAACAACATAAGAGACATGTCCATGACCGGTCGGGGACGTGTTTGGGGGCATTCGCCAGTTTCATGGACGTTAGAGAAGGGCTCGGAGGGCTAGGCGAGGGCAACACACAGAGGAGTGGCCAAGCAAGTTACAAGAGGAGCAAGTGACCGGTTCCCATTCATAGACCACCTGCTGGAATAGGATGCCTCCGGGGGTGTGGATTTCAATTTCTCATATAAGTTCAAGATTGAAATCCACTTCAACTAGGGCTCTAGCAAAAGAGATCCTAGATTTAGTCATGATAGATTGGTTTGAGTGAATAGGGGTGCCAATCTTAGAGCAAATCTTTTTTAGGCTTGATTGGGAGCAAAGGCAAATAGGAAGCGATGGTAACTGAATCCAAACCGAAATGTGATTCAAGTCCTTTGGGTTGAAAGAGAAATCAGGAGACCATCTTTTTAGAACCAATGGGGAGGAGTGGAGGAGCCAGGGACCCTTGTCTAGGACTTGGTGAAGATCCTCCTCTTTATCAAAACGGAATATAAACCACCCTTCCTCATGGAGGAGGATTTGGGGAGCAGGAACAAAGCTCCACGCTCTTTTCACGTATTTATTGACTATGTTAAAGCCAAAATTTCTACCCCAAATATGACCCACTAAGGCACGAGTGCTCAATATCAGGGGAGATGTCATCTTCATCTATAGTAACAAAAGTGATATTCGTATCAATTATTTCATTCTCATCAGCTCTTAATGACATGCCAGTACTAGCCTTTTGCTTTGCTAGAAGGGTATCTAGAAAAGATGGTTTGTTTTCGGTACTAGAGGGTTTCGAGATCTTACTTGAGAGGGTTGGTTGCGGAGTTCTTCTAGCCAAAGAAATATGCTCTTCAATTGGAGGATTACCTCCCAGCAAGGGCTCTGAAACCTTAGGGAGAGGCGGGAACATCTTGTCTACAACCACAGAGGAGGGAGAATCATCCTGGTTGAGGTAATCCTGAAATGCCAAATCAACTGGGGGGCCTGCAAGGTCAACGACTAAATCGATGGTAGGAGCGGCGGAGGAAGGCCCTTCAGAACCCTTTTTGGACACTCCCGATAGCTTGAAAAACAACTAGAGGATCATCAATAGTAGGAGCCGCAATCACTGGAGCATCTGCACTAGATTGGTCCACGGTGGGAACCACGGCAGTCTAGGCTGGGGTGTGCACATCCCCACTGGCAGAAGCAAAGTCAATTGGCTCATCAAGGCCACTCTATAAAGGGAGTAGAGTGGTATTCCCACAGTTACCTTCAATAGATGAAGAGGAAACACCGCAGACAAGAATCGAATTGGGGGCCAATAAAGAGGGGGCAGGAGGCTGGAGCGCAAATCCACTTCTGGGCACACCGACAGGCAGCAAGGAAGGAGATGTCTCCCGCAAAGCAGTAGTAGGGGCAGACGGCGGAGCAACCTCACAGTTCTTCCCATCCTAGGCATTGCCTACAGAGGAGAGCGCTACCTGGGCGGCTATAACAGAACCACCGGCCTCCAAAACACGACCAGAGGGAGCGCAGGCCTGGGCGACAAAAGAGGCGGAAGTAGTATCACCAGGCGACGAGATAGAGGAGCAGGGAGGAGGAGGCGTTGCCGCGGTTGGGCAAGACCGCCAGAAACAGAGGAGGCCGAGACCGGAGCACCACCCGACGGAGAACCCACAGGGGTTGACCTAGTACAGGGGCAACTGCGACCCATCTAGACTAACCAGGAGAACAGGGTGGGAGAGGGGGGGAGTGCCGACCGGTGGGGGCCAAGCCACCAGGCGGGGGCCTGGCGGCGCAGCGGGACCTGCAACGATGGCTCAGGGGAGGAGGTGTCGCTGGAAAACCAGAGAAAGCGGGCTGAAACTATCGAACGGGGGAGAGGGAAGGAGTCGGGGGGAACGAAAGAGGGAGGGCACATGAGGCGCGTAGATTTTGCAACGGGTAAAAAAATGAACGTACGTAAGTTGTTTTCATAGGACTCTCTGAAATTGTTGCCTATGAATAGAACTTATCTAGTCATTAAAGAGATTGTATTGTGGGTTCATACTGGGTTACACCCCTTGAAAGTGGTAACGACCACGACTTCAGATGGTGCTCAAGGAAACCTCGGTTTCCAATTATCGGGATTGTCTTCTTTCAAAATCTTATTAGAGAGATTCATTTCAAGGTGCCACACGGATATGAATTGAGTGAGGAGTAGAATGAAGAGAGTATTGAATGAATATGGAATAAATGATTGGGGAGTTCTGAGGGTCAAATAGTGCAGACTGTTATTTTCTGAGTGGTTAAACTGGTGTAAAATTAAAAGAAAAGAAAAGAAAAGAAATTAAAACTCAAATTAAACGTCGGGCTGCAAATAAATCCCGGTCGTAGTAGTATAACGAGTGTCGTATCCACAGGGAGATTGTTCAATTTATCCTAGTCTTGGTAGTTACTTAAAAAAACTGTAAAAAGGGGTTTAGCCGGAGGCAAGCTTGATTTGTTGTTGGATCAGTGCAAATATAATAAAAACAGTAAAAAGGTGAATTAAGTGATGTGAATGGAAAAATGTATCCTAGGATAGCGGGGGAGTTTCCTAAATTACTTAAACGTATTTATAACCATGTCTCAATTATTTATTGCCTATTAGAGTTAATAATTGTCAGTTACGAACTCTTAATAAAAGCCTTAGTATTTTCCTGCTCAGTCCGGAGTGTAAATACTAAGATTAATTCCTTGGTGGTACCTAGACTATCTCAAAATCATATGTTGATAGTTACCAAATAAATGCAGTCGTTTGTCGCGCAAAGCATTTAGCAATATTAGTTGAAAGGAATTAAAACAAGTTAAATGAGAGAAACAGGTGATAAATATTAATTTACGTAATATTAGAAATAAACCCCCATCCTAGGATACAAATGAAAATTACTCAGACATTAACGGAGATAAGAAGATTACACAGATAGATTTTGACATTAATTCAGAGGAAGAACTGGTCTGCTCTCGCTCTCACTGCTGCTCTTCTATTTCTTTTGTTACTGCGTGAGTGTGGAATGTTGTGGTGTTACGGGAGGAAAATAAGTTGAAGGGAATGGATGAGTGTGGTGAGCAAATTCTTCAGACTCCCGTCGTGCGTGGTGTGTATTATGCAGTTATGGTGCTGGGTTTATATAGAGGTTTGGATCCGTACGAATTTGATTGCAGATGAAGAAGAGCATTGATTGCTTCATTGATTGCGCAGGGGACAGAGCTGAATACGCGTGCGGATTAGATGGATAAGTTGCAGACAGTGGGCGAGTTGGGCGAGTTGCAGACGACGACGGCGCGAAGAAGATACTGGTCGCGACTGATAATTAGTCACGGTTGCTGTTGGTGTCCGCCTGTGGTACCGCCCAATAAGTGGCGGTTGTGTGCCTCTGGTCCGCCTCCAAGACCGCCCAAAACGGGGCGGTTGCTTGTGGTGTCCGCCGGGCGGTAGCCTGTGTGATATCCGCGTGTTATCGCGATGTATGTACAAGCTTATTTCTTCTACTAGCTCTAGATTCTTCGTTTGGGCTCCGTTTTCTGAGCCGTCTGCGCCTATACGTTCGTCTCTTCGTGTACTTTGCTCCTAGCTTGGTTGTTCCTCATGTTTAAACCAATAAATTTGTGAGATTATCAATAAAACATAAACTAGAGGAAAAACATACGATAAGTGAGAAATGAGCAGAAAAGTGCTGATATAATATATGAAATACACCCATAAAACATGCTCATTTAGACACTTATCACACCCCCACACTTACCTTTTGCTTGTCCTCAAGCAAAACCATGTACCCAACAAGTAGGGAATGCTCAATATTAACAAATACTATTATGAAGGGTAGGATAAAGAAGTCAATAGTACATGATCTTAAACTTTTTAGAGGAGTGTGATCCATCACCTACTGGTGGCATAGGTGTACTCAGGGCAAAAATAAAAATTAGAGTTTCGGGGTATGATCCGGAGTACTTCAATGCTTCTTGATTTAAGGTGACTTTGAGAACTTTTACCATGGCCAACTTCTCTCAAGAATGGGCATTGAGGAGAAAACAAAAGGAAAAATAGATTTATGCATTTGTTTCACTTTTGCATAAGAGATGAGAAGATAATATGTAGGCATCAAGCCTTTGTTTAAGAACACTCAACTCTCTTGTTGGTTACCAATGGTGTCTCGCAAGTCCCTTTATTATTATTTTTCTTTTGACAGAGAAGCACCCCTTAGCAATCCCTAAGAAAGAAGACAGAAGAACCCCTGAGCAATAAAAATCCAACCATTTCAGATCATTTGGTCACACCGCATAAAAATGCTCCTCAAAAGTAATCAAAATTTTAAAATTTTGTACATTTGTACCATTTATCCCACAATTCATAACAATATTTATTCTAAAGAGAACAACCCACATAAAAGGGTCACGATATTGAATTTGAACAAACGCAAGATAAGCAGAGAGATTAAGCATTTTAGCATAAAATGTCACCGAAAAGGGCACACTCCCCCACACTTAAATTGAACAATGTCCTCATTGTTCACCAGAAAAACAAGGGAAAGTTCAGAAGGCCTTTTCGGTAAGTAGATAAAATAGAGAGAACACGAAGCTCACGAATATTCATTTAAGCACATAAATCTCCTCTGCATATTTTATTTAAATAAAAGCATAATTAAAGAAACTGGTACTCCCCTGAGATTATTTTTGCTAGCGTTGACTTCCCCCACACTTGAGCTTCAGCCTCAAGTAGCGTAGCTTGGTTGCGGTGTAGACATGAAATTGCACCTGCATAAGACACTAGAAGCAACCATACTATAAACGGGGTTAAAGTTAGCAAAAATAAATTAAAGGGAACCTGAAAATTAAAACAGCATAAAAGCATATAAAAGATAAGTTCGTCCGGGTTGCCTCCCGGAAAGCTGCCCTTCTTTAACGTCTTTGGCTAGACGCTTTTCGTTAGATCGATCTGGGGGGTGGTTATGAGGAGTAGATCCAAAGCATGACTCGATGGTTTTTTTGAGAGTCCACCTGGATGCATGTTTTCTTTTCTTATCCCGCTCTTCGTCCGGGATTGGTGGTGGTATCTCTGTAATAGACATGCCGTCTGGAAGGGTAATAAACAGAAGTGGGGATGATGGTGATTGAGTGTCCCCAAACTTGAGATCTTTGGATTTGCTATCTGGAGATCTTCCTGATGCAAACTCCAGCTTTTCGTTATAAGCTGAAGGGTGATTTCCCCTGGGCTACCCAAATGTGCACATCGGCTGTGGCAAGGAATGGTCGTCCAAGGATGAGAGGTGTAGTGGAGTTCTCTTCGATGTCTAGAATGAAAAAATCGCATGGGAAGTATAAGTGCTCCACTTTAATGATAACATCCTCCACCACTCCGCTTGGGTATGTTACCGAACCATCTGCCAGCTGCAGGGTCATCTTAGTCTTTTTCATCTCTCCAATTCCCAGCTTTTTGAAAGTGGAGAGGGGCATCAAATTAATGGAGGCACCCAGATCGCATAAGGAGTATGGAAATGAGGTGCTACCAATTGTGACTGGAATGGTGAAGCTGCCCGGATCATTGCATTTTGATGGTAGGGGTTTTGTAGAGTAGCTGAGCAAGCTACATTGAGAGGTACCGTACCGACTTCGGCCAATTTAGTTTTGTTGGATATGAGGTGTTTGAGGAATTTGGCGTAGTTTGGCATTTTGGCAATGAGGTCGACAAACTGTATATTGACGTTTAGTTGCTTCAGCATTGCCAGAAACTTACCATATTCATTATCCAATTTCTGCTTCTGGAGTCGGGAGGAAATGGTATAGGCGGTTCTTGTGAAGAAGGTTCTGAAGCTGATGGAATAGTGAGGACGCTTGGAGATGTCTTTTCTGGGCCTCAGCTTTTTCTTCACTATCCTCTTTGGATTCTTCTGATTGGCGGGATGTGAATCTCGTCGGTTTTCTTACCGCTTCTCAAGGTTATCGCCTTAACCTCTTCTCTTCTTCTTCAAATTCGAGCTTTCATTTTCATAACCGGCACCAAGTGCTCAAGGTAGGTATTCTCAGATTGAATGCGATTTTATAGACTTTGGCGGTGCTTTCAAGTTCAGCTACATTCCTTTTGGAAGTTTCGATTGCTACACCCACTCTTGGAGGAAAGGGTGTAGTTCAGGAACTTCAGCTGTTTTAGCCACCTCCGTCTTTTCTTCATCGTGCTCCTTCACATAGATGCACTTGGCTTGCTCTCTTGGATTTGGTTCATTTTGGCTGGGGAGAGCCTCTGGCGGTCTCGAGCAAGTTGTTCTGCAATTTGATTGAATTTACCTTCAATTTTGGTTGAAGGCTTCTTGTGCAGAGAGCTGGTTCTGAGTTTGGACATGAATCCCTTCATCATCTCTTTGAGTTCTGCATTTGGATCAGAAGAGATGAAGATGGTTTGTTGTTGTTGTAGTTGGCTGAAACCTGGAGGGGCACCTAGTGCTCTGTAACCCATATTAGAGTTTGGTTGGGGTCGGTTCCCCTGATAGGCATTGGAATTGTTGTTCTGCCCTCCTTGGTTCTGATCATTATTCTTCCATGAGAAATTCGGGTGATTTCTCCATGGATAGTTGTTGTTGATGTTATTGTTGTAGGAATTACCGGGGCGGTTTCCTATGAATTGTACTTCCTCGTACTGGCCTTTGCCTTCGCATTGATGAGTTTCATGAGGACCGGCGCATATGACACATCCTTCTGTAGGTGGAGCTGGTGGTGAACTTGTAGGTGGGGAAGCTATTGTTTTTACAATTTCGTTTTGTGACGTTGTTAGCTTTTCTACCATCTTTGCAAGGGACGAGATCTGAGCTGATAAATGATCAGTAGGCTCAACATGGAGTAGGCCTGCTGCTCGTGGCGTTCTTCCTTTGGATCTCGTCCACTGTCTCGTATTGCTCGTCATAGTTTCGAGAAGGTCCATTCCTTCTTTAGGAGATTTCATCATGAAACTTCCTCCTGCAGAGGAATTGACGAGTAGTCGGTTCCCATCATCCAGACCGTTGAAGAATGATAGGCAGAGGGATTGATCGTCAAGACCATGGTGGGAACATTTCATTAGCATATCTTTGAATCTGTCCCATGCGTCGTACAACGTTTCTCCCGGCTCCTGACAGAAAGTGTTGATTTCACCGATCAATTGCCTTGTTCTACTGGTTGGGTAGTATTTGGCAAGGAATTTTTGGGCCATTTGAAGCCATGTGGTGATTGATCGGGAGGGAAGGCTTCGATACCACCGGTTTGCTGAATCCGATAACGAGTGAGGAAATAGTTATAGACGGATTCTTTCTTTGACGTTGCCGGTCTGACCAAAGGAATTGCAGAAGTCTAGGAAGAGACTCAGATGATTTGGGGCTTCATCTGGGTTCGCTCCACTAAACTTGCCTAGATCCCGGACGGCGGTGATGTAGTGGGTTTTGAAAACCCATCGTCCGGCTTCTTCTGGTGTTAGTTCAGGGAGAACTATGGCTGCTGCTCTTCCTTCGGTATTCGGTTGGTGGTAGTCAGAGAGAGCACGGTGTTCTGGTTGATTTGCATGGTCAATTTCATTTATAACTTCGTTAATGGCCATGGCTTGGTTTTCAGGTTTCTTTGTGCTTGTAATAAGTGCGCTCGGGTTCGAGGCTCGGACTGATTGGTGGAGAGCCTCGGGTTCGAGTATTTGGCATGCACAGAAGATAACTTGTGGTTTGTGAGAAACTGCAAAATTAGTTAGTAAATAAAATAAGAAAGGTAGAGATATTGGTTAGGCTGATAAACGTTAGTTAAACAACACTGATATATTTTTTTTTGTATTTTTTTAACAAGAGTAAAATGACAGAATATTAAATGACAAGGGAAAGAAATGACAGAAAATTAAAGTTAGGAGTTAGTATACAGAAATTATAAGTTAGTAGTTAGTATACAATGGAAAGAAATGTTAAGGACAATGGAAATGAAATGTTAAGGACAATGGAAAGAAAGGACAATGGAACGAAATGACAATGGAACGAAATGACAATAATATTAAGATGTTAGGAGTTAGATGTCCAAAGTCCGAAGTCAAATGTCCAAGTCAGGTCAGAAGTCCGATGTCCAATTCAGATGTCCGAGGTTAACAATTTAATAGTATTAACAGATTATTTTAATACAGCGAGTGAACTACCGGAAACTAGGGAAATTGATGGAATCAATCTCCCCGGCAACGGCGCCAATTTGCAGACTGTTATTTTCTGAGTGGTTAAACTGGTGTAAAATTAAAAGAAAAGAAAAGAAAAGAAATTAAAACTCAAATTAAACGTCGGGCTGCAAACAAATCCCGGTCGTAGTAGTATAACGAGTGTCGTATCCACAGGGAGATTGTTCAATTTATCCTAGTCTTGGTAGTTACTTAAAAAAACTGTAAAAAGGGGTTTAGCCGGAGGCAAGCTTGATTTGTTGTTGGATCAGTGCAAATATAATAAAAACAGTAAAAAGGTGAATTAAGTGATGTGAATGGAAAAATGTATCCTAGGATAGCGGGGGAGTTTCCTAAATTACTTAAACGTATTTATAACCATGTCTCAATTATTTATTGCCTATTAGAGTTAATAATTGTCAGTTACGAACTCTTAATAAAAGCCTTAGTATTTTCCTGCTCAGTCCGAGTGTAAATACTAAGATTAATTCCTTGGTGGTACCTAGACTATCTCAAAATCATATGTTGATAGTTACCAAATAATGCAGTCGTTTGTCGCGCAAAGCATTTAGCAATATTAGTTGAAAGGAATTAAAACAAGTTAAATGAGAGAAACAGGTGATAAATATTAATTTACGTAATATTAGAAATAAACCCCCATCCTAGGATACAAATGAAAATTACTCAGACATTAACGGAGATAAGAAGATTACACAGATAGATTTTGACATTAATTCAGAGGAAACTGGTCTGCTCTCGCTCTCACTGCTGCTCTTCTATTTCTTTTGTTACTGCGTGAGTGTGGAATGTTGTGGTGTTACGGAGGAAAATAAGTGGAAGGGAATGGATGAGTGTGGTGAGCGAATTCTTCAGACTCCCGTCGTGCGTGGTGTGTATTATGCAGTTATGGTGCTGGGTTTATATAGAGGTTTGGATCCGTACGAATTTGATTGCAGATGAAGAAGAGCATTGATTGCTTCATTGATTGCGCAGGGGACAGAGCTGAATACGCGTGCGGAGTAGATGGATAAGATGCAGACAGTGGGCGAGTTGGGCGAGTTGCAGACGACGACGGCGCAAAGAAGATACTGGTCGCGACTGATAATTAGTCACGGTTGCTGTTGGTGTCCGCCTGTGGTACCGCCCAATAAGTGGCGGTTGTGTGCCTCTGGTCCACCTCCAAGACCGCCCAAAACGGGGCGGTTGCTTGTGTGGTGTCCGCCGGGCGGTAGCCTGTGTGATGTCCGCGTGTTATCGCGATGTACGGGTTGTCTACAAGCTTATTTCTTCTACTAGCTCTAGATTCTTCGTTTGGGCTCCGTTTTCTGAGCCGTCTGCGCCTATACGTTCGTCTCTTCGTGTACTTTGCTCCAAACTTGGTTGTTCCTCATGTTTAAACCAATAAATTTGTGAGATTATCAATAAAACATAAACTAGAGGAAAAACATACGATAAGTGAGAAATGAGCAGAAAAGTGCTGATATAATATATGAAATACACCCATAAAACATGCTCATTTAGACACTTATCAAATAGATGGGCCCGACTTGAAGTATCGGTTTGAGGGCTTTATAGAAGCTGATAAGAGCTAAAAGCTTTTGAAAAGGATAAAGGTTGTCTTTGAGATTTGAGGGAGAACTAGATTGTCTTTGAAGGGTGTTTGGATTGCTTGAGGATTTTTTTAAGGAACATTTTGGTCTTTTGTAGTGCTAGGGGGTAATTCAGTCTTTTCTGGTTCTCTTATAAAACGAGTCACAACCATAAAACAAAAATTAATAAAAATAAAAGATAAACAAAATACTACATAGAACAAAGAAAATTAATTAAACTATAACCAAAGTAAATATAAAAACTAAACTAAATCAGAAGAAAAACAATTATTAAACCACTACAAACAAAGTAAAATAATCCGAACAAAATTAAACTAAACAAATTAAAATAGCAATAGATAAAACATAAACAACATAAACTAGAACTAAACTAAACAAAAATTAAACTAATCTAATAAAATAAAAATCTGAGAAGCAATAATAACTATAAAATCAGAAACAATCAAACAACCAAAATGTAATATCAACTCATTAACAAGGTTTCTATTGGGTGGGTAAATTGAAGGACCAATATTGTAGCTGATAATGTAGCAAAGCTCGCCTATGAGTTTGATATCAGAGTTTCTTCCCTAGATGTATGCCCTCCTTCTATTGTAAGGTCTCATGTAAGTATTATCCCTCATAACAATAATTAATAAAATGATACGAAAATGCCTAATTTGGCTCATTTTTTACCAAAAATAAACAACCTAACTCAAAATAAAACTAAACTAAAATAAATCCAACCAAACAAAACAAAATAAATAAAAGAAAAATAGAATAAAGACTAAAGTAAATAGTTGTGCCTCCACGGCAACGGCGCCAAAAACTTGTACGGGTTAACCTAATACAACAAGTGTACCGGTCTATCGTAGTTAGTTTTTCTAAAGTATTCCTTCAGGTTATCGAACCAAATGAGGCAGTGTCTAGTTTGAATCACTATTATAAACTAACTAATAAACTGTAGAAAAATAATAATAGTAAATTGGGGCTTGGTTTGTAGAAACTAAATGAATAATTAAAATAAAAACAATTAAAATTGATCTTCTGACAATTCTTAAGAGGGAATCCTAGTTTATTACTTCTCCCTATTTATCAATTTCCTTCCTGAGTGTTTTCTTAATTCTAGACTGCAACCTCTCCCGCAAGATAGATTCTAACTAGTAATTCTTAAATCTTAAATCTAGTTATGAATTTACTAATTACCTAGTAGCGTTCAATATTCATCTGGTTCCTAGCCAGCTAATCCTGAGGAATTTCAATCTCTAGTTTCACTGGTAATATTCCTATGGTCTAATGAACGCCACAGTTCTCACTTGTCAATTCATACCAGATAAACTTAAGCAATGATTACTCACGAAAGAATTCAACATTAAACAAGGAATACAACTACAATCTGTATAGAATTTGCCTTCAAAAACTCATGAAGAAAAATAATAAACTAGATGTCCATAGTAAACCAGAATTCTACCGACTACTAATACATGATAGATACAAAAACAACAATAAGAGGTAAAGAAAATGTCATCGAATCTGTACAAAAGAACTGATGTCACAATCCCGTCCTACCCTGCTATCTCCGGTCCAACATGAACTGGTATCTCCCTCTCTCTCTTTGTTCTCTAGGCGACTAGGGTTTGGTTTCTATCCAGATTTGAAGATAGAAGATCTCGTTTGCTGATTTTCAAAATATATTCTCGTTTCCTTTTACATGAAATGGTGTGTGTGCTCCTCTATGAGCTTGGTTCGGGTGTGCGTCCGGGTTTACATACTCGGACCACTCCCAAGAATAAGTCTTCGCGAGAGCCAACACCTGGTCCGGGTTTGTACATCCGGATACATACCTAGACCGGATACGAAATAAGACAGAAAAATAGTTCTGGTGTGATCCGGGTTTGTAAATCTAGACATATACCCGGTAAACACTCAAATATCGGCAGTGAGCTTCCTCAAGGTTGGTCCAGGTATGTAAGTCTGGTCAAAGACCCGAACCATAAATTATAATATGACTCGTTTTTTTACTCTTCTATTTGAACTTGGCATATATACCTTATAAACCTTGCAAAATGTATGGTCATGCTGCATTTTGAGATTTACCGCTTTATATCGCCATTTGGATGCAAGTCTTAAGAAAGGGAGTAATACTTTTGAGCTAAAAGTTAAGTCACAATAATTATTTTAGTAATATGCATTATAAATTTTCTTACAAATAACTATAAAAAAATAAATAAATAAAATTTCTTACAAATTACAGTCAGTTAGTATATTAACAAGTTATGATAGTGTGTTAGTTAATGAGCAATATATAGTTCCAAAAAATTAGACACAACCAACGTTTGCATGCAAAATAATCAATAATTTGATAGAATACTTTAGTGCACACATAGATTCTTTAACGTGTATACTTTTTTAAAAGCCTCATGAACTCGGTAGACGCGTATAACAGCAATAATTCACAAATGCGTTACACTAAAAAAAACAATATTTCACAAATAACAACGCCATGTTACATCATATTATCTAGGTTCAATGTTAGTGTTTTATTAATTCTTTAAATGTGTCATTTAATTTCAAATTAGAAATTAAAATATTTTCAATTTAATAATACACTATAATTTATTGAATAAGTATGTATCCTATTATAAAGTTAATTATTTTATATAGTAAATACTAAAAGTGAATTATATAAAAAAAACAAGGGAACGACACAATTAGGATAGTATATATAGGGAAATATATGATTGGTTTATAGTTCTGAAGAGGAATCTTGGGGGAAAGAAGCCCATGTTCGTTTTGTTTGCTTTTGTGTGTGATAAATCTTCCCTGAGCTAGATTATTGAATTCCTAACTAATTTTATTTTTCCGGCACCCCACCTGGAAAATTGTTGGTCGTCATTCGGCGGAAATCAACAGGCACCGCGAGAGTTTGCTAGGTTATTGCATCTTTATTGAATCTGAGTTATTGTTAATATCATAGTAATGATAGTCTTCCTTTTAAAAGAATAATATTATAATCACATAGTACATTATTGCAATAATCTCCATTTGGCGGTGCTAATACATAGAATCCATTATTATTTCCTTTTATAAAAGAATTTTATTTTGTTTTCTAAAATACACTAATAAATCATATATATCGTTGCTTACATTTGTATTTTCTTAGTCCTTCTAATCTAGTTTAGAGGCCACGTTTGATTGTTTGAAATACAAAAAATCTAGGTAGTTAGCTTTGTGATTTATAAAATAACTAATTTAGGTTAAATAATAAATTTTTAGATTCGTTTGTTCTATCTTGATCGTTACAGTTCTGATTTCATATCCATTTACGCCCAGCCCATGCGTTGCTTTCTTTGTCTACTATGCTTCTAGCTAAATGTTCCTCATATTTAAACAATCAATGTGTAAGAAGAACCACTAACACACAAAACTAGAGAAAAACTAACTAAAGTGAATAATTGAGCATGAAAAGTGTTGATTAATTATAAAAAATACACCCCTAAAACATGCTCAATTAGACAATCATCACAACCCTGAAAACGACCTTCCTTTTCATAAAATTTTTTACTGATAGGCATAATGAGAAACAAAATCACTAGATCCAGTAAACTTACGGTCACCCTAATTAAAGATTGATGAAAAGGGTGACATGCAAAGATGATTACTTTGTCAAAGGACTGGGATGAAAAGAAACAAAACCAAAAGAAAAAGGAAGATTCAAGGAGAAAAAAATCCATCCGAGTAAGGCACCATAATCTAAAGAACCCGTAGGAGAACTTGAGAACAAAACTGAACTAATACAGAAACAATGGGGAGAAAGCTAGAAGCTGGAAAGCTAACTCTCTGCCTTATGGAGGACTTGTATATGGACAATATTAAGAGCTCTTAGGGCTTGTTTTGGACATAGATAAAAAGTGGTGGGACCTAGAGAGAAATATTCTTTCTATTTCTATTGATTTGTATTCTCGTATTCGTATGTGACTAACGTTTGTACAAGTGTCTCTATATATAAGTACAGTTATGGGCTAAATACTTGCTATATTGTTTTAATTACTATTGGGCCATATCCATGGGCCTCTCCCCCCCCCCCCCCCCCCCCCCCCCCCCCCCCCCCCGCGATACCAGGCCGACCAAATGTTAGGGGAAGCCTGGATCAGAAGTCATTGAAGACTGATTTGGTCAAGGGCTTCGTGAATCCATCAGCAATTTGTTCCTTTGTAGGTAAAAACTCAATCTTTAAAGATTTGTTCTTCACCCTTTCTCTGATAAAGAAGTAATCTATCGCTATGTGCTTTGCGCGGCTGTGTAATACTGGATTCGAAGCCAGATACTTAGCTCCAATGTTATCGCAGTACAGTGTGGTGGCGTGAGGAAGAGAAACCCCTAATTCGGTGAGGATTTCGTTGAGCCAAAGGCTTTCAGAGGTAGCGGCGGCGATGGACTTGAATTCCGCCTCAGTAGAGGACTTCGCAATAGTGCGTTGTTTTCGGGATCCCCAGGATACCAAGTGCTCACCCAGAAAAATACAGAAGCCGCCGGTGGACCAACGATCAATGACGGAACCCGCCCAATCTGAATCTGCAAAGACTCGAAGAGATCCTGTGGAGGAAGCAGAGAAGAACAGAGAGAGATCTACGGTAAGCTTCAGATATCTCAACAATCTTTTTACCGCAGTCCAGTGTGATTCCCTGGGGTTGTGCATGTATTGACTTAATCGGTTTACTGCAAAACTAATATCTGGGCGTGTAAACGCTAGGTACTGTAGACTTCCCACGATACTTCTATAATATTGTGGATTTTTGTATGCTGGTGATTCAATCGAGTCTAATACGGTAGTGTCAGTAATAGGAGTATTTGTTGTTTTGGCTTGGAGAAGATCAGCCCGTGAGAGAATATCTAGAATATATTGTTTCTGTGAGAGATAAGCTCCTGTTTGATCTCGTGTTACTGTAACCCCCAAAAACTGATGTAGTTGACCCAGATCTTTGATGGGGAATTCTCCAGCAATAGTTGCAACTAGTCTAGTCAGAAGTTCTGGTGATGAGCCCGTGCATAAGATATCATCTACATAAACTAATATGTAAACATGCTGACCATAATGTGAATATATAAATAAAGAACTATCTGCCTGTGAAGGCTTAAAGCCAATGTGGATGAGAAACTCACTGAGACGCGAGTACCAAGTCCTTGGGGACTGTCTCAGACCATATAGAGCTCGTTTCAATTTGCACACGTGAGAAGGATAGGCAGGGTGCACAAAACCCTTAGGTTGATTTATGTAAACTTCTTCCTCTAAGTACCCATGTAGAAATGCATTGTCTACATCAATCTGTCTGATTTGCCAATTGTTTGAAACCGCTAAAGATAGAATTAATCTTACTGTAGCAACTTTAACAACGGGGCTAAAGGTTTCATGAAAGTCTATGCCAGCTTCTTGATTGTAGCCTAGGGCAACCAGTCTTGCTTTTCGTCTATCTATGGACCCATCAGTTTTTCTTTTTGTCTTAAGGACCCATTTAGTTCCAAGAACATGCATCTTAGGAGAAAAAGGCACCAGTTCCCATGTATCATTAGCCACTAATGTAGAGTACTCACGTAATATGGCCTGACGCCATTCAGGGAATTTTAGAGCCTGAGCAAAGGACGGCTCTTCTGGAATGGGAGAATCAGTAGAAGTTGACGTAGTATTTAGAGTTTTTGGTGACCAAGGCACCGTCCCGTCTGTTCTCTGTATTGGTTTCAAAGTATTTGTGCGGGACCTTGTTACCATAGGATGGTGAGAAGTAGGAGGTATGGGAGAAGAATTTTCCTGTACTGGTTGTACACTCGGGGAGGAAGCAGAAACAGATTGCGACTGTGTGTGTGAAACAGGGGTTGAATGTGTAGAGTCACACTAGTGGAACGTGAGGCTTTAATGACGGTGGTTTAATCACGGTTTAAACAGACACCGTGATTAATAGGAAGGCCGGAATTTATTAGCGACGATGATTGATTAACCCGTAATCAATAATCGATCGGAGGTTGGCGCGCCTTTTTTAGGAGGGACTTTAGATGACGGTTTTTAGTAAAACCGTAATCTAAAGTCCCGTGTTGACGCGCGCTTTACGGTCAACGGACTTTAGATTACGGTTTTACTAAAAACCGTCATCTAAAGTCCCTCCTAAAAAAGGCGCGCCAACCTCGTCAACGACGTCGTTTTGACCTGACGAAAAAAATTTCCCGTATTATTTGATTTATTCGACTCCGCGCGTAATCTAAATTACAGTTAACGACGTCGTTTTAGCAGTGTATTTTAGATTAATAAAAACTTTATATTAATGTGTTACCTATGTTTGAAACCCAACATATGGCAAATAATTATCGCGCTATTTTTTTAATTTCGTTACACTTTAGATTACATTTAACGACGTCGTTTTATCAGTGTATTTTAGATTAATAAAAACTTTATATTAATGTGTTACCTATGTTTGAAACCCAACATATGCCAAATAATTATCGCGCTTTTTTTTTAATTTCGTTACACTTTAGATTACGGTTTTTGTGAGAACCGTCATGTAAAGTGTGACTTTAGTTTACGGTTTACATGTAAACCGTAATCTAAAGTCCATTTAAACATTTGCCTACACTCTGCACACTCTACTCACAGTAACTCTTCTTCTCTTTCGCGCTATCTTCCTCACTGAAATTGCCTCCTCTCTCCCGTCACCTTGCTAACGGCCATCGCCGCCGTCGCTCCCACCACCTTTGTCACTCCCATCGCCGCCGGTCACCACCCATCTACCACTGGTCTCACCGTCGACGTCTCTATCGCGTATTGGGTATGCGATCGCGATTGATTGTCGTTTTTTTCTAACTTTGTTCATATACATGCATTTCGATTGCAAGTTCTAACCTCGTTTGTATCGAATCCTGAGAGTGTAATGGCAAATGTTCTAACCTTGTTCATATATTTGTGCCCAGATTCACAGTTAATTGCGACCTAGTTCGTGGGCTGATTTCTACACTACTTGCCCACTTCGGTGCTTAGTTACGGTAACTTTGCAAACCAATCTGTAAACTGCTGTATTTATTTGTTCTTAGCATTTAGTATTACAATTAATACATAATAGTGTAGTTTTAAAAATGCTACTACTTAAAACTGCCACAGGAAAGAAAGTAAGTTCAAGTATATTACCGATTCCTGAAAAATGAATGGTACAGAACTGTAGCATATCTCAGTTTCATGAATGGAACAGAACTGTAACAAGTTGTTTGAGTTTTGGTCTGGATTTAAAAGCTTAATGGAATATTTAAGTAACTGGGTAAGGAGTTAGGAGAAGTATAATCAGTTGAAAGGAAAAAAACAGACAGGGAAGAAAGCAAGAACACAACTCAGTTTCTGTTTTGATTTCAGTTTGGATTTCAGCTTCAGTTTCGTATCAGATCAGGTTCTGACTAATTCTGCATCTGTAACAAAGTTGCCTTGGGTTTAGTTGAGTTAGAAACTTTATAACACACCAAATTGACAGGATCGACAGTTTAGAAAGGTTTGAGAATTCAAACACGTGAACAAACAGAGAGGAGTCATACACCAGTCTCTGTCTGTCTGTTTCTTTTCTTTCAGTTTCTATTTCTGTTTGAGTTCTGTGTGAATCTGTTCAGTAGAGGCAACAGAAAGATGTTGTCGTTTTTCTGTTTCTGTAAACTAAATACATCAGTGAAGATAAGTTTATGTATGTTACCAGTTCTAGATGGTGCGTGCGAATTTGACTTTGATAAAACTGATTTGGAGACGTTAGAAATATAGGGGAGATGCTGTCGATTTTTTTCCGCGGTTTAGCTAGCATTTAACCTTGATTTTTTGATGAATTCTAATGTTGTCGTTTTTCATTTATGCATCAGGACTACGACTTTATTTAGGCTTCCGACCTCAACCGTCTTAGCATCGGCTAATCGTCTACCAGAGGTAAGATTTTATATATACATATAATATTTGACAAACTACCAAACATAGTTATCCGCCCAAGATATACCTAATAGAGGTATATCTTCGGCAGTCCCTGTCGGGACTGTCCACGATTGTTAAATCACACACCTAGGGTGTGAATGTGCTTTTAATATGTACTTTATTGATTATTTCAGCAGTATCTCTTTATTGTTCTTCGAATGCATATATTATTGATTAATATCATAATATCGTGCATTTGAAGAACTGTAGGGAGATGCTGCCGAAATTTTCAATAAATTACATATTAAAAACACGTTCACCGGTGGGATTTAATACTCATGGATGGATTTAGGTTGATAAGATACAAAAGTGTAAAGACTCTGCCACGGGTGACGGTATGAAATGGCTGCCTTCATATAAATAGCTAGAAGGAGATGGAACGTTCGTGGATTTACAGCGGAAATTTGGACGACAAGTTTTTAGAAGGAGTTGATAAGTTATGCACGGTGTTGGCGAACAATCTGAAACCTACAGACAAGGGATACATATTTTGTCCGTGTATCGACTGCCAAAACAATCTGAGATATCGCGGCGTTGAAACAATTAAGGAACATCTGATCCGCCGCGGTTTTACAAAAGATTTCCAAGACATAATCCGATGGCATGGTCAGAGTGCGTTCGATGTTATTAAGCCTGACGAAGGGGATAATGGTCAGGCAAACACAGAAACAGAACTTGGAGATGATACAGTTGCTGGTGATCCAGAAGACGTTACAGCGAACGTTGTGCCAGATTTCTGGGATGATGACATTGAGACTATGCTTGAAGATGTGGAACGACATTACTCTAACACGCCAGACAAGCATGAAAATTTGTTGGATTCATCCAAAACACCGTTGTACCCCGGGTGTGACCCTACAAAGTTAAGCAAGTTGAGTGTCGTCCTCAAGCTATTCAACTTGAAAGCGAAACATGGCTGGAGCGACGTAAGTTTCACTGACCTCCTGGAACTATTGAAATACGTTCTTCCGGTGGACAACGTTTTACCAACGACTACGTACTCAGCCAAAAAAATGATGTGCCCAATGGGTATGGGGTACCAGAAAATTCATGCTTGTCCAAATGGTTGCATGCTGTTTTGGAAATCGGATGAATTTGCTGAAAGCTGTTCAGCATGTGGAGCGTCACGGTATAAGAAACAACAAACTCACATCAGCGGTAGTAAGAAAGGTTCACCAGCTAAGGTATTGTGGTACCTGCCCATCATTCCAAGGTTCAGACGTTTGTTCTCCATTGAGAAAGACGCAGAGAATCTTCGGTGGCATTCAGTTCACAGGAAAAAGGATGGCAGATTGAGACATCCCGCTGATGCACCACAGTGGAGAAACATAGACGTAAAATTTCCTGAGTTTGGTAACGAACCGAGAAACCTAAGGCTAGGCTTGTGCACGGATGGGATGAACCCTTACGGTACTTTGAGTAGCATACACAGTACCTGGCCTGTGCTTTTGGTTATTTACAATCTACCGCCGTGGTTATGCATGAAACCAAGACACATCTTGTTGTCTTTGTTAATATCTGGTCCAAAGCAACCGGGCAACAAAATTGACGTATTCCTACAACCTTTGATAGAGGATCTACAACTCTTGTGGAATGAAGGGGCTACGGTTTACGACTCATTCAGTAAAGAGGACTTCAATTTGCGTGCTATGTTGTACTGCACAATCAATGATTTCCCCGCCTATGGTAATCTTTCAGGCTATTCAATCAAGGGGGCGTTGGCGTGTCCGATTTGTGGTGAAAACACTTGTAGCATTCGCTTGAAACATAGTGGGAAAACCGTGTATATGGGCCACCGAAAAATGCTTCCAAAAGGACATAAGTATCGAAAGATGGCGAAAGAGTTCGATGGGAAAACTGATCACAGCATGGCGCGCCAGCCTTTGACAGGTACAGAGATTTACAAAAAGTTGGATAATATTGTGAACAACTTCGGGCCGCCAACCAAAAGTGGTGAAAAAAGTGTCTGGAAAAAGAAATCAATATTTTGGGAACTACAGTACTGGCAGCATCTGGAGGTTAGACATTGTATCGATGGGATGCATGTCGAGAAGAACGTGGGTGAAAGTTTCACTAGCACCCTTTTGAACATAAAAGGAAAGACAAAGGATCATTTGAAAGGAAGAAAAGATTTAATTGAGTTGGGCATACGCACAGAGCTTGGCCCGCAAGAACGTGGAAAACGCACATTCTTGCCTCCTGCCTGTCACACTCTGTCTAAAGAAGAGAAACATAGTCTATGCAGTACCCTTTACAACATCAAGGTGCCATCAGGTTACTCCTCAAACATAAGAAACCTAGTGTCCATGACAGATTTCAAATTAGTAGGAATGAAATCTCACGATTATCATGTCCTACTTCAAGAATTTTTGCCAATTGCACTACGTGGGATCTTGCCGGATGCTGTCAGACACACAATCACAGTGAGTCGGGGTGCGAAAGGTAAGAATCCAGCGCCCGTCCGGAGTCGCACCAGGACTTCTGAGGCGCCTAAAAATAAGCTCACACTGCCACAAAAACTTGTTAATGTTTTGGGGCCCAAGCAGATGAATCTCTACGACAAGATCATGTTGAAGTCATCTCAAACTAACAACTTCATGATGACGCTTCCAAAGTCGATGTTTCACTACGAAGAAGATATGATGACGGCAATCAACTTTGAGGACATCAGAGAGATGATGTGTGGAGATTATCTGAACATTAACATTATTCAAGCTTATCTAAAGTAAGTGTTCTTTCCTCATACTGTAAAAACATATAGAATAAGTATCTATGAAGTTGCATTGGCTAACTTTTTATAGTGCATGTGATATAATAGATGTCTGCTTGAGAGATGTGCTGAGAAGGACATGACCTCCATTACTGCGGTGTGCCCGGAGCGTTTATCGTACGACTCAGTCACTAGGGACCCGGGGAGGTTTTGTGAATACATGATTCATTGCTTCAATGTTGTTGATCAATAGAATAAATTATTCATTCTAATGCCGTATCACCAAACGTGAGTTCTAATATAAAATTACATACTAATTAGCTAACTTTTTTACCTTCATTTCTCATTTCATTTTGTATTTGACATTGTAGCCACCACTGGGCTTTGTTTATATTCTGCGCTGCCACCGCTACTCGCTCGTTCTAGATCCACTAGGGCAGTGGACAGAATTCAACACTGAAGACTTAATCAAAGAGTAAGTTTTTATTATTATTTAATTGTTTGTAAGTTTTTGAACCAAAATTAATGTACTTGTTCATTTTGCTAAACGCTTTTGTTAATATATGTAACAGTTGTTACAAAAAAAACCCTCAGGGAGAGTTTGGTGATTTGACCGTCAATTACATCAAGGTTTGGTAATTCATGTATTTCATTCGTGCTGCTATTATCTTTGTACAATTGTTTTACATTTGTGAATTTTGATGATTTAGTGCCCTACCCAAAAGGATTCTAAGAGTTGCGGGTACTACGTGATGCGGTATATGTACGAGTTCTGCGGGTACTTCCGAAGTTTTGAGAATGATATTGACAAGGTAATACGAACGCTGTCTTGTATTTAATTCTTTCGGCAGATTTTTTGTGTCTTTATCTTAATCTCATTATGTGTTCCATTCCTTTTCTTGTTGCAGATTAAAGAGCATTATGCCAGATTCAAGACTTATGGTCCTGCCGACTTGTTGCATGTCAGAGAGAGCATGGCAGCCATGTTTATGAGAATGGAGTGGTAGACTAGCTAGCTCTGATGCTGTAACATATATTTTTTGTTAGTTGCTCTGATTCTGTTAGTTGCTGCTGCAACAGATTATATTGTGTAACAAATTATATTTTTTGTTAGTTGCTCTGATTCTGTTTGTAATGAATTATGCTAGCTGCTGCTGTAACAGATTCTAGCTGTTGTATTGAATGTTTCTGTTGCAATTGTGCGCAGAAATGAATTTGCAATTGTTATCTCTGTTGCAATTGTGTAACAGATTGAATATGTTACAGATTTTCGATCTGGTGCTTTATTAGATGTTATCTCTGTTGCAATTTTGTAACAGATTGAATATGTTACAGATTTTCGATCTGGTGCTTTATTAGATGTTATCTCTGTTGCAATTGTGCGCAGAGAATGAATTTGTGTTGTTGGTATTTGATTCAGGGGGTTCAATTGTGCAGTTTCTGCCCTCTGTTGCTTATCTGTTACAATTCTGTCTCTGTTGCAATTGTGTAGATTTGTAAAAAAAAAAAAATTACACTTTAGATTACGGTTCTAACAATAACCGTAATCTAAAGTCCTTTGGGCGCGCGTGCCAAAAGACTTTAGATGACAGTTATTGCCAAAACCGTCATCTAAAGTGTCGACTTTACATTACGGTTATTTGTAAAACCGTGATCTAAAGTCCTTTGGTTCGCGCGCGCCAAAGGACTTTAGATCACGGTTTTACAAATAACCGTAATGTAAAGTCAATGACACGCGGGCCGGAAAAGGGACTTTAATTACGGTTTTAAACCGTAATTAAAAAAACGCCATCTTTATTGATGCCCGCGTAGATTACGGTCCAGAACCGTAATTATACACGGTTTTGGACCGTAATTAATGGGTCGCGTTCCACCAGTGTCATTAGTGTCAATGTGTAGAGGGCAAGATATTGTTGGTGGGGATGGGGGCTGATAGTGCCGGGAGTAGATGATGATAAATGGGGGTGAGCTGGAGATGGTAACAGAGATGTACTCTCAAGAGGCACTTGAACATGAATGGTTGAAGGTAGATTAGACTAGGATGGGGGAGAAATGGATTCAAGAGTTGAATAGGGAAAGGATGTTTCCTTAAATAAAACATCTCTTGAAATGTATACCCTGTGAGTAGGTAGATGATAACAAACATATCCAGTGGGCTTTCCATCATAACCCAAAAATATGCATTCCTTACTTCTGAAAGACAACTTATGATGATTATATGGATGAAGATTTGGCCATGAGGAGCATCCAAAAACCCGAAGGTTATGTAGGTTAGGTGGCCGATTGTGGAGTTTCTGGAATGGAGTTAGGTGATGAAGTATGGGTGAGGGTGTTCTATTCATTAGGTAAGTAGATGTTTTAAAAGCATAACTCCAAAAGGACAGAGGGAGAGAAGCATGAGCTAGGAGAGCAAGACCATGGTCAACAACCTATTTTATTTTACTCTCCACCGTGCCATTTTGTTGGTGAGAGTATGGGCAAGTTATACGATGAGATGTCCCATTAGCATTTAGAACAGAAACAAGTGGTTTGAATTCACCACCACCATCAGTTTGAATGGCCTTGATTTGTTTACCGAAATATGTTTCAACCATCTTGCTAAAAACAGTATAAACATGAGTAACCTCAGACTTCTGATGCAAAGGAAAGATCCACATGAAACGTGAAAAATCATCCACACATAACAGGAAGTACTTGAAACCATCAATAGAAAGAGTATGCGCAGGACCCCATAGGTCTAAAAACAGTAAGTCAAAGCAATCCCTAGAGACAGATTTTGAAAGGGGGTGGGGAAGAGCATGGTGTTTTCCCTGCACGCAGGCAGTACACAACTCAGGTTTGTTCAAAACTGAAACTGGAAGATTAAACGTAGTAATAGCTTTTCTAGTAATCTGAAATGAAGGATGCCCCATGCGCTGGTGCCAGACAGTGAGTGGTGCAGCAGTAGTGTAGTTCAGTTGCATGGTAGGCTGGGTAGAGTTGGATGGAAAAATGTAGACACCATCTTTAGTGGTTCCCTTGAGGAGAGTAGCTTTGGTGCTCTTGTCCTTCAATAAAAATGAATCATGGTAGAATTCAAAAAACACATTATTATCAGAGCAGAACTGTTGTACTGATATAAGATTCTTATTCAAAAATGGTGTGTGAATAATGTTAGACAGTATATAGTTTCTGTCATTGTGAGTTAAAATTGAAGAACCGGAATGGGTAATGGGTAGTTGTGTTCCATCACCTAAAGTAACAGTCTCCGTGCCACTGTAATCTGTAGAAGTGAGATTAAGTTTGCTGAAGTCACCAGTGAAGTGGTTGGAGGCCCCAGTATCTGGCATCCACTCAGAACACTCCACTCTTGTGGTATTAGCCATCATAGACTGTGGAGGACGTGGCTGGTAAGAATGACTGTATCTGTGATAACATTGTTTTGCCTCATGTCCCCGTTTGTCACAAATCTGGCACTTGGGACGAGTGTCTGGTTGTCCAGTAAAAAAGGTATTCTGGTTTGTTCTGTTTGTATTTTGTGAAGTGGAGTTACCACGACCTTTGGGCTTTTGTGAAGGATTATATGTGGATCGAGATGAGTTGTGGGATTTTCCTCTGCCATATGTGGAAGTCTGGGTGCTGTTCAGAGAAATGTTTTGTGTGGTGGTTTTTGTTTGGTGTGACAGCCAAGACTCTTGAGATAAAAGATGAGAGTGCAGTTGACTCGCATCACAAGGATCTGTGCGGGTCATTATATTGGATACTAGAGAAGCGTATTCTTGGGGTAGTCCTTTCAGTATGTAACATTGAAATTCATACTGAGAAACAGTGTGTCCGGTTAGAGCTAGAGAGTCAACCAGATGACGTGCTCGATTAAAGTACTCAGTGACATCTTCTGTAGATTTCTTCTCAATTGTAGCTAGTTGAAGTAACAGTTGACTAATCTGAGCATTACTCTGTGTAGAGTAAGTCTTTAAGAGATAGGACCAAACCTCAGCAGAGGTTTCAATTCCCACGACTTGCGGTACTATAGACTCACTTAAAGAACTTAGCAGTATAGAAATAACAAGTTGATCAGTTTGTATCCACTTTTCATATTCAGGGTTCAACGTTCCAGAAATCGTTTCTGAGGGACAAGGATATGCTCCAGAGACATATTTATATAGGTTGTTGCCTCTGAGAAAAGGTAAAATCATACCTTTCCAAATTCGAAAGTTGTCCTTACGTAATTTTACTAAATTCGCCGCTGCCGAGTATATTGATTGACTGACGACCGGTTGTTGCTGTGTAGGTGTAAGAGACACGCCGCCTGTGCCAAGGCTAGGGTTGATATCGCCGGTTGAAGATACCAAAGGAGTTTCCGCCATGGAAGAGGAAAGTTGAAGGGCGAGGAACGCGATCAAGAAGAAGATTGAAGGACGAGGAACGCGATCAGAAATGGGAAACCCAGGAGGGCGACTGATACCATAGAGAGAAATATTCTTTCTATTTCTATTGATTTGTATTCTCGTATTCGTATGTGACTAACGTTTGTACAAGTGTCTCTATATATAAGTACAGTTATGGGCTAAATACATGCTATATTGTTTTAATTACTATTGGGCCATATCCATGGGACTCTAGGACCTACGTAATGAGGATTATTGAGTAAAAGATGTTTCCTATATAAGCTTTGGAAAATAAGAGGAAATATCTTTGCTTTGAGTAGTGGTAAACAAAAACAAACTTAGTCCACTTCACCAATTATTTTTTACTCTCGGTAAGCTATTTTATTTTTCTACAATAACTTACTCCCCATATTTTTATATTTGTTACAAAAGACAATCAAACACGTATATATTTGTTTAAGAATTTCACTCACTCACTCAACTAGTTATATTTAGCTAGCAACGAGAAAACATACATATGAAGATCTGTTACTATCAACTTCAGCTACAAACGTTAAAATGTGATTGAAAATGAAACTTACATTAAATTGTGATGAAATTGGAACTTAACATAACCTATAAGGTGGAGATATATACTATTATTGCTCACCTTTAGAGCTGGTGTCTCTATCTAGATTATCTCAAAACACTACCCATGGGTGTTGTTACACAATATATTTGTTAAATAGATAATGTACTTCCAAGTTCTCTTATGTAAGATATCTTGAGAATGAGCTTTAAACTACTATAAAATGAAAGGTCTCGTTCGGCCAGAAGTTTATGTTTCAAAACTAGTTTTATTTGACACTTGTTTATATCTTATTGTTTCTTTATCTATTGCATGGTCTATAGGGGTGGTAATTTTTACCCAACCCGATAACCCGACCCATACCCAACCCAAAAATAGCGGGTTTGGGTCACGATTATTGACCCATTTAATTATTGGATCGGGTATGGGTTACCTATTAAATTTGTGGGTTGGGTATGGGTTTAAAGTCCTAACCCGAAGTCAACCCGACCCATTTATTTTATTTTATTAAAAATAATAGTAAATAAATAATTAGATAAAAATATAAATATATTACTAAGTGATAACCTACTATTAGTATAATACAGATTATGTGGTATCTTTTTGATGAGAGGTTGTTTATTTGATAATACTACTTTGTTGTATTTCTTTATAAAGCAAAAATAAGAGTATTCGTTATGTGGATTGTCAAAAGACAGTGTGCTGCTCTCTCCTCCATAGCTCCCAGTGTGGTCCTATCTCTTCTGTACTCTGAAGATTTTTGTCTATGTTTTGATTCTATATTCTGAAGGAGAAAATACAGTTATATTTGGCCCAGACGCGTACACATTACCTTCTTCTGTTAAGTGCCACTGGGCACGACATGTATGTGGAAAAAGAAAAAAGACGGAGGATAATGAAAACTCTGGAATATCTACCATATTTAATGTATGATTTCTTTCATTTTTAATTCCGTTTGAGCAATCATATAAAAAATTTAATTCCAGATCTTTTAAATTTTGTATAGCCTAATTATGTTGGGTTAAACAGGTCGGGTATGGGTTTAATCATTTTATATGGGTTGGGTATGGGTTGATAATTTGTAACCGGAATATTATTGGGTCGGGCATGGGTCAATACAATTTTAATTGGGTCGGGTATGGGTGAGCTTCAACCCGACCCATTAACCCGAATTGCAACCCCTAATGGTCTCTCATCTCTTTCACAAAAACCTGCTCTATTCAAAAGTTTTGCATCCACTAGTGTGGTCGGCTGTTTTATAACGACCCCAAAACCACCCTGGTTCTAAGACCGTCATACGTCGCGCGCTTACTACCTAAGACACGCAAGACTACTCTCACGAATCCCAAAACAGATACAAAATACACTTCTATTTTTATAAACAAAGACTAGAAAGTTTAGTCGTACATTACAGAGTGGAAGCGATTTCAAGTACATAGTGGAAGCCTAATAGATATATATAGCGAACACAATTACAAATGGGCCTCAAAGTCGACATATGATTATACAAAACTAAGAACAAAACCAAAGATGAAGCAGAAGCGGAAGCCTTCAACAAAAGCTAAAACCTGCAAAATGTTAAATTAATAGGAGTGAGCAAACCACAACTCAGTAAGTAGCAAACTTCATCAACTGGACATGCTCAAAACATTTATATTGAACATATACATATACTCACAGGCTTAGCAAACCAGATTCAGAAACCAGAGCAAAAGACGGAAGACAGAAGCTTTACAAAATCAGAAAAGAAGTAGAACCTGAGCAAAGCAGAAACAGAAACCACAAGCCAAAGCATAACGGATAACAGATGGAAGGGTTCATAACAGATCACTTAACAAAATGAGATGGGGCCCTATACACTAGCTAACACATTAGAAGGGTAGCGCCATGGCCCTATGGATCCATAAATCCCATATCAAAAGCAGTGTAGACTATTATGGACCCGTTGATCACTAAACATCCAAGGGACCCTAAGGAACAGAACATAAGGGAACCGAGGAAAAATACAAAAAGAATTCCTGCGCTGCATGCTACTGGATAGTCATACCCAACTATCCCAGGCTCAGAAGCTAAATATCTAGATCCCCAAAACAGAAGCTTTATACAAAACATATCAGATGCTTTTCTCAGAACAGAACAGAAGACAGAAGCTTATCAAACGGATCAGAAGTCCTTACCATAACATAAGTCGTATACGGACTAGCAAAACACAAAAGTCAAATAGAATACAGAGGCTCAAACACACTTTTAGAGTAAATAAGAGGTTGGAAACATAACAGAGGCTTTTAAAATGAAAACACACATAAACATATGCCAAAACATATCAAAACTGATCATACCCACTGAGAGGAACTCAATGCCGCAAACGGGAGTTAAAATGGAGCTCAAACGAAGAAGTTAGGCGAAAACAAACCGGTGTCTAAACATACGTCTGACCTTGCATGTTCTGACACATGCCGAGAATGAAAACAGACAGACGTCCAGACATCTGTCCGGGCTTACATGTACGTAAAAAGTCCGAGAAAAACCTTATGTGGTGTTCAAACTTGTGTTCGGGCTTGCAAGTTTGGACACAAGTCAAATGCAATCCCAGAGACCATTCTCGCACCCCGTCCGGACAACACATAGAACAAAGCAAACTAGAGGCACCCACAGCCACGTCTGGACGCTGCGAAAAATACAGAATTCAGATGCAAATGCAGACCACAACCATGGCACAAAATCACCATAAATTGTACATAATTTATCGTAGCAAAATATCCAATCGAAAACACACTTCCACAGGGTTTTGACAGATCAAAATGCAAATCCAAACATACCAGAAACATCACAATCAGAGAATATAATAAACATATACGAAAACATATAAAACAAGAAACCCCCGTGGGTGAACACACACAACTGAATCCATCAACCACCTACCTCACATCTGAAGCAAAGAACACCACTACGAACTCCACAACGCTCACTCCTTGAATCTCCACTCGAATTGACGCACAACAAACTGAACAATCGGATTCCAAAATCAAATTAGAAAAGGAGAGGGAAGAACTCAACAAGGAATGAAATCCAAATTTACATCTACAAACCTTGAAGACGACTGACTGATGAACAGAATTCCATAAGCAAATCTCCAATGATTAATTATAGGGAGAAGATGAAGAAAGGAGCACAAAAAGAGGATAAGTTGAGAGCGGGAAAAAGAACGAGAGAACAGTTGTGTGGAAGGAGGAGGGAAAAGAATAAATGAATATGTAATTAGAAAAGGAATAGACTTAAATATGAAAGGAAGAAAAAGGAAATTAATAAATTCCTTTTCCTGACTTAAATAAAAGCTAACCAAAACCCCTCATTCCAAAGCTAACATAATAACAGTTAGAAATGACATTAACTTATTAATGTAAGATCGAAATGTAATTAATCTCCCTTTGGGAATTAGAAGCAAAAATAAAATTAAAATCTGGGGCACAACATTATGCCCCTCTCGAAAAGAATTTCATCCTCGAAATTTGACGAAACCTAGAATACAAACAAAATGCACCTCAAGTGTAGGAATACTACAAACACTAACTCGTACGAAAAGAATCTCATACAACTCAATAGATCGAACCTCACAAGGAGCTAATACTCAGAATTCACTCCTGATTGACTAATAGAGAACATAGTAGAAGATTACTAACACTTAGCCTAAAGGCACGGGAAGAACACTCACACATCTTAGACGATGTCCTTATCTAAGGACCAAACACACCTCCTAACTCACATCACAACACAACACAACACACAACTGAAAGACATAACTGAACTCACCTTCGGTATATTTTCCTAAAAGACCCGACTCCCTCAGACTCACACTCAAAACATAGCAGACACACAGACAAACACTACGCTTCCTTTATGCTAATATGATAGCACACATAACTGACACCAGATAGCAGACAAAGCATGTAGCAGATAGCACACAATAGATAACAGGAAATGACACGAAAGCGTAAACATGCAAAAACCCGACATATCCCAACGAAAGCCAAATCTGGCTCTGATACTGAAATACCCCAAACCTAAATATGTTATTTAAATGATAAACTATGGTATATTAAGGCAAAAAGGGCCTTAGAAATGTGATTAAGCAATTTAAACGATAGTAAACACAATAAAGCACCATTAAGGCAATTTGAGCAAAAACATGCTCTAAGCTTGGGATAACCTTGGTTAAGACTCAAAGAGCTTACCAAGACCTTATTAACATACTAATGGACATGTTAAACCAATTACTAAAGAAAACCAAGCTCAAAAACTAGTTAAAACATAAATTATGCTTTAAGGAGTCTTAAAGCACATTTTTAAAAAATTGTCTTAGAAAGGGGTTTTAAGTGGCTAAATGCCCATCATTACACCTTAATCAATATGTGTACTACTTAGTATCACATTAGAAAGTCTAAATAAATGAGAAATAAAAAATTTCACAAATTTGTGCACTAATTATGAATAGTACTCAAATAGTGCCCAATTTAAGTCCTTAATCTCCTTTAAGTGGTCAATGGTCAAACTAGTACCTAAATAACATAAGGAGGCCGGTTTTTACAAGGTGACTCATCACCTAACTCATTCAGCAAGTTTAAAGTAAAGGAATGGAGGAGGAAGTTCACTATTTGGGTTACTTTTACATAAGTAACAAAATATCTTATTTTACTTTCCTCTCTCCTCATTTCCTTCCTTCCCAACCGGCCACCACCTTAATTCTCCTTCCTTCTCTGCTCCAAACCGTGAGAGCTTCAGCCTCCATGGTTCTCCACCTTGTTTTGCATGCTAAATCCAACTCATGCTCCAAATCAAAATCTAAGACAACATTTGTGCTAGTTAGACCAAGCCCTTCATTTCCCTCTTTTCAAATCTTCAAGAACTCAAGTTTGATTCCATGGAGAATCTCCATTGAAGGAGTAAGAGCTCAACTTCTTACACCTTGTTGTTCTCCTTTGTTCCAAGGTAATAAAAGTCAAAGAAAAATCAAGTTTCCTTCATTTTTGTACATTACCGAAGATGGCTTCTCATGGGGTTTTGTTTTGCTCCTTGAATTAGTCTAGTTTTAATCTCCAAAGGAGCTAGAAGGAGGTCTTGTCTTGTTTCCTAATCAAGTTCTCTTCAAAGTCTAAAGGTAAATACCAATTCTAATGTGTTATAACACTTCTTGTAATCTAGGGTTAATTAATGAGTTTAGGTGTAACACTTAAATCTCATTACCCTTAATGGTACAATGATTAGAAGATTGACAAGTGAACAAAAAGTTCTTGCCGGTTTTCAATCAAGAAAGATAAGTGAAGAGAGGAAATCTTGAAGAGGAACAAGTAAATGGCCTATCCAAATGTAGTTTTATGCCTTAGGAAATTGAGCTTTAATTTCTTATTAAACAACCAAAAGAGCCAATGGGAAATGAGTTAGTAAAATATCCACAAGGTGGACTATAAGGACATGGGAGCATTGTTGTGTGTATTTGCAGGTTGAAGGCATTAATATGTGGAAATTCAGTGTTTAAAGTTATTGCAATTTAAGGGCCTAAGAGCCATGTCATTTAAGGGCCTAAGTGTCAAGCAATTTAAGTTTATGCACTATATTGTGATGTAGTGTAGTTTAAGGGAATTTGTGTGTAAAGAACATTTGTTGTGGTTTTGAATGTCTTTGAGTGTTTAATGGTGAAAAACTAAGTGTTTGAGTATAAGAATGTGCTAGAGAAGCCATGTCAAAATTTAATGGAGAAACTAAGACTTTTAGGTGCTTTGGTGAAGTATGGTGACCTAAGTTGTGCTAGGGATTTTAAGGATTAAAATTGGTGGAGGAAAATGAGTTAAGGTGTTCTCGAGTGTTAAAATGACTTAGGAATTGTCTTGGAGGATTTAGAGTTCAAATGGGTGATTTAGGTACACCAAAGTCATGGAATGAGTGTTGTTAAGACTTGTGCAAAACTTGGTAATAAATGAGCTATAATGCCTTGTGAAGGTTTAAGTATGAACTTGTGGGAGAAATCTAAGGATTTTGTGTAAAGGAGAGATAGGTGAGAAATAATGCTTTAGGAGTAGTGGGGATGTTGTGAGGCAACACTTTGGTTAGTAGATATTGTAGGCATAAAACTACCACTTAGAAACCTAAGGAAAAATATTACAAGTGTTAGGAATTTTTGTAGTAAATGGAGTATTATGTCTTGTAATAACTTTGGTGTGAACTAGAGAAAATAACCTTGGGAAATCTTGAGAAGTTGAGTTAATCAATGAGTTGGGTGGATGATTAGAGGAGTTTTAAGAGTGCTTTAAGGTATTTAAACATGTTAGAAAACATGTGGAATGGGTAGGAAAGGATTGGGTGAGAATTAAGGTAAGTTTGGAGCTCAAATGAAGTAGTCAAAATGGGTTCTGGGCTCGACCTCCCTTAGGACCGACCTTGGCAAGGTCGGTCGGGCTTAAATTACCCATCCAGGAAGCTTTCTGACTTCGACCTCCCTTAGGACCGACCTTGGCAAGGTCGGTCGGGCTAGAATTGTCAAGCGGGGAAGTGCACTGAGTTTGACCGACCTTGGGGCCTCCCTTGCAAGGTCGGTCGGCCTTATAAAAAAAACATAAAAGAAAGAGTGCTTTAGTGATCCACCATTAAGAAGGTAATGATGATTAGAAAGATAAGCATATAAGGACTTAAGAGATTAAGTTAAGTAAGATGATTTAAATGTTTAAGGTTATAAAATAACATGTAATGAAGGGGATTGTTAGTATTGATGTTATAAGGATGTTTAAGACATGTTTGGTCAATTATAATGACCATTAGGAGGGTGAACAAGTATAAGTTTATGTGTGAAAGTATACAACAAAATTATGTAGTTAACCGAAAAGTAAGAACGGTAATTAACTGTTCGATTGAATGAACTATAGGAACGAGAACTAGTCGAAATGGCAGCCGGGACTAAGAGGGTGTCACGTTAGGCTAGCCAACCTCAAGGTGACAGGTATGGTTTTCTTGCAACCTGTGTTCTACCGGTTTACACCGGCTTGTGTGTTTGTTTGTTTTATGAAGGTTTATGACTTTGTAAGACTTAAATCATGAAATGAGTTTACAGTCATTGTTATTAGCGTGACATGTGTGTCCCGATACCGTTAACCTCGAATACATGCTAACCCATTAGTTAACCAAAGTTAGGATTACGTAAGAGAGCGGTATGGTTTTAACGTTTTAACCTAAGGAACGTTCTAACTACGGCTATATGTGAGTTAGTTGTGGTTTGAGTTGTTAAAGTGGATTCCATCTACTTTGTATTCCTAACTGGGCCTAAACACTTACTTGTGATTTATTGTGTTAAATTCCAACAACGGGACTACTAACAAGAGTATAACCGGGGGTGAGGAATCCGGAAGTTCCAGTCGCGCGTGTATGTTCGAGTGTCGATATCTGAATCAGATTCTACTCTCTCTATGTTATTGGTTGTTTTTCCTTCTTGGATTAAAATCACCCACAAGCTTAATAAGAGGCTTTCCTACCTGACTTTTGTTCGGGCTAGGGGGATTATGTGTAAGGTGTGTTTGGGTCACTATATCCAACGCATATTTGGGAAGAGTTAACGTTTGACAAACAGAACGGGAACGGGTTACGTGACAAGATTAACATGAGATTGAAATCACTCTCTAGGCTTACCAAGTTTGGCTAACTGATGTTTGGTTCATTTCCTAAAGTGAATCGCTCCTATTATGTTATATGTATGTTGTTGCTATGCAATGAGTATTGCTATGCTTATGTACATTGTATGTATGTTAATGTGTGATGTGTGTTGTGGTGTTGAGTATGTTGATCACGGACATCAACCCACGTTATCATGAGAAGAATTTAAGTATAACCTGATTAAATGGGTAAGTGTCGTCTAATAAGGAGTTAACTTCATCAAAGTAGAAACCCTCAAGGGTTAAAGAACACAATAAGTGATCTAACATGTGTTGATGTGTTGGCTGATTCATTTGAATCCTATTGTTTGGATGTGTGTTGAATACATGTATGTTATGTGTTTATGGTCCTACATGTATGATTTAAATATAATCAACTGCATGCTTAGATGACAATTAGTTGTGCGTGGCCCGGTAGCATGCGGGCTGCACGATTACCATACCAGCAAAGGTGCTGAGCCCCTTGGGGGCCACCCTTTTTCCTTTCAGGTACGATGGAGCTGGCAGCCGTTCGAGAGTAGGACAGGGTGGTTGTTTGTACATGGGTAGTTATTTAAATTGCTTATGAATTGTAGGTGTAGTAAGACCAAAGCTGTTATCGGCATTAGTTTGTAAATACTCGGTACAGTTGGAGTGTAATGTATATTGATTTTTGGAAATGGAACGGGATTGTATTGTGTAAGTGCTCGGGAATCTGGTCCATCAGACCGATACAATGTATAAGACTTAGCCTTGTTAGCCATGTGGGTGGCTAACGACGTGTAACACCCATGGATTGTGTTATATATCGAGTTGTAATTCCGCTGCCATTGTTTGCTAAGTGTTGTGTTTGTGGTTGGGGTGTTACAAAAAGTGGTATCAAGCGAAGTATCGCTCTGATGACTGGAAGTACCGAGCTTAGGAAGTACCGAGTTAGGAGTTTAAATACTTTGGGTTAAGGTTGAATGATAGCGTGAGAGATACACTAGTTAGGAATTACCAGTGTGTTCTGGATACCTACGATATCCTTCCCGCCCTCCACAACCCCTGTTTTATAACTCGGAAAAGAACGCCAGAGAGATGAAAGTCCTCTCTTACTCGGGAAAACCCGATCTGGCCATTATTATGTATCTTTGGGAGTATAAAGAACCTGTCACACGGTAGATTCCGAACACTGGGAATCCCGGAGACAGTTTCTGTCTAAATGATGTTAACCGCACTTAATAGCGGAGTATTGAAGAATCCTATGCATAGGAGAATGGAAATTTCCGGCAACCTGGGTCGACATGCCTAGCAGTCGAGAGCAACCAGCTTGCCCAGCGAGAGGGCACGCATCAACCATGCATCAAAGCAAGAAAGTGAAGTAATAAAACCCGAGACGCGTGTCAACGGGACCATAATTGTTAAATAATACACCAACAGTATATCAACTAACTAAGGAACTAGTCAGGAGTGGGTAACTCCAAGCGTACAGCGTACAAGGGGTTCTAATACCTGGTTGACAAAGCCTAGATGGCTGTGGAAATATTTACATCACGTGTTCCAACAGGACTACCATATAGTGAAAGGTCTAGTCTCGGTAACCACGACAAATGCATAGGAACGAGCAACAAGGAAAAACACAGAGTTAAGTGAATAAGGACATCTGATGAGGGAGAGTCGCCCTGATTAATGATTAGGATGTTAAGATAATGAGGTGTCGCCCAGAAGATTTATTGTCAAGACTGTAAGATCAAAGTAAGAGCCAACAAGACCACTGAATATGGTGCGGGTAAAAACAATACCGCAACCAGTATGTGTTGAACCGATAGCCAGTTAACATGGCGCACTTGCCATGTCAAGTGCTGCTATAACGGGGCTGGTCAGGGAAATTTTTAACAACTACGAAGTACTTAGTAAAGTACCATGAGGTTGAATGAGATAATTGTAACCGTGGAAGGGCTTAACAGCCTAACCTTTGTAATTGGGAATACACTAGTCAGCGAGAAGCTAGACTCGGTTAAGACAGGAAGACATTGTAATACCATGAGAATTTTTCTTTCAAACTCAGATTTATTTCAAACCCTCTTCCAAAACCAAATTTTCTTCTAAACTCATATTTATTTATAATTTTTCAGAATTTCCTTTAAACCAAACCAGAGAACCTACACCGGCCTCAGTGCCACACAGTAGGTAAGTTACACCCAGTTCACTTCTGAGGGTATTAACCTAAAGGAGAAGACCAAACCTATGTTAAATACAATAAGAAGGTAGGACATACCTAAGAGCACAGTAGTTGGATTTCCCTTGATTAAGTTCGGGAAGCACTAAATGCATGATATCATAGGATGATATAAGGGAGTGGACAACAGAATACTTCACCTAGGCGTGTGATGGACACTACGAGTGTACAAAATGAAATGTGGGACGACCGCGCTCCGATTGGAGCTTGCGGGCCTGACAGACCTTCATATGGGTTAGTCGGGTAAGTAGCAATGTATCAATAGGGTACCCCACATATGTATACGAGTAGAGTCAAGAACACGGGAAGTAGTCGACTCCATACTACGGTCAACAGTAAAAGTCAAACAAGAGCAACATATTACCACGAATGGTTGAAGTAAAAGAATTCAGTTAGTTAACGAGACTAAAGGAATTAGTGAATTAGTTTCAAGGAAATGTTCAGGAGTCAGGAAATGCGAAGCGCACTGACTAGTAAGTAAAGACATCACATATGTCTCAAGAATCCCGAGGGATAAACATGATAGCTGGAGTGAATTCCCAGCCTATACATGGTAAGGCGGATGCCTAATATGGACACGTTAATGTGTAACGAACGGGATGAAACTCCCGGAATGACTGCCTAGGCTACCAGGGAATATCAATCTTCACTGAAGAGGATATTAAACCCATTCAAGAACGCAAGACGGTGTAGTTAACTAAACATACCCATAAGTACAAGCCAGGAGTAATGGCATAACCTAGCGACACCCAGGAGCAATTCTTGAAGGGTGTTTGAGTCAACAATTGTTGAACGAAATATCGTGATAGTAACACAAGAGTTGAAACAAATACTCAGTTTAAACACCGAAGGGAACCCACTTAACAGTAGAACCCTAAGTTACCAAAGAGGCAACCTGACATTCCTAAGGGGCATCCCATAAAAAGGAAGCGTGATGCAATGACCATATCATGGAGCCCAATACAACCTCCAAACCATGTGATGTTGTACGGAGAAGTAAAACTTGTGTGAACAGCCTATAATGAGTAAAGCTCGAGGCAATGAGGCATATAAGCCACAGAACAAATGTGTTACTTAAATTTAATTGATTACGAAAGTTTATATTATACAAGTGAATAGAGCGGAAGAACGAACCACTACTTTAAGAGTGGGGATACCTTTCAATATGGTGAGACCGCGGGAGCAGTAGTTATGTGAACAAAGTTCAAGAAATATGTTAAAGATTGACCATGTTGTTATTGCCAAAGAATGATTTGAATAAGAATAATGTGTATAATGCAAAGTTTGGAGTGAACAATGCTCAAGGAGCGTAAAGACTTGAAGAATAGTGTATTCAGTAGTCATCCAAATAAATGATGAACCATAATACGAATGGTGAAAGTACATGAGCGGAAGCTAATATGAGAGTGGATGCCATGTACGTTAGTGTTGTACAATGAGTAAGAACATGGTACGCAGTAAGTGACCGTTGTACGGGTATTGTTAAACAATGTTGTGGAGAGCAAGCAGAGTTATGAGTTAAACTCAGTGGAGATGCAAGGTAAGTGATAGTAAACAGACTGGCAGTAAGCCAGTAGCAGGTATTATGTGATAAAGATCTCATG
Source organism: Limonium bicolor (assembly GCA_023374045.1). NCBI lineage: Eukaryota > Viridiplantae > Streptophyta > Magnoliopsida > Caryophyllales > Plumbaginaceae > Limonium > Limonium bicolor. The sequence goes on from CM041780.1 coordinate 262,074,605, forward strand.
GGAACACGGTGTGAATTCCTATCGCAGTTGCATAAGGAATGGAAGTGTAATCCTAGTAAATTTACACGATAAGTGAGGTAATAAGCCTCGGGACAAGAATACCCGATTGCTAAGTAATCAACCCGTACTGGATAAGGAAGTTGTGCAAACGCACCAGCAAATACCAACCGTCACAGTGGTTGAACCTCACCACAATAAAGGCTGAAAGAGATTGATAACGCTATAAGGACCGATGCATAGAAAATGCAAGGTAATACAATGAAAGAATGCGTGTACAGAACCAAATGTGGAGACATGATTAGGAATAAGTGACTATAGTAGCACTGAATACCAAATACCGGTAAGGAATATACCTCAAGTGTTGGAAATAACCGAGGGAGCACTACATATTAGGTAGTAGCTCGATCTCAACCGACAGTAAGTCGGAAGAAACCAAGTGAATAATCGTGAAATACATAGCAGTATACACATTAAATTATCGGAGAAGTGGATGGAAAGTTTAAAAACTCATCGAATTCGTGCACGGTAAGTGATACCATGCGTCGGTTGAGAAACCGTTATTACCAGGATAAAAGTGATAAATGAGAGATGTACAATACATCACGAATAACGAATAGGGCAAACTAAGCTCTAAAGTTATCAAGGTCGCGCAGCAGAAGCTAGTGAGCCCATGATTCAGATGTTGAATATGTATAGTGAATACGAGTAAATGACTAGTTATCGACGCCTAGAAGCCTGACAGGCCAGAACCGAAACCGGTTATGAGTAAACAAACTCCAATGAGAATTCTTGGTGCAGGAACTAAACCGCCAATATGGTTAAGATCCTCTAACCAGAACGCATTGTACAACAGACAACGTGGAAGTTAAAATACTTCATGACGGTAGAACATTTTAAACCAATGTTTAGCGATTGATTATGTGGGTGTAATCCCTTTTAAGGGGGGTAGAGCGCAAAATCACTTAGTGTATGTTTACGTACAAGTGTACGTGAACTATGATATGTATAGCACAAAATAATTTGTTTTGACGATTGGTGCGTATGTTACATGAACATACGCATTCATTCATGGTTAAATTATGGTAATTTCACACAGAAGATGCGAATACCATTGTGATAAGTGTACCTAACCTACTTTGTTAAGCTATGAGTGAGAGTTAAAATGTAAGGGAGTAGAGAAACTTCCGGGGAACTAAAACCCCGACAATATGTGTTCATATAATACTAAATATAATATTGTGTATTGTACTTTGATAAATATATATACAGTATTGCGATGTATGAAGTGGTAGAAAACTGATATAGAACCTAGTGAGAATTAAATTCCCTAGGTAACTTGGTTAAAGGAGAATTAAGGAATGGTTGATGGACAGAGTTCCATCTTTGAAGATGTGTTGCTTTGTGATTATGACTAGAAGGATTAAAAGATAGAAAATGGTAAATGTTTGAATTAGTTGCTGGTGTGAAATTAAAGTGGGAGGTGGAACTTGATTTGCATGCGATCAAGGGAAGCCGAACACAAATTGGGGTGGAAGAATAGTTCAACACTGATGCTGATCACATCAGGGTTGGATGACTCTTGAAGCTCCCTATAAGTGGTCACAAATAACCACGCTAAGAAAAATGCAATGAGCATAAATTAGACTTGGAGTTGTATTGCGTTTTCAAAAGGATTTTTAATTGGTATTTCCAAACTTTCAATTGATACTTATAAATAAAGAATTTTCTTCTACTTAACCTCATAAATAATATTTTTGTATTACTTGCTCACGAGCTGAGGACGTATGAGCCTTTGTCATCGGACCGGTGACATGAGAAGTATATGTTAAAAAGTAAGTGATTGTTTTGACCTTCCAAAGGAACGGGGACTAGATGGTGTCCATCGCGACCGGGATCTGCGGGACCATAGTGTATATGTACTCGACATGGGACTCAAGGACTGTGATGTCCTGAAGTCTTTGGACCGAGCCCATGAAGAGATGGAAAAAGGTATTTTCGATTGCTATACATGCTAAGACATATTGTGTGCTGAAATACCCTGTAATTAAAAATAGTTATTAATTAGGCTAATAAGTATTTTTAGAAGCTTAATTAAATCTAAATAAATATTAGGGAACAAATCCCGAAGAAAACGGATCCTTAAAATGAATTAAAAACACAAACGAACCTTAAAGCGCGTTTTTCGAGGAAACCGGGAAAACACGACTTTAAGCGGGTCAAATAGACTCGTAATAATTTTGGTCAACCAAATAGTCATTTTTAAACATTAAAGAAGGACTATAACCAATAAAATTAATTAAACAGAAAATTCCGGAAAACGGGTCCCGGAAGTGAATAGTACAAAAAATGGGAAGTTATGGGGTGTAATTGTAATAAAACAGAAATTTAATTCCTCCCTCGTAAATAGGCAGCCGGTTCCTTATGTGAATAACTGGGCATGTTTTTGCCAACCCATACCCCTCTTTCATTTCCCTCCTTATGTACTATGAGACAAACAAATAAAGTAACAAAAAAGTAAAAAGCAAACTCTCTCTCCTCTCACACAAACACTCTCACGTTTTTCTCTGCCCAACGCTCCTCTTCTTCCTCCTTGTTCCAGTAATGGCGATTTGTAAAATCCCCTCACAGCAGCTCACTTTCATCCCATATTTGAAAGCCTAAATCACCTCCAAACTCTACAAAAAATATACCGTTGGAATCGTCTTGCTTTGGAGATCGTTTTACACCTTTCAAAAATCAAAAACCTCCAACTTCATTTCCATGGGTGAAACCATTTTTTGAGCCTAAGGAACACCATTTGAAGCTCCATCTTCTTCTTCATGTTCTAAGGTAAGAAAGGGACCAAAGCTCTTCTCTTTTCCAGTTTTCCTTGTAAAAATCAAAACTCACGTGAACACACTATTCCATTGTTCAGCTGGTTTTGGTATTCCACCTTAAGAGCTGAAGCATTTCCATTTCACTATCCAAAACTCCATTTAGAAGCTCAAGGTAAGACTTCCTAAGACTTGTAAATGTTTTCTCACAAGCTAGGGTTTATTACGTAAGTTAGAAATTTACTAGCTTTGGTGTATGTGTGTGTGTCTTGTACGTGGCTATAGCTTGGCCTAAATAAATCAAGAAAACAAAGAAGGAAAGAGGAGCAGGAAAGGAGAAGGAGAAAAGGGAAAGAAGCAAGAAACCTAAGGTAATGAACTACCTCTGTACAGATTTTGATGTTTATGTAGGAATGAGTACATTGCCTTGGCAATGGTTAAACCACTATAACAGTAGGAAAGGAATGAGTATATTAATGCTAACTGCATTGGTAGTTTGAATCTTTTGAAAACAAGGAAATAAAATGCTAAGTGTAAATATTAAGTGTGCAGTAAGTGTTAGAATTTTGTGTGGAAATAATGTGCATATTGAACAGGTTGTAAACTGTGTTGAGTGAGCAAAATTATGTGGTGAGAACACTTAGAAATGTAGGAAACTCTGTCAAAATTTGGTTAGGAATTTACAGGCTTGAGTGCTGTTAGAAAAGAAAGAACATGGAGGTTTACAGAGAAGAAAAGGATGAGATTTTCACCTTGGTTTGTAACAGGAAGAAGAGGTGTAGTTGAGTAGAGTTGGAAATTGTGTAATGGGAAGTGTTTAACTAAGTTATGCTAGATTGAGAATCATTTAGCTAGTGGGAAGAAGAAAGGAAAAATCTGTAGCATTAGTTGAAGGAGAAAACTGTAACAGGTAAGAAAAACTGACAGAGAAATGTGTTAATGTAATAGATTTGTATAGAGTTGGATTAGGTTAGTTTTAATTGCTTAATTAGTGTCAAAACATGCTAGGATATATGTAGGAAGATTAGGAAAGAAGTTGGTAGAAGTTTGGAGTTGAAACATAAACAAAAACATATATATTTTACAATACTGCAACTGGTCCGGGTCTGTAAACCGGTACAGAAACCCGGACCAGCTATAAAACTCTACAGATTGTTATTCCAGTGGAGTGGTCTGGGTTTACAAACCAGGACACAAACCCGGACAACCCCATTTTCACACCCGAGAGTTCTCTAAACTTGTGGTCCGGGTTTGTAAAGTAGTACACAAACCTGGACCAGTCATAAATCACACCCGAGAGTTTTCAGAAGTAGTGGTCCGGGTTTGTAAACCCGGACACTAACCCGGACCACCTCATTTTCTTCACATAAATCATTTTAAAGCTAATCTAAGGTAGGGTAATGATGGTATAAGATAATTAAGACATGATTAATGATGTTTAAAGGTCATTAAGGCTATAAACAAGCTTAGGAAATAATTTTAAGTAATTGACTTAGGTAAATGTATTTGAATAACAATGAATTAGTAAGTATAAACCGGGAAACTTTAGAAAGGTAATAAGTAAGGTTAATTATAGATAATTAACCACCCAACTGTATGTATGTGATAGGATTCGAATAGTTGAACACCTAAGAGGAGTCGGTGAGTCCAAGTCAACGGTGAACGGTATGAACTTCTCATGCCCCGTATGCTACCTTGGTTACTCTGATTTGTGTGTTGTGTGCTAATTGATCACCTAAATAAGATAAACACATGAATCGGATTTATTATGCTTACTTGTGATTATTTGATATTGTTTCTTGTTGAATATTGTCTTAAATCATAGTTTGTATAATTCATGAAATGTATGGATGATAATGAATGTGTGTATGCTTGATGTATTGTGTGGTGACCGAATGACATTGTGATGGACTTTTAACTAATTCCTAACAAACTAACCAATCTAACATAATAAATTGGTAAATTGGAATGAGTAGAAGTCCGATATAGTTTCGGCCACGCGTGAGGAGGCGGAGACACAAGAGGTTGGATCCAATTCCTGGCTTTAATCTTTTCCACGGCCCAAACCCCTTAAATGGGTAGCATCCTGGATTAGTGAGCCACCTAAAGCCCGGTGGTGGGACGGTGTAGTCCCTGCCCGGAGGTCATACCGACTTAACATGAGTATAAGTAAGTAAGTAAGAGTAAGTAAGCAAATATGAAAAAGTAAGTAAGAATTGTATGAGTGATTGTAAGTATTGTGTAATGAGTAAAAGAGTAATGAACATCCGATTAACCCGGATGTGTAATTTGGCTAACCATTGAGGAGGTAAGTATTGCGTGTTGTATCGTGTTACTGTTTGGCTTGTGTGTTGCCTTCAGTTGTGAGTGTTGTACCTTGTATGGATGTATTGTGTATATAAAAGCATGTATGTATGTCTAAAATGAACCGCATGTATAGTCGACCAAAAATAGTCGGCGTGCCCTAGTTAGCACGCGGTATATGCGAAGTTTATATGCAGCTTTTGCTGAGCCCCTTGGGGCACTGTTTTTAATATTTACAGGTGCTCGAGAAGGGTGAAGACTTGTTGAGATCAAGATGATTTCTTTTTGGATGTAATTAATGGATTGTGAAAGGTGTACCAAGTTGTATGGCTATAGGCCTTTTTGTTTAGCCGGTGTACCATGGGGTACACCCTTTTGGATATTGTGGGAATTGAATTGGTATAGATGAGTAGTTGTGAAACTCATTATTTTTGTAGACTTGAAAAGGGATGTAATTAACTATACTTTGATACTCGGTAATCCAGTAATGTAAGTGTATGGTATTTTGTATTTGGTAAGTAATGTAGTAGCTCGGTATTCTCTAGGCATCAGACCGTTACTGTACGTAGTGTAAGCCTTGCTAGCCGTATGGGCGGTTAGCGGCGCTGTATCACCCGCCATAGTAGTAGTATTTCCGCTGCGAGTAGTAGGATGAACGGGACAATTAGACGGTAAGTAAGGGATTAGCGGTAGGGGTGTTACATGTGGTATGTGTAATAAATGTTATTCAGACTTTGAGTCTGGATGTGGTTAGGTTATCCGGACCTTTGAGTCCGAGGTTATTATGTAAGGTATGTTATGTTATGGATATGGTTATGTTACCCAGAAAGTTGAGTCCGAGGTTATTATGTAAAGGTATGTTTTGGTATGGAGGTTTTATCTTGCAAGTAATCCCTGTGTTCTAATTAAAATATATAAGGGAAACTGTGAACTTTAAGGATAAAGTTCTATTAAGGGGGGTAGATTGAAATACCCCAAACCTAAATATGTTATTTAAAATGATAAAATATGGTATATTAAGGCTAAAAAGTGCCTTAGAAATGTTATTAAGCAATTTAAACCATAGTAAACACAATAAAGCACCATTAAGGCAATTTGAGCAAAAACATGCTCTAAGCTTGGGATAACCTTGATTAAGACTCAAAGAGCTTACCAATACCTTATTAACATACTAATGGACATGTTAAACCAATTACTAAAGAAAACCAAGCTCAAAAACTAATTAAAACACAAATTGTACTTTAAGGAGTCTTAAAGCACATTTTTGAAAAATTGTCTTAGAAAGGGGTTTTAAGTGGCTAAATGCCCATCATTACACCTTAATCAATATGTGTAATACTTAGTATCACATTAGGAATTCTAAATAAATGAGAAATAAAAAATTTCACAAATTTGTGCACTAATTATGAATAGTCCTCAAATAGTGCCCAATTTAAGTCCTTAATCTCCTTTAAGTGGTCAATGGTCAAACTAGTACCTAAATAACATAAGGGGGCCAGTTTTTACAAGGTGACTCATCACCTAACTCATTCAGCACGTTTAAAGTAAAGGAAAGGAGGAGGAAGTTCACTATTTGGGTTACTTTAACATAAGTAACAAAATATCTTATTTTGCTTTCCTCTCTCCTCATTTCCTTCCTTCCCAACCGGCCTCCACCTTCATTCTCCTTCCTTCTCTTCTCCAAACCGTGAGAGCTTCAGCCTCCAAAAAAGTATGAAGTCATCAATGAATGTGATTAAATATCTAGCACCATGCTTGGCAGTCACACTCATTAGGCCATAAATATCTTAATGGATTAGCTGCGGTTGAACGGCTCTTTCTGCTCTAGAGAATGGTTTCCTAGTAGCTTTTATAGCTAAACAAGACTCGCACCTAGCAAGTTTTAGCTTTTGAGTTCCACTAAGGAGCCTTTCTCTTGCTAGTTTATTCATTCGGTCAATACCAAAATGACCGAGTCTAGCATGCCAAAGTTCTGAATCATCACAATGAACTGCATAAGATGAAGAAATGTGATTGTTTGAACTAACATTGGCATTTAATACTATGAAACCATCCAATAAAGAGCCAGTACCAAAAAAATGTACCATTATGAAATAACTCTAAAGTTGAACCCTCAAAAACAAATTTGAAGCCTGTCTCAAGAAGAGATAGAAGGGAAACTAAATTTCGCCTTATTTCGGAGGCATACAAGAAATTTTGTAAACACAGAGATTGACCACCATGCAAGACTAATCTGCATGTTCCAATCCCGTGCACATTTATGCTAGCATCATTCCCCATATAAATCTTTTGCTTCCTCTAGGAATCCGGCGAAACTCTACAAAAGATGTTCGATCCCAAGTCACATGCTTTGTTGCTGCTGAGTCTACAGTAAACATAGAACTTGTAGTGGTTAACATATAACATGAAGCAACACAACAAGAGCTTAAGGTATGACTTTTCTTCATAGAATGTTTCCTCCTTGTTAAGATCCGCTACAATACACTTCAATTCGACATCCATCTTACAAAAAAATAATGTCATTAGCAGTTGTGTATTACACGTGTACATAGCACCACTTGTTTATAGTATTATTAAAATATTTATCTAAATATAAGAAACAAAAATATGCTCCGCATACAATCAATTTCAGCGCTTAGACTTACAAATTAACACACCATAAACACGCAACAAATGCATTTATAATTTCAGGAAAAATAGAAATTATATCAGTTCCCAGAGCTTATGAAAAACAAAATTTCAGTAATATTGTTCCATTAATATATTCCTACGAAAGAAATTATTAAATTAATTGGTGTCTACCAAAGACAATCTAGATAGACTAAATTTCTTAAAATTTATTGAACAAATTATGTTCAAAAGGTTAAGTTGTTTGATGTCTACTAAAGAATTCTAGACAAACTAGATTAATTACAATTATATGAACAACTAATGTTTAAATGATTAAATTATTTAATGTTACTAAGACAATCTAGAAAAATTAGATTAATTTAAACTATTTAAACAACTTATGTTCAATTTTAGTTAGCAAAATTATTATTCATATAATAATAAAATAACAATTACTAAAAACATGGAACAATAATATTCGTCACAAAAACAAACAATAATGTTAATTTTATAACTGTAAGAATTTAATGTAACAAAACATTTTTACAACCTTTATATGTTACGAAAACATATATTTATGGTATTATATAAATATTATTATGTAACTTATATATATCCTCATTAGATTCGATATAATTAGACGCTAGAATTAACCGAATATATAATATTCAAATCGCCCACAAAGCGAATAAATATGTCACGCAATTAACAATCACAAATTCCATTTTTGAGAAACAAGGAAACAAATTCCCAGATAAATTTCTCACAATCAATTATATTCTTCCTACAGTAATGGAATCAAAACCACTCTAATATTATCTTCATCGTACATTGGGAACAAATCCAATCATAAAAAAACTTCAATTTCACCCAAGCAATATGTGATTCAAGCGTAGCACCAGTCACACAAAAACAACTGCTATATACATACAATTACAGCAATAAAAAATACCATGAAACTATTCGCAAATTATCACATTATCTAAAGATAGGAAGAATAACTTGTCTAATAAATTCCACTAAGATAATACTTCAATAAGTTTTTCAGAAATATTATGATCGGTATGTGCATCATCAAAAATATCAAAAGAAATAATACGCTTCTAAAGCGTCCAAGAACTATCAATCCATTGAAGTGTAACACAAATAAACGCTTCATTAGTTGTAGACGTCCACATATCACCAGTCAAGGAAATACGACCATCAAATTTATTCATTATTTCCATTAGTTTGTTTCTAGTTTGCTTATGTTGTGCAAAAGCTCTACATTTAAGTGTGTTCCTAGGCACTCTACTATATTGTGGTTGTAATGTGGTACAAAATAAAAATTTTAAAGTGAGAGCTTTCTCCAAAATTAAAAGACAATTGCTCAGCAATCATAAATCTAGTCATGTCTTTTATCATTCTTTCTCTACCATATAAAAAAAACCTGGATCGAGTTGTTGGTCGGTAAACCCAGTAAGTATAGTTTGACCGCTAGTGCCCCCCATTGCTGTATCCTTGTAGATGTTGTGTGTCTTTATGTGCTTTGCAAAGGATCCGGTTCCGGTGCCCACCGCTCATGCAAGTCCCTTATTGCATATATTATAATATTACTTGTATGTTCTGGCCTTCTTATGGTCTTCTTTCTATGTGATGTAAGGCCACATCCAAGAAGTCGGTTTCTTTCTTGATGACATGTTGTCGGCATTATCATCTTGATCATTTTTTTCTTGATCAAGATTGTGGGCATCAGATGGGGTAAAGAATGTACATGTAATTGGAACAAAAATTGATTTAGACTATAATTAAGATAAGAATGTAGCTAAAATTAAAGTTTGTACAAAATAAATTGTAACTAATACTAAAACTTACCAAATGTGGACAATGATGGTTGTGTTGGCCCCATGTTAGTAGATATCCATGTTGAAAAATTGTATAACTTCTACCTTCCGGGATTAATGAAGGCAAAAAATGTTGCTGTGGATGATACCCGAATTGCATTTCATCGATCTAGTCTTGATTATCAACTTGAAAATTTGGATTGATTGGGAGGTTGGAAGAAGACATCATTTCCTTTCTGGCTCTCCTAAACATTTTGCTAGAATATGGGAAATGAGCTTTGTAGTAGCTAAAATGCTTAATAGCCTTTAATTGAACAAGAAAGTACTAGTAATAAGAGAGAGAAAAAGTACGATGAGTTGTGTGGTGAAAATGATCATAAAATGATGTATTTATAGGGTTGGGGGGCGGGGGGGGACAATGGCCGCTTATAGCCGTTACATACGAAGAAAAAAGAGTTGTTGGAGCAATACTGGTCGATTCTAGTTTTGGTTCCAATGGCTCTATTTTCAAATGGGTGCGCGCCACTGAGCTAAAACTACATCATTTTGATGTTTGACCAACGGTAACTTTGACAGGTTTCACGATGGTTTCACCGGTTCTAGTACCGATTCCGGTTCTCACGGTTCTGATTCGGATGACAGTTCCGGAAGGTTCGAGACGGATCCAAAAGGTTTTGGCTCCAATTCGGTTCCACCAATTCTGTACTCTTCGGAAACCTTGGCCAGGTTCACCCTTTCTTCTACGTAAAACTGCATAACATCTATATGAAAAAAAGTAAGAATAACAGGGCCCTACGCCATTTGATCATTTTAAACAGTAAAATAGAAGTCAGTAGATATATCTTTTTAGGAACAATGCAATAGAGAGAGATTAATCAATACTGTAGCATCGTAATGCATACGGCCCCATAACCGGGTGAAGTTGGTGATACTTTAAATATACTGCATTCAAACGAGAAAACTTGAACAAAAAGACGGTTATGTATAACCAAAAAAAAAAGAAAAGAAAAAAGAAAGACGATGATTAATGCGGCAATGAATGATACGGAGAGAGAGTGAGATGGAATTAACATTTTGGGAATTTACAGAAATAAAGAAAAACTCGAGGAAGCTGAGCAGAATGGGCTTTGAGCTGTGAAACACAGCTGTCTTCTCTTTGCTTCCCTCCTGCTGCTGGATTTATATCCCCCCACCCCCACCCACTCTATTTTCTTTCCATAACTCCATCTTCACTCACACACACGAGATCCAACTTCCATATCCCTACCAGTAGAGTAGCCCTGGTAAGGAAGGAGTATAAAGGTATTTTACAAAAATAGTAGCAAAACCCTCCTCCTTCTTCTTCCACACTCACTCATCAGACTCCACTTCCACTCTCCATATTCTACACAGATCTGCTGCTCTTCCCTCCAACCAAAATAAAAGCTCGGAAGTTGGGAGGGCGTGCAGTGAAACACTGAGCGGCGGCCTATTCATCCACCCCAATCACTCTCACTCTCATCTCTTCTTCAATCAAATTTCTGGCCATTGCTCCATTATACTCGTACATAGATGTTGTTGTCTGGTATCCAATGAAGAATCCCACTCTTTCTCTCCTCTTACTCCTCCCATTCTTCCTCCTCTCCCTCCCCACTCCCACTTCCTCTATATCCTCTTCAATCCGCCATGCTTCACCCCTCACCGACCTCGAAGTCCGCACCATCCGCCGCCGTCAACTCCTCTACCACCTCGACGAGTTCGGCGACCGCGGCGAGGACGTCACCGTCGATCCTTCCCTAGTCTTCGCCAATGACCGCCAGCGCAACGCCTACATTGCACTTCAAGCTTGGAAGAAGGCCATCCTTTCTGACCCTTTCAACTTCACCGCCAACTGGATCGGTCCCAATGTCTGCAGATACAAGGGCGTCTACTGCGCCCCTGCACCATACAATCTCTCACTCATCACTGTTGCTGGCATTGACCTCAACCATGCTGACATTGCCGGGTACCTCCCTGACGAACTCTCACTCCTCACCGACCTCGCGCTGTTTCACATTAACTCGAATCGATTTTGCGGGACTTTGCCACACAAATTTGACCGCTTAAAACTCCTCCACGAACTGGATCTAAGCAACAATCGTTTCGCCGGTCGATTCCCGACTGTCGTGCTTCGCCTCCCCAGCCTCAAGTTTCTAGATCTACGGTATAACGAGTTTGAGGGCACTGTACCTAGAGAACTCTTCGATAAGGATCTTGACGCGATCTTCATCAACAGCAATCGGTTTAGATTCCAACTCCCGGAAAATTTTGGTAACTCACCGGTCTCTGTGATTGTCCTTGCCGACAATGAGTTTCAAGGCTGTCTCCCGGCCAGCATTGGTAACATGTCACGGCTTAATGAGATCATTCTCATGAACAACGGGTTTAGATCCTGTCTTCCGCCTCAGATCGGGCGGCTTGTGAATCTCACTGTGTTTGATGTCAGTTACAATGAGTTTATGGGACCGTTGCCGAATGAAATTCGTGGTATGACGAGTTTGGAGCAGCTCAATGTGGCGCATAATATGCTATCAGGGACTATCCCGGCTGCTATCTGTCAGTTGCCTAATTTGCAGAATTTTACTTACTCGTACAATTACTTCACTGGGGAGGCGCCGGTGTGTCTCACTCTGCCCGCGTTTAGTGACCGTAGAAACTGTATTCCTCAAAGGCCGGCGCAGAGGTCTGCAAGGCAATGTCGGGCATTCCTTTCCAAGAGGGTTGATTGTGCTTCTTTTGGTTGTGATAGTTCCTCCTCGCCTTCTCCTTCGCCTGGGCATACTACTCCTTCCCGACCGACGCCCGGATCTTCTCCTTCGCCTGTGCACCATCATCCTTCCCCATCGTCTCCCACGCAGCCTTCTCCAGTGTCGCCCACGCCTCCTTCCCCATCGTCTCCTTCGCAGCCTTCGCCAGTGTCGCCCTCGCCTCCTTCTCCAGGGTCTCTTTCGCCGCCTCCTTCCCCTGGGTCTCCTTCGCCAGTGTCTCCCTCGCCTCCTTCCCCTGGGTCTCCTTCGCCAGTGTCTCCCACCACGCCTCCTTTCCCTGGGTCTCCCACCACGCCTCCTTCCCCTGGGTCTCCTACCACGCCTCCTTCCCCTGGGTCTCCATCACCTAATACGCCTCCTTCCCCAGGTTCTCCCACGCCTTCTTCCCCAGGGTCTCCCACGCCTCCTTCCCCAGCGTATCCAACGCCTCCTTCCCCTGGGTCTCCATCACCCACCACGCCTCCTTCCCCTGGGTCTCCGTCGCCTCCTTCCCCTGGGTCTCCGTCGCCTCCTTCCCCTGGGTCTCCATCACCTACTACGCCTACTTCCCCAGTGTCTCCATCACCTACTACGCCCACTTCCCCAGTGTCTCCGTCGCCTACATCCCCAGTGCCACCATCGCCTCCATCGCCTACTTCCCCATTGTCTCCTTCGCCGCCCTCGCCGCCGCTTGGATCATCTCCTCCCCCGCCCCCGCCATCACCACCACCTCCCGTGTACTCTCCTCCGCCGCCACCCCACCACCACCTCCAGTTTATTCTTCGCCCCCACCACCTGAGTACTCTCCGCCACCACCACCACCACCACCTCCACCTCCTCCTGTCTACTACTCTCCGCCACTACCCCAACCCTCACCTACAACACCACAAGTCTACTCGCCTCCCCCACCATCACCATCTCCTGCAGCACCTGTATACTGCCCCCTTCCTCCCCCACCGTCATCAAATTCGCCCCCACCACCTCCTAACCCGTACATTTACAGTTCACCACCTCCACCAATGCAGTATTCCTCACCACCTCCACCATACCACCAACACCCCTCGCCTCCACCACCAGTTCACTCCCCACCTCTCCCACCAATGCATTCACTACCACCATCATCTCCCCCACCCCCACCCCATCTATCGAAATGCCTCCACCACCAGTCTATTCATCCCCACCTCCTTCACCAGTGTACTCTCCTCCACCTCCAGTCCACACCCCTCCACCACCATCACCGGTTCACCACAAACCTCCACCATCACCGGTTCACCACAAACCCCCACCTTGTGAAGAACACCCTTCTCCACCGGCTCATGAAGCGCCCTTACCGCCGGTTACTGGGGTATCTTATTCCTCCCCACCACCCCCACCATTCTATTGATTCTTTTGAGCAATTCTTTACTCTTATTCCCGCTTCCAACACTACGGTCACCACCATTGGATCAGAATTGGTGATCATGTTAGCCATCTGCGTAATTTGTTGTTCTTTAGAGTCTAATGTATCTGTTCGTCATCGTCGATTTCCACTTTCTCTGTGGGCAAATCCTTCTCATCTGGCTGCTTGAGGGTTCGATTTTGGTCGACTGTGTCATCATCGACGTGCATATATTTACAGATGGAAATGTTCTGTACTGGGGTGAATCACGCGGATAGAGCTGTGTTCTCTACTAATTCAAGCGGAGAATGAGGGTGAATTGACGAACGTAAGAGGAGAGATTGCTCTGTTTTTCACATTCATTTGATCGATATCTTCGAATTGTGTGAACTTTGAGTTGTGCAAATAAAAATTTCCCAGTGACAGAGAATTAGGGTTACAGAGAAAGTGTATGTATAGCGATGTTACAAATGAAAAACAGAAGGAAAAAGAGAGTGGTTGATGTTATTCTGCCATAATCTGCTTGATTGGGCGTAGCAAACACTGGTGGGTGTTTGTTTGGCTACTGCTGGGGTTGTGGGTTTATGAATTATCGCCATTGTTGTTATACTTTTTCTATTTACCCTTTTGATTATTTTTCTTTTTTTCATCTAAATATTATAGTAGTAGTATAATCATGAACAATTTGTATTGATTTTTTCGGAGTCGGATAATTTACTGTTTATTCTCTCACAAATCACAACTATATGACATGCCTTCTGGCATCTGTTATTCACAGCACTTTATGTTCATGAATCATGGCTTAGAAATCCAATACATCTCTCATATTGTTATCCTTATGGTATGGAATCATACATCCAGTTTCTCCTCATAACTGGTGGAGCGGACCCTTCAGTTTAGGCATCTCAAATTCTCACACCCTTCTGCACAGGGAGAATCTCAGCAGGTGGGGAATCCAGGCACATGGGGTTTTGGTTGGGAAGTTGAATAGCTGATCACATGTTATTCTCTAATTTTTCCAGTTGTTGATGGCATCTTTTTTGGCACCGTTTTCTCAATTTCGACGGCTAGTTTCCCGTTACCAAATAACCCAAGAAAAAAAATTATATCTTCAGCATTTTTCCACATGTGGATTCTTCTCTATTATAGAGGTGACCACTTTGAGCAATTACAGGTGATTATCGTTAATGCCTAATGTCAGTATTATAGCGTTTGGATCAATGAACTACTTTGAAGTGTGGTTAGCTGGATCTGTGTAGGCTTACACATGTGAAAGTGCAAGTGCAAGTGCAAGTGCGACCACGACTATTCCTACTCCTTTGTAGATCTTGCACCGAAGAAATACAAAAGTTCATTTTCCTTTGGTAATTGGTAACCATGAAAGAGAAATTTTGAGCTGCGTTGGTTAACGTTTCATCTATAGGGTTAGTTGTTGCCGCTAGTGTGCTTTTTTTGGCAGTTATGAGTTACTCTTTTAATATTTCTCGGGGCATCCACGATGGTAAAATTGGATTCCACTCACCAATAAATATTATTTTATTATCTCCTTTCACAATCTCTCTCTTACTTACATTATGGGTGGAATCCTTAGTTGCTAACTATTTTTGTATTTCCCGAGAACTAAAGGAATGAACAATAATCTACCTGAGAGATACAATCTAACCAACCAGCAAATGTAACAAATGGACAAACCCAAAGAAAAAAGTTCGTAAACATTATTTGGTATCTCCAAACTTTCCATAAATCAAGTCAAACTTGCACCCTCTTCTAATATTAACTACTACATTTTAGAAATGTATCTAAACTTAAATCTGTCCAGATTCACCAGGGAATGCTCTGCGGACCATCTTTACTTGTTTGAAAAGATTTAATCATCCAACTTCACTATTTGGACTTGAAGATTCCCTTCAAAAACTGTATTTCTTGAGTCTGACTCAAGGGCTTCCTCCTCAAATGTTGAGACTTCACCCCATTAATTCTTTAGGGAGTTTATTCAAGGTAAAAGTAGCTGGCTCCCTTGAAAACTCTCTTTACTCACCTTAGTAATCTTTGTTCTAAAGTGTCAAATAGGAAGTAAATACTAAGAGAACTTCAAGCCTTCAAATATCACACTCACATGGATTTATTGTTAAATACTTGGTGTTAAAATGTAATCATGGTGATGGCTTTTTTAACCCTAAGTTATGTTTTAGAAAGTAAGGGTGATGAGTTTAGAATGATTGAGACAAGAGATGTATGTGGCTCAGTCACAAGTGTGATCTACTCCATGATGTGTGCAACCGAAGTTTTACTAGAGCAGAAATGAATATTACAATCTTTGAACTCTTGAAAGTCTCTCTCCTGCATGGGTTTGTCTGCTCATTGAGCCATGTCACTGGGGACCGAGGAATGACTATGTGTGAATTGCACACTTGATAAAATTCTTCTTGAGCTCAATAGGATAGAGAGTCCGAGGGATAGAGGATTACGTTTGGCCGAGCGGTTCGACGTGCCGAGCCGAGGCACAGTGAGCTGGCGAAGCGCCAGCCTAAGGGATCTAACATCTCGAGCTAATTAAGGAGTAGTGAGTCGGGTTAAAGGAATAGTCATTAGTATTTTGCTTTAATCTCATAATAAGTATTTGAATATACTATACCAACACTTGTAATGTTGTATGGAAAACTAGCAAGAATGGTCCAATTTGTTCATAAGTTACTTTCACAATCCGTAAAAGATATAATTAAATGGTGTAGTGCCTAAAACGTACCCAATTGAGTATATTTAGTACATAAATTTTGAATATGTATCAATTAAATACCTTAAGTGTGCGCATGATTTTAAGTCAATTGAGCTTAAGAAATCTTCTATAAACAAATTACATCCGAACCATGTGATTAATTAAATTGGTTTTCCCCCATTTTACATCCTACACCTTCCGTCCAAGTTAATTTTCTTTAATTCTCGTTCAATTTGAGAGATATTTGAACGTTGTTTGAAGTTGATGAAACATTACACGGACAATGTTAAAGTGTTATTATTTGGACCTATGCCAAATTCTAAGTGTTTAAGCTTACATGTGACTTGTGCGACCCAATGAAAATACGTTCAGATAAAGTTTTTTTTATTTCTAGTGCAACTTGGTTTTTTCTAATTTTCATTCAATCTAGAAGATTCTTAAATGTTGTCCATAGTTGACGAAACTTTACATCGATGATGTTAAGTGCAGACGTTATATGATGAGTGGTTAAACTGGTGTAAAATTAAAAGGAAAAGAAATTAGAAACTCAAAATAAACGTCGGACTGCAAACAAATCCCGGTCGTGGTAGTATAGTGAAATGCAAGCGACCGGATGTCGAACCATGGGACTAATATACATATTATAGTACCTAAGCGTGTCACAAGAGGGGGGATTAATTGACTTGTAATATGAATAAAAAGAAAAGATAAAATAAACTAAGTTAACAGATAAATTAAATGGAACTCTGGGTCAGGTTATTATAATCTACATAATTAAGCTATCTCTACTGGTTTAATAATTTGGCAAGGTTCCTGTAATTATCTTAAGGACTAAGTCATAGCCTCATAAGAACTCGTTCACCTGTAATGCAAGGTCCGATGAAAACTCAAACAAAAGCCTGCAAACGGCAGAGGAGTGTTGAGGAATTACATTTGTAACTGAATACTAACTTATTAAATCATAACAAGTTTCCTCCAGTTTTACGTCTTAATTAACCTATCTATTTATCACCGGTCTGATCAAAATAGACTTAGGAAAGCAATTTAATAAACTCATGACATTTATTAAAAAGGTGCGAGATAACCTTTAAAACGTAACAAACTGTATTTAAATAAACCAGTAAAAATAATGCATAATTAATACAAACACATAATAACCATTCCCCAGAGTATACGTAACTAGCCTAACATATTAAATAGAAAAACAGAAACAAGAGTAATAGAAATCATCTGTAATCACTCCAGCTCGCTCTGCTATTTTGTATACTTAGGGCTAGAGGTGGATATGGTGGACTGTAAAATAAATAAAATGGAGAAAGCGGGAGAAGAGAAATGAGATGGCGTGAGGTTTGTGGTGAAGTGGTTCGTGGATGGATCGTATGGATGGTCGATGTTTTCTTTTTATGGTAAGGAGAAGGCTCGTGGGTTTATATAGAGGAAACGAAGGTTTGAAGATAGACAGACGCGTGAGCAAGTTGAGGAAATGATTGAGCTCGTTGATTGCTCACTGATTGCTCATTTATTGCGCAGGGGACAAAGCTCACGCGTGAGGGAATTAAGGTAGGCGGTGCGGAGTAGATAGATATGGCAGTGGACGAGTTGCAGACAGTCGGCGGAGGCAAGTTGCAGACGATGACGGGCGAAGAAGAAAACTGTCGCGCGTCGATTTTAGTCTTGTCCGCCTTGGCTACCGCCCAAGTCTCATGCGGTTGCAGCACTTATGTCCGCCTTGGCTACCGCCCAAATGCCATGCGGTTGTATTGTTTAATTCATGCAGTCTTTTGTCCGCCTATTAATCAGGTGTTTAGACAGGCGGTTGCTCCACCACGTCCGCCATGGTACAGGCGGTTGCCTGTGCGGTTGATTCCTCTCGTCCGCCTGCTTATTAGGCGGTTGCAGGGGCGGACACACCTCTGTTGTGTGCTTCATACGTGACTCTCTTCTACCGGCTCTAGATTCTTCGTTTGGACCCCGTTTTCTGAGCCGTTTGTGTCTATGCGTTCGTCTATTCGTCTACTTCACTCCCGGCTTGGTTTTCCTCATGTTAAACCAATAATTTGTGAGATAACAATAAAACATAAGCTAGAGGAAAAACTAACCGAAGTGGAGAAATGAGCAAGAAAAGTGCTAATATATATATGAAATACACCTATAAAACATGCTCATTTAGACACTTATCACACCCCCACACTTATCTTTTTGCTTGTCCTCAAGCAAAACCACGTACCCAAGTAAGTAGGAAATGCTCAATACTAACAAATATTATTATGAAGGGTAGGATAAACATGATCTTTTTAACTTATTGAGGAGTGTGAAAAATTAACTGCTGGTGGCATAGGTGTGCTCAGGGTGAAATAAAATATAGAGTTTCGGGGTATGATCTAAGGTACTTCAATGTTTCTTTTAGGTGACTTTGAGAACTTTTACCATGGCCAACTTCTCTCAAGAATGGGCATTGAGGAGAAAACAAAAGGAAAAATAGATTCATGCATTTGTTTCACTTTTGCAAGGGATGAGAAAATGTAGGCATCACGCCTTTGTATTTAAGAACACTCAACTCTCTTTTGTTGGTTACCAATGGTGTCTCGTAAGTCCCTTATTATCTTTTTTTATTTCTTCTTCTTTTTTTTCCAACAGAGAAGCACCCCTTAGCAATCCCTAAGAGAGAAGACAGAAAGAAACCCTGAGCAATAAAATCCAACCATTTGCAGATTATTTGGTCACACCGCATATAAAATGCTCCTCAAAAGTAATCAAAATTTTAAAATTTGTACCATTTATCCCATAATTCATAACAATATTTATTCTTAAAGAGAACAACCCACATATAAAGGGTCAAAAATATTTGAATTGGACAAACGAAGATAAGGAGAGAGATTAAACATTTAAGCACAAAATGTCACCGAAAAGGGCACACTCCCCACACTTAAATTGAACAATGTCCTCATTGTTCACCAGAAAAACAAGGAAAGGTCTCAGAAGACCTTTTCGGTAAGTAGATAAAATAGAGAAAACACAAAGATCACAAATAAACATTTAAGCACATAAACGCTCCTCTGCAGTTTTTATTTAAAATAAAGCATAATTAAAGAAACTGGTACTCCCCTGATTTTATTTTGCTAGTTGCTAAAGGAGTTCCCCCCACACTTGAGCTTCAGCCTCAAGTAGCGTAGCTTGGTTGTAGTGTAAAAATGAAGGTGCACCTGCATAAGACACTAGAAGCATCCATACTAAAAACGGGGTTAAAAGTTAGCAAAAATAAAATTTAAAGAGAACCTGAAAATTAAAACAGCATAAAAGCAAATAAAATAAAAGTACACCCGGGTTGCCTCCCGGGAAGCTGCCCTTCTTTAACGTCTTTGGCTAGACGCCTGCTTCGTTATCCTGGATCAAAACAAAACGTTACCTCGGCATATAAAATAAGAAAAATAATACTCCACAAAATCTGGTGTTTGAGGAGGTACTGCCGGGAACGTAGTTCTAACAGAAGACCCGGCGGTGATGATTTTTCTTCCAAATTGGAGGATGTAAACATCATCCTTTTGTAGGTGAGGCTGGTAGAAAGAACGCTGATTAATATCATCTTCAGAAAAAGTTGATTCTTTGAAGGTGATAGTGGCGTTTTGTTTGGATATATTGGCGGGAGGTGATGGCAATTCCTTCTCTTCATTTTTGAGGATGTAAGTATCCTCATTGTCTGGGTATATTATAGAGAAGGAGGGAAAATAACGGTAGTTGATTTGAGAGGGAGGGGACTCCATGATTGGCTCGTCTGTAGTGGGGTGTTCTACCTCTTGAACTGTTTCGCTCTTTGATTGCTGCTGTTGTTGAGCGATTCTCTCCAGGTAGTCTGGTTGATCTTCTAACCAGAGTTGCTCTTGAAATATGAGACAATCCTCATAATCATGAGCTCCCCCACATATGGAGCAATATAAATCCTGCCAATATTCGAGCGCTTCTTCCATTTGCCACGTACAGATTTCTTTTTTTTTGTGTTTTTCTGTATACAAAACGAAACTAATAAAACAGATTAGAAATAAACAGGTTAGAAACAAACATAAAAAATAATATAAACAAAATATATTAGATAAACAACAAACAAAAATAATATAGACAAAATATTCTAATATAACAAGTGAATAATCCGGGGCTTAGGGACTAGAATAAATCTAGTCCCCGGCAACGGCGCCATTTTGCAGACGTTATATGATGAGTGGTTAAACTGGTGTAAAATTAAAAGGAAAAGAAATTAGAAACTCAAAATAAACGTCGGGCTGCAAACAAATCCCGGTCGTGGTAGTATAGTGAAATGCAAGCGACCGGATGTCGAACCGTGGGACTAATATACATATTATAGTACCTAAGCGTGTCACAAGAGGGGGGATTAATTGACTTGTAATATGAATAAAAAGAAAAGATAAATAAACTAAGTTAACAGATAAATTAAATGGAACTCTGGGTCAGGTTATTATAATCTGCATAATTAAGCTATCTCTACTTGTTTAATAATTTGGCAAGGTTCCTGTAATTATCTTAAGGACTAAGTCATAGCCTCATAAGAACTCGTTCACCTGTAATGCAAGGTCCGATGAAAACTCAAGCAAAAGCCTGCAAACGGCAGAGGAGTGTTGAGGAATTACATTTGCAACTGAATACTAACTTATTAAATCATAACAAGTTTCCTCCAGTTTTACGTCTTAATTAACCTATCTATTTATCACCGGTCTGATCAAAATAGACTTAGGAAAGCAATTTAATAAACTCATGACATTTATTAAAAAGGTGCGAGATAACCTTTAAAACGTAACAAACTGTATTTAAATAAACCAGTAAAAATAATGCATAATTAATACAAACACATAATAACCATTCCCCAGAGTATACGTAACTAGCCTAACATATTAAATAGAAAACAGAAACAAGAGTAATAGAAATCATCTGTAATCACTCCAGCTCGCTCTGCTATTTTGTATACTTAGGGCTAGAGGTGGATATGGTGGACTGTAAAATAAATAAAATGGAGAAGGCGGGAGAAGAGAAATGAGATGGCGTGAGGTTTGTGGTGAAGTGGTTCGTGGATGGATCGTATGGATGGTCGATGTTTTCTTTTTTATGGTAAGGAGAAGGCTCGTGGGTTTATATAGAGGAAACGAAGGTTTGAAGATAGACAGACGCGTGAGCAAGTTGAGGAAATGATTGAGCTCGTTGATTGCTCACTGATTGCTCATTTATTGCGCAGGGGACAAAGCTCATGTGTGACGGAATTAAGGTAGGCGGTGCGGAGTAGATAGATATGGCAGTGGACGAGTTGCAGACAGTCGGCGGAGGCAAGTTGCAGACGATGACGGGCGAAGAAGAAAACTGTCGCGCGTCGATTTTAGTCTTGTCCACCTTGGCTACCGCCCAAGTCTCATGCGGTTGCAGCACTTATGTCCGCCTTGGCTACCGCCCAAATGCCATGCGGTTGTATTGTTTAATTCATGCAGTCTTTTGTCCGCCTATTAATCAGGTGTTTAGACAGGCGGTTGCTCCACCACGTCCGCCCATGGTACAGGCGGTTGCCTGTGCGGTTGATTCCTCTCGTCCGCCTGCTTATTAGGCGGTTGCAGGGGGGCGAACACACCTCTGTTGTGTGCTTCATACGTGACTCTCTTCTACCGGCTCTAGATTCTTCGTTTGGACCCCGTTTTCTGAGCCGTTTGTGTCTATGCGTTCGTCTATTCGTCTACTTCATTCCCGGATTGGTTTTCCTCATGTTAAACCAATAATTTGTGAGATAACAATAAAACATAAGCTAGAGGAAAAACTAACCGAAGTGGAGAAATGAGCAAGAAAAGTGCTAATATAATATATGAAATACACCTATAAAACATGCTCATTTAGACACTTATCATTAAGTGTTACTTTTAGGACTACCCAAATCCCACATTTTAGAAGCTCACATGTGACGTGTGTGACACAATAAAAACACATTCAGAGTAAGTTCACATGTGATCAACATGCTCTAGCACCCGCATAAAAGCTTACTCTGAACATGTTTTCATTGTGTCTCACATGTCACATGTGAGCTTACAAAACTTGGAATTTGACATGGGTTCAAAAAATAACACTTTAACATCATCCATGTAAAGTTTCGTCAATTACGAATAATGTTTAAAATCTTCTAAATTGAACGAAATTTGAGAAATCCAATGCGTCAAAGACCGTAAATAAACTTACTCTGAACGTGTTTTCAATGGTCCACACATGTCACGTATGAGCTTAAAAAACTTAAGACTTGACATAGGTCCAAAAAATAGCACTTTAACATTATTCACGTTGTACATCCCAAAAATTCTCACCCCATACAGCAAAGTTCAGAAAAATAAATAAAATAAGAGGATCAACACCTTTTTTCTAAGACATATTTACGTGCATGCTAAAATGAAACCACCATTTTATCACAAAATTTTGAAACCAACCTTTACAACTTTTTAGCGAAAACACATTTGTTCAATAATGAATTTCCAACAATAATCCAATTTTGAACTCACCTTTTTTTCATTTTATCTTTATCTTGTTTATGTTATTTTATGTCACTCTGCATTTTTGTTTTAAAACATTAGCGTTTTGGGAAACTTTTTCAATTTGAGCTACCGCTTTATATTTTTTCTCGTGTTAATCTGATGAGTTCGGTTAATAGCATGGCTGGTTAGTATGGGTGTGAAGGAAATAATAGGTCCCGATTTTGAGCCTTGTTAAGGGCGTATGTTTCATTTTTTCTTTTGTTTCATTTTCTCCTCTTTTAGTCAAACAAAACCCAAATCCGATTCAACTATAGGCGGCCCACCAAGCGAAACCCGCTCCAATACCTGTCAAGCCCGGTCCAAACAAAAGAAAAAACCTGAAATCAATCCTTTTTCTTTCCGGTCATCTCCGAAGAAAAGCCCCTAAGAAACAATTTTCTTTTTTCTTCATGCCTAGATGCCACCCAATCGATCTCTTCATCACCTCCGTAAAAAACCTTGAAACAAAAAATAGAGAATCAACACCAGCCGCCTCTTTCATTTTCTCTTCGACATTCTCTCCCTCATTCTTCTATTTCTTTTCAACAAAAAACAAAGATAAAGTATGGCCATGGCCACAACCCTCGGTTGATTCATCTCGCATTTGGTTTCAAAACCCAAAAATAACACAATCCCATGGAAAGCGCCACCTCTCTTGCTCTTCTTTGAAAATCCATAACTATTGTTCACTCCTCTCTAAAACAACTGCTCTAATTGATCATTTCTTTTTTGATCGATCTCCAAAAAAAAATAAACCTTACCCATGTCCACTGCTCATGTGGTGTGGCTGATCTCTTATCTCTTTCTTTCGATTCCTCCTTGTCATCTACAATGGTGAACCACCTCGGCATTGTTTTGATTCCTCGTCATTGCTACTTTATCAGGCTTCCCCAATCGGAGTCCCGACCTTCTTCGATTGAGGGTTATGTTGGTTGCGAGTCGCTTTTCCTGCTTTTTTAAAGGATTTGTCTGATTTGCTTTTTGTTTCTATGCCTCAGTTTCAGGAAATCTCTACTCTCGTTTGGTTTAGGTTCTAGAGCAGTGTGAGAAACTTTGGAATCGTCACTTTGATGTCAGTTTGGTTAAATTACATTCCACTCGTGTGGATTTCTGTCGCCTGAATATACGTTTAAGTTATTAACACTTTAACGTTGACTTCAAAAGAGTTAATTGCATCGATTATGTGTTTTGTTTTTCTCCTTTCACTCTGGCCTTGCCTTGCTGATTGAGGTACATGAGTCACGGTGGATGTGTATAGCTGAGATTTTTGCTGAAAACTTTGACTCTGATCGAACATGAATATTATTCTGGATTTGGCATTGCCTCTCTTGATTCAACATCCTGACAATTTGCAATTCTTAACTTTAGCACTTTGTTTATCTACCTATGCGTATTGATGACATTATGTGAATCATATGTGTTTGATGTCATTCTGTGAATCATCTTGTTTTTCATATGTTTATTGGGTCTTTACCCTTTTTCCGGCCATTAGGGAATGAGGCCCATGCTGTATTAATCCATCAGACATTTACTGCTGATTATTCACAAATATTGGGGTTCCTTACAATTGGATTTGGGCCCCTGATTGTAGTTTGATAGTTGATATTATCATGTTCTGTATGCTATCAGTTTAATTTGATTCAAGGTACTGTCTATTGTTGCCATTTGGGCTCATGGTGGTATGAGTGATCTGAACTTATACCTCGGGCTTTGGTGGACCGCCCAACCTTTTAAGCCTCTGTTTCATTACTTCTCTCGAGATTAAACTTTCATATGGTTAGTTACTCTTATTTACGATTCATATACCTTTGATGGTAATCAGCCCCTGGCACATGTATTTGGAAAATCTTTGCTTATGACACAATAATTTGGCCCTTTGTGCATTCCTTTTGGTATAAACTCATGTCGCTTGTGGCATTACTATCTTGTCCCGTTCATGCTGTTTGTCTAATTCGGTTTTCTTATTACCTTTGGCTTCATGTTTAGACCAAGGTACAAATAAAATAAATTGGCTTTGAGCTGAGACTCGCACATGTGGGCTATTTGGAATTAACCTCAAGCTTGGCAAGCTTACCTTCCTTGTGGACTTCGGATCTAAGACCTTATGGGTTTGGAAATTCTATCTTCTAACATTTTACTATAATTCAACCATGTTTAATATGTAATTGTCCCTTGTGCATCGATATCAATGTGGAAATTGGTAGGAGACTAGCATGAAATTTTTTCCTATGCGCTTAGATAAGAACATGAATCGAGTGATAGTTACGTGAATGTTATGAACGTTAAGACAAATCATCCATTGGAGGGATGTCCTTATTAATTCTATCATTCTAGAGGGAAATTGTAATACCCTTGAGGTTTACCTCCCACATCGGTTGGAGAGGAGAACGAAGTGTGCCTTATAGGTGCATGGATACCTCTTCCTTGTGTGAGGCCTTTTGGGGCTAGGAAACCCCAGGAACAAAACCGTGCGGCCTATGTGCCAAAGCGGACAATATCACACATGTGGGCTGATTAGGCTGGGCTGTCACCGATGTGGGAGGTAAACCTCAAGGGTATTACACTCCACCCCCCTTGGGAGCCCAGCGCCCTCGCGGGCCCACTGGCACACCGACCTGGGTCTGGCTCTGATACCATCGGTGACAGCCCAGCCTAATCAGCCCACATGTGTGATATTGTCCGCTTTGGCACATAGGCCGCACGGTTTTGTTCCTGGGGTTTCCTAGCCCCAAAAGGCCTCACACAAGGAAGAGGTATCCATGCACCTATAAGGCACACTTCGTTCTCCTCTCCAACCGATGTGGGAGGTAAACCTCAAGGGTATTACACTAAAAGTGGTATCAGAGCGTAGTTACGCTCTGAAGACAAGGAATTACCGAACTTAGGAAGATATTGAGGTTGAGATTGAGTTATGGGTTAAGGGTTGAGAGATAAAGTGAGAGGCGCGTTAGCCAGGACTTCCCGGCGTTTACCGGATATCTATAGTACCTAGGCCCGCCCTCCACATCCCTAACCCTAAGTATGTGGAACAAACGCCAGAGAGAAGAAAGCCTTCTCTTACTCGGGGAAACCCGATCTGGCAGTTAGCTAACAGTAAGCAATACCTGAAACAACTTGTCGTACAACAGTTATGGAGAACTGGGAAATTTTAATGGAGCGTGGCTGAGAAACAGGCGCTACCTATGGAATTCTATCAATAAGGGAACGGTAATTACCGGCAACATGGGTCGACATGCTACGCAGTCGAAATAACCCGCCATACCAATGATAAGAAAAGCACTACGCGTGCAATGGATAAGGAAATGATAAGGGACATGAGTACCGGACAGTGGTCCGAAGGAGAATCATTACTTAATAACCACAATAAACTGTGTGGAGACAGGAGCGAGGATTAAGACATAAGGAAATATTAAGGGGTTCCCTCAGAAAGAGGAACGCCCTGATAATGACAGTACTGTCAAACAACAAGGAAACCGCCGGATGGACGGTTATCCAAAATAAGAGATTATCGAAGGAGTCCCGAGGACTACCAACTACATGGAAATTAGAAGGAAGCATCACTTCCAATGTACCTTGCACCAATAGCCCATCCTGCATGGCGCACTTGCTGTAGCAAGTGCTACCACGGTTAAGCTACACGGAAAGCCATCATGGCAAGATAGAGAACACAGTTGAAACGCATATTAATACCGGATTTAAATCCATAAGAACAGAAAAAATAAGACCTTGGAAAGGCCCGACGGCCTGACCATAATGAGGTGAACCGACACATCAGCCAGCAGGGAGCTGAGCTTAGACGAAATACTAAACCATATAAATATTTACAACGGTATAACCTACTACAACAACAACCGACAGTGTGGTAAAAACACCAAACCCGGATCTCAAGGAGGAACCTAAGAGATCGCTCAATAATTCGAGCAAAAGCACTACGTGAATAACAACATTCATGGAATGTATCAAGAGATGCAATAAAGGTAGTCGATTGAACGATTTACAACGAAAACGGGATGAGACTCCCGGAGTGACCATTAAGGACACCAATGACGAAAACCCGGAAATCAAGGATAAAAGAAATAAACATAAGCTATAACCTACTAAGAATTAAAGTCGTACCACCCTGGAAAAGGAAAGCCGGAGGACTACCCCCACAGAGCGGGCGTAGTCGAGCCGAGCAAACTGATGAATGACAGTTAATACTGTTTGTTTAGTTTAACTCATTAACACCCAAGTATGATTGTTCATCAACGGGTGGCGTAGTCAACAGAAGTTGAACGAAGCGTTGAGATGAAGGTATAAGATGACTGGATGATATCCAACTTGAACACTTTAAGGCAAACGCCTAATGCGAACCTAACTTTGACTATTAAAAGACATAAGTCTAATAAAATGACAGCATTGTCAAAGACATTAAGTAACCTCAGAACACCTGAACAACTTCCGTAACCGGAAGCAGGATGCAGCAACTTACCATGAAACCCGATACTACATTTAGTATGTAACCTAACGGTGGATAAGGTTCAAGAACCAGAATCTTATAGGGATGACCTGCGGATGAGTAAGAGTACAAATAATGAACTGAGACATTAAGCATTAAGAGCCTACGAGCCAAGGATGTTAACCACATCAGAGCCCGAGGCGCAGTAAGTTATAAGAGAGCTTATTTAAGCCATGAGGAACTACAATGCGTAGATATGAACGGTTACCAAACCTATAATTTAGATTGGGAAAAACAATACCAAGAAAAGGTACCAATGAGAATATTGAGATAATGCTAAGGACAGGAGCGGAGAACGAACCATGCCTTTAGGGTGGGGATACCTCTCCTTGTTGTAAGGCCATGAGTGGGAATGAACCCCTCAAAAGGGCTTTCACATATTAGAGATAAAATACACTTTATTTAGAAAATGGAAACCATGAACCTTGAGATTACTTTAGAACATACCAGATACACTTGAGTAATAAGGTAGGTTGCAGAAATAGACCTCATATCCAACACCCGGGATGTAAGAATTAAAGATTGTCAGAGGTAAACATTGTGACTGCACGTTATGGCACGTCAACTAAGCAATGCTCAGAAGAGCTGGCGAATCAGTGGATGACTTCTTCAGTAACCAGTTAAACTACATGGTAGACAACATCACTAAGGATGAAAGAAAGCGGAAGACATTAGCCTACTTACGAATCTGAGATTGGAGCAGAACATCTTTACATCAAGAGTCAACTATTTTACAACACCGTACGGCAACCGCCATACACCGGAATGAAAGAACTCCCAGTGTGTTTACACCAAGAAGGGATTGAGTATAAGGTAAGACATTAGAATAAGTGAGTAAGAGGTTGCACCATTAATGGGCAACATGGTAAAGGCCAACTACCATGATAGTAGTGGTCGTGAGTACAATAGTTAGATAAGTGGATTAAGTCATGGTGCGCGGTAAAGCGACCGTTATGTATAAGCCGTCAAATAATGACACAGAGGCAATGAGATTTATGAGTTAAGACCAGTATAAGTAAGGAAATAAGATGGTAGACGAGCTGTGCATTGAT
Organism: Limonium bicolor; assembly: GCA_023374045.1. Taxonomy (NCBI): domain Eukaryota; kingdom Viridiplantae; phylum Streptophyta; class Magnoliopsida; order Caryophyllales; family Plumbaginaceae; genus Limonium; species Limonium bicolor. The sequence continues at coordinate 262,103,109 of CM041780.1, forward strand.
GCCAGTAGTCTGGACCTAGTTAGGTAAGATTTTACAGGAAGCATAAATATGAGAAACAAGATAAGAGGCTCTACGGAAGGAGACCTCAGACATGAAGTGATCAAATCAATACGGAATACAGGAAAGGACTGGAGCATACAATACCCAAGAACACAGTAAATGGACTTCCCTTGATTAACTTCAAGAAGAACAATAAACGTTATTATGGAACGATGAAAGAGGAGATCGACAACAGAATACTTCATAACTAGCAATAGCTAAACGTGTGACGGACACTATGAGTTTACTAAAACGAGACGTGGGACGACTGCACCCCACAGGGGCTTGCAGGCCTGACACGCTCATTTATGAGTTAGTTGGGTAAGTAGTAATGTACCAGTAAGGTACCCCATGCATGTGAACGAGTGGTGTAAGGAACACGGGAAGTAGTCGACTCCGTACCACGGACAGCGCGACGCAAGATCACACAAGAGCAGCTACTACCACAAACAGTTGAAGAGAAGAATTCAGTTGACCCAGTAACGTAAGGGAATCAGAGAACAGATAATTAGGACTATGAAGTGCGAGAAGCACGGATTGTTAATATAGACATAGGACATGTCTTAAGATGAGTAAGAGTTAGACTGTAAGCGCGATAAGCACTAAACAGTAGTTTGAGATTAGAATCATCCTCATACCAAAGATCAGTTGGGGAGAACAATTTAGACATTCGAGAAAATACTAAGAGAACGATTTAGACGAGTTACAACTCATTAAGGCCGTGTAATATAAGATAACACGTGTCCATGGAGACAATTAAGCCTAGATTATCAGAGTGGTGCAGCGGAAGCTAGCAGATCACTACCTTTGAGATTAGACCAAACTAAGTTAAGGAAACGGTATAAGTACCGTTAAAAATCCTCGATACAGAGACTAAGTCATTTCTGATCGAATTATGAGTAAGATAGATAATGTGGAAGCTAGAATGCTTGGTAAGAATTAGACATCTTGAACTTATGTTCAAGGATGATATAATGTTGATTACGTGGGCGTAATCCATTTTAAGGGGGGTAGAGCGAAAAACCGCTTAGCGTACGTTTGTGTACTGAGTACATAAACTACGGTGTGCATAGCACAAAATAATTTAAGAATATGTTTTACATAAACATTTTAAGATAAATCATGGTTATTCCACACAGAAGATGTGAATACCATACATATTAAGTACCTATCTTGTTAACTCCGGTGTGAGTACAAGTTAAGAGAATTAAGGAAGAGGATTAAGGAGACTTAAGGAATAAGGAAAATATGAGGTATAAGTCGATATGAGACTATGTTGATATAAGAATAAGATAACACTATGAGATATTATTTGATATGAGCATGAGGAAGGATATAGTAATGATATGTGGTATGAGACTGATATGGAATTTAGTAAGAATTTAAGTCTGGAGGTAGTTACTAAGAGATGAATTGAGGTTGTTTGATGGACTTAGTCCACACTTTGGAGATGTATTGATTATGATTAGAAGAACTAAAAAGTAGAAAATTGGACATGGTGAATTAACTGATGTTTGAAAATGACGTGGGAGGTGGAACTTGATTTTCTAGGGATCAAGGGAAACCGAACACAAATTGGAGTGGAAGGATGGTTCTACACTGATGCTGATCACATCAGGGTAGGATTATTCCTGAACTCCCTACCAGTGGTCACAAGTAAATCACACTAAGGATAGAGGCCTTAGGATAAAAAAAAAAATGAAATTGGAGTTGCTTGTATTTTTTAATTAGGAATTATTCCTCACATGACCTCGTAAAAAGGATTACCTTTTACTGAGTCTCGCCCATGAAGTCGAGGACGCACGAGCCTTTGTCTTCGGGACCGGTGACATGGGGAGAGCAGCGTGTTTTGTATTCTAGCCCATGGTGACGAGGACGAATGAGCCATTGTCTACGGACCGGTGACATGGGAGAATACGTTGGAAGTTATGTGAATGTTTTAATCATCAAAAAGGAACAAAAAGGAATTTTGAGTGCTACACATGCTCAAGTATGTTGTGTGATATTTAAGTATAAGAACATGGTGGATCCAATGATCCAATGAGATTAAGTATACATAAGTATGATCTATATGATCTAAGGAATAAGATAAGGCATGTATTCTAATAAGATAAGATGCATGGGAACTTTGGGGACAAAGTTCTTTTAAGGGGGGTAGATTGAAATACCCCAAACCTAAGTATGCTAAGTAAACATCAAATCATGATGTATTAAGGCTAAAATATGCCTTAGAAAGATTGGTAGACAATTTAAACCAGGAAAACATAAGAAAGTGCCTTAAAGGCAATCAGGGCAAAAACGTGCTCTAAGCTTGGAGAGACTTGGGTGAGTACCCAAATATCATGATAAGACCTTAGTAATATTCTAATGGTCATTTTAAATCAATTAGCAAAGAAAACCAAGCTTGAAAACAAGTTAAAACACAAAATGTGCTTTAAGAATTCTTAAAGCACATTTTTGAGAAATTGTCTTAGAATTGAGTTTTGAGTGGCTAGATGTCCATCATTACTCTTTAATCAACATGTGTACTAATTAGTATCACATTAGGAGGTCTAAATCAATGGGAATCAAAAATTTCCCGATTATGTGCCTTGATTAGTGAATAGTAACTATTTAGTGCTAGTTTAAGTTTTAATCAATATAAGCTAATTAGTTGGTCAACAAAGACCATGACTAGCCTTATATTAATGGGGTGCCGGTTTCTTATGTGGGGAGTCACCACATGAGTCACTAAATGAGAAAGGAAAAGAAGAGATAAGTAAAGAAGTTACTATTTGCTTTTATTAAAGCAAATATCTTACCTTAGCCTACCTTTCTCTCCTCTCTCTCTTCATTTCTTCTTCTTCCCCGGTTTCTTCTTCTCTTCTTTTGCTCCAAACCGAGAGAGCTTCATTCATGGGTTCTCCATCTTCAATCACTTGCCAAATACAACCCAAGCTCCAAATCCAAACAAATTACATATTTGTCTTAGTTAGGTCAAGACCTATCTTTCTATCTTTCCAAATCTTTCAAAGCTCCATTTTGGTGCCATGAGAAAACTCCATTGATGGGGGAAAATCAGTTTGAAGAGCTCATTAGCTTCTCCATTCTCTTAAGGTAAAGAAAATGTAAGAAAAACCATGTTTCCATCATTCCTTACATGGCCGAAAATTCTTTCTCATGGGGCTATGTTTTTATGCCTTGTTCTAGCTTGATTTATTCACCAAGGACTGGTGGAGGTCCTATTTCATTCAATGCCAAAGTCTACCTGAGACTTCAAAGGTAATCATCCATTTTTATGCCTTAGAACACATTTCTAACCTAGGTTTTCATTCCTTAAGGTTAGTGTATTGTTTAGTGCTCATATGAGTCATTGGTTATTGATTAGAACATTGGCAAGGGAAGTTTGAGTGGTGGCCGATATTCATTCAAGAAGAAGGTCTAAGGAGGAAGTTAAGATAAGCTTGAGAAAACAAGGTAAAATGCTTACCTAATGGTGGTTTAAGTTTTAAGGAATGAGTTTAGATGAGTACCAATGTAGCCTAGGGCTTACATTAGGTAATGGGTTATATAACCTAGGAAAAGAACTTAAACAAGCTTATGAACTTGTGACTAAGGAGCCAATGGGAATGAGTTAGTACTATAAGTTTAAGGTGGATTTTAAGAGCATTATAACTACTATGAGATTGATGAGTGTATTTGCAGGTTGAAGCTTATACATGTGGAAATTCAGTGTTTAAGTTTAAGTCATTTAAGGGCCTAAACCATGTCATTTAAGAGCCTTAGTGCTATGCAATTTAAGATTATTGCACTATATTGAGTTATTAAGATGAGTTGATTTGGATGAGGAA